>OZ008367.1:14995767-15595767 GCA_963931995.1 Phaonia tiefii
TTACTGTTCACTTTGTATATATCAACATAGAATTAAAATTTTTTTTGTTTTTATTCACGAGAGAACAATAAATTGATTGAGTTAATTCATTTTAATTATATTTCGTTCTTTCGAAATATAAAAATTTTTCACTTTTATGCGGATTGTAGCTATAAGTTCGCTCACAGGATTGAACCTAGAGACTAGATGCCGCAGTCTTTTGCCAACTACAAAACCGCAACCAAATTGATGTTTTTTCTCATGGCAACTGTAGTATATGTCGCAGTTTCTTTTCCTTGTGGAGCCATGTCCTGTCCATGTCATTTCCTGGATTTCGGTAATGTCAGCCATATAACTTTCGAGGACATCTGCTTACACCGGATCTATATAGAGTTCTCACATTCCAGGTGCATATCCGAAAATCGCGGTGCTTATAACATTTGCGGGGGTCGTCAACAAATAGGGCTTGTTTATGTTTTCTCTTTTGTTTTTGTATTTTCACTGCCATTATGAAGGGTGGTGGGAGGCAAACCCAGTCCACCGGGTTTTTGCATTTTACCAACTGCCAGGTTATTTGATTGCAGCCGCCCATTATGGATCAGATGCTGACCAGGATGCAATATGTCGAACCTGGATTTTCTTCTTTTGGTTTCTATCCGTCGTTGGCCCATATGTTTGTCTCAACCGCCTTCTAAGGCACAAAATAATATGCCCAATAGCTTGATGAGCTTCAGTGACATCAGTCACCTACTAAGCCTGAGACACATCAGTGATCGCATAACCAATCAGGCTGCTCATTTATTTTCGCCTTCTCACTCTAGCTAGCTAACGGAGGTTTCCGATAAAGCCATTGCCCAGGACATACTGCGAGGAAGTAGTGAGCTGGTTGGTGTGCTCAATGAAGGAATCATTTGTGGCCACTCCCAAGTGAATGGCTATCAGAAAGTTTCCACCTCCACGGACAGTCCCATGTCCAAATTTGGTTACCAAAACATAATTCTATATATTTCAAACCTGACGTCTAAAATTATAGAAGCTAATATTATATGAAATAAGCTAAAAAGAATTTACAATTGTCAAGAATTCATAAGAAATGTGGTTACAGCAACCGAATTCACAACAAATTCGGTCATTGCAACCGACTTAGGGCCAAATTCAGTTATTGCAACCAAATTGATACCAAATTCAATAGTTGTCAAATACGGTTTTTGCACCTGATAATTGAAGATTCAGTTGTTACGAAGGAATCGATTATGAAACGAGGTGGCTTCAACCGAATTTCAGTTATGGGGACTAAATTCAGCCGTGACCACCTCAATTCGGTTGTGGCAACTGTAATTCAATGGCAACAGCGGTTGGCATCGGCATAATACCGAAATACTTGAACATTTCTGAGCATGCCCGAATAGAAGATAAAGACGATGAGATCAAAGTCATGGTCTATAAATGCCTAGAAGAAATCTATGACCGCTGTCCTTGTCATGGCAGGATGATTTTAATGATAATGATTCTAGATGATTGATTTTAATGAAAAAATTGGAAAAGAAATTAATATTCTTCAACCAACCGTTGGTGAACTCAGTTTACGTGCCATCACTTTTTACGATGGAATTAGTGTAGTATTTAAGACTTTGATATATAAATGTTGTATGTTCTTAAGTGTGCTTTGCTATACTGTGCTTTGCTATACTGTGCAAAAAATCGATTGACGAGCTGATTGCGTTCCCTACAGGCCGTTGAAGTTTGGAATTATAATGTATTTTCTACTCTATTCATAAAAATAGACCAGGAATCGAAACTTAGACGGAAGCTAGGGGACTATAAGTACCCTCGTATAAAAAAAAAATTACATTTCCGTAATCAGCCCTTCAATACGCATTGTCTGAGATCCCACCCCCACCAAATAAATGTTTTCAATGCACCCTATTCCACATGTCTATTTTGATAATAACAAAATAGAGAACTAGATTGATAACTAGGTCTCAAGAAAGAACATGGTCCGATGGAGAGTGAGGCATGGAAAGATATGAAAAGAAATTTAAACGCATGGCAACATAAGGAGAAAAGTGGAGAGGTTACCCGCTACTAAAAGGCAGTTGATAATCCGTGAGAGTAAAACTTACGGAAGGAAGAATGAAGCACGAATATTCTACTGAAAATAACTAATGGCTATTGTGAGGATGGAAGTCGTAAGCTTGTTTCCATCCACATCATACAGTTATATAGCTTTATACAGCATTCCCACTGGCCTCGATTTTCTTGATTTTGCCACTTTTGTTGATTTCAAGCAGAGATCAAGAAAATTTGCTTGATTTCCCATACGTTTTGACAGATTGGGGATTTTTTTCATATTTGTATAGGAATCAGGAAAAAAAATGCTTGATTTGCTTTATGCAACGCTGTTTTACCTCACACTACGAACGAATAGTACGTTTGTTTACAACCATTACAATCACGGTGCATCGATGTGGTGGTACCACTAGAATACCCGACGACACATTTATTTACGCATTTCTTAGGTATTTATTGTTTCTCAAACATATTTTTTATACTTTTTTGTTTACTTTTATTCCTGGAATACATTTGTGCTGAATTTGATTGAGGAAAAATAACAGATAAAGCAAAATGCCTATTGTTGTCGGCTTGGTGTGTTTCTTGTCGTAGTAATACTAACTCGTCAATGCGCCGTGACTTTCAATCAAATTAGGAAACATCCCAATGCGAACACTTCGGATTTTGTTACGACATTTGATGTGAAATCGGGAAAATATTTTGTAGTGCGAATGAGCTATTAGATATAAAACTCCCTTTTGATAAATTCCCCTTTTTATGCCTCTTTTATGCACCTCTGATAAACTCACCACGATCAGCTGAGAGTGACAGCAGCCAACAGCTGAGTGAGAACAGCTGGGCCACACAAACCACTGAGCAACAGTATATGTGTTGTTCGCACATGACTGGACCATATAAAGTAAGGCTGATTTATTAGAGGTTAACGCAGTAGGATTTGTTGTTGTAGTGGGCGCCAACAACGTGGATTTTGTTTTTGTTCTATGACTCTAAATTTCAAATTCAAAAGAAATGCATATGACCAAACAAAGTAAACACAAAAGTACAATAACAAAATACAGTGAATACACTGAAGCAAAATCAGCTGTTCTAATGCGTTAACCTCTATTAGATCAGCCTTGATAGAAAGTGGCGCGCACAGCTCAAACAAATCAGTCGTTGGATAGCCGGCGACCCTAACAAACCGTGGCTAGTTGTTGTCATAGTACCTTTTAGCATTGTACACTTGTAGTTTTAGACTGGTAGAGATCTCTGATTGGTTACTTGAGTGAATCCAAGCTAGTGTCTAAACAGCGATAAGTCCTGTATACTCGATTGGGGTCACCCTGCCTGAGGGAATCCGACTAGAGTATCCTGACGATATCTTGCTTGGTAGCCTTAATCCTCGTTATCCCTTTATTTAACCCTGTAGTGATCCTGTTTGGTTACTTCTTCGGGGACACCCTGCATGAGGGAATCCGAAGCAGTGCCTCGACAGCGATAAGTCCTGTATACTCGATCGGGGATACCCTGCCTGAGGAAATCCTATTTGGCTATCCTGACTATATCTGGCTTGGTAGCCTTAATCCTCGTTATCCTTTTATTTAACCCTGTAGTGATCCTGTTTGGTTCCCACGAAACACCGCCAGATCCCATGCCAGCCGTCTAAAACTCCTATGTATACAACGTTCAACTACAGCGCAACCCGTCGAGAATCCTGCAAGCCTGAAGATTATCCCAGTGAAATATCGCAGAGTGTACATTAAACACGCAAAATTTAATATTAGTTTAGGTCAACAATTGAAAGTGACATAAAACAGTCGTCAAACACGAACAACCACCGGTCTTTCTCTCTCTCTCTCTCTAGTGAATCTAAATTGAATGTAACGGAGCGTATCCTAACTTCAAAGAGGAAACTCGTCGTTACACTATGATTCAGGTTTGAACGAGCAGAGCCTCCACCCGTCTAGAGATGAGCGTGTAGGTTAATACATACACACAAGAACTAATCATCATATAGTTTGTCATAACTAATACATAATACTAAACACAAATGTAGTTAGTAAGAGAAACATATCATCAAGGGAAAGGGGAGAGGAAAGTTTTAGGGCCGAACATTCCGCCCCTAAGTCAGTTTAGTCCTCGAACGAACTACCATAGTCCCCCAGTATCAACAGCACGAAGAGAAGACAAACCTTCCACAGCAAACTCGCCGTATCAGTGTCTCCGACTGTGTTGCTGACTGATGTAGAACATGTTCGACTGTTCTCTCTCTGCGCATCTACGTCACGTTAGCGAGTATGCATTAGTAAATTGTGAAATATGTATGAAGATTCAGCAAAAACTATAAACTCAGAAGAAATTGTTGTGAATAGCAGTGAAACTTTTGTTAAAAAAAAAAATTTTTTTAACAAATATGATGACTCTTTTGAAAAGCTAAAATTTGTAATACATTTAAAGATATATGAATTTATTAGAGTAAAATGTTGGGGAATTTAATGTTTTTGCAGGCATTTTAATTCAGGAGATATTTTATAGACAGAACTACCATTTTTTTATAATATTTTCGAGAAAATGTTTAAAAAGGCATTCACGAACTGAATGCAAAACAAATTTTAGCTAACCTGACGTCACAGAGAGAGTGAGAGAATTCATTCAAACATAACGGACCTGCGCAATGCGCAATCTAATTATCTTTCATTCATGGATTGTGGTTCTTGCTGGGAGACATGTTTCGTGGATTTATTGAAACTACAGCTCTCCCATATCAAGGTGAGACAATTCAAGACCGAAGAGTTTATTAATCATTGCTCTATTACTGTCACGACTAACTTAACGTTCAGGCCGGCAATGGCTTGATGGTTATATGAGATTTATCGCCGAATAATGATGGGATATCGGGACGTAGTTCGTTGCAAGCGTTGTTCAGTCTATTCATGCAAACATGCACCCAGAGAACTAATTGGTTGCACATAATTGTTGTAGCAACCGTAAATTCGGCTGTTACCACCGAATTGGAGCTGTCACAACCGAATTGGAGCTGTCACAACCGAATTGAGGTTGTCACAACCGAATTTAGTCCTCACAACTGAAATTCGGTTGAAGCAACCTCGTCTCTTTATCGATTCGGTTGTGATAACCGAATCTTGAATTATATTCGTTCTGTTAAACAAATTTTTCAAAATTTCGGGTGCTACAACCAAATTTGGAAAAAATTCGCATACAATAACCGAAATTGCTAACAAATTCGGTTGGAGTAGCCGATTGTGGCATCAATTCGGGTGCAACAACCGAATTTGACATCAATCCGGATGTCACAACCAAATTTGGTATCAATTCGGATGTCACAACCGAATTCAGTATCAATTCGATTGTAGCTACCGAATTTGGTATCAATTCGGTTGTAATGACTGAATTTGGTATCAATTCGGTTGCAACGACCAAATCCGTCGTCAATTCTGTTGCTGTAAACGAATTTCTCATGAATTCTGTAGGTACAACCGAATTTCATTTTCAACTTGACGTTTAAAATTATAAAACACGCCAAAATTGGAGCGGTTACCCATGATGGCCGGGACTTCCAAAAAGGTCGGTAGAAACGTGTAAAATAAATGTGTTACCCTAAAGATTACCCTATTTGTTTAATAAAAATACAGAAAAATAAATACTTACTTAATTATAAATAAGCTTTCAAACTTCATTTGTGACACTATCTACATTCGGTTGTGAGAACAACTATCGAGGTTGTGTCAACCTCTAATGAGGTTGTGTCAATCTGTAATGAGGTTGTGGCTGCCTTCAATGAGGTTGTGTCGACCTCTAATGAGGTTGTGTCAACCTCTAATGAGGTTGTGTCAACCTGTAATGAGGTTGTGTCAATCTGTAATGAGGTTGTGGCTGCCTCCAATGAGGTTGTGACAACCTCTAATGAGGTTGTGTCAACCTGTAATGAGGTTGTGGCTGCCTTCAATGAGGTTGTGTCGACCTCTACTGAGGTTGTGTCAACCTCTACTGAGGTTGTGTCAACCTCTACTGAGGTTGTGTCAACCTCTACTGAGGTTGTGTCAACCTGTAATGAGGTTGTGGCTGCCTCCAATGAGGTTGTGACAACCTCTAAATTCGGTTACGGCTAATTCGGCTGTGTCAACCGAATTTTTCTGTGACTGTTTCTGACAGTGAGAATAGTGCTCCCAACTTCGAGATATACACCTCTAAATGTACACCCTTTAGTAAACAGTTTATCCTTTTTGAATTCAAATCGCCCACACGCTGAAAACCCCGTTTTTGTTGTTGTTTGGATGCAAATAACGGGTCCGCCATCTAACGTTTTTTTTTTTCAACTAGTGCTTATTTCGTGAATGGTAACACTTAGCTCATATCTGATTTGACAGATAATTAGTTTTATCCCTCCGCTGAACGAATATGGTTGTGTATACGCTTGAACAACGCTGGGAAATATGGGAAAAATGGGCCTGCGATCGACTTACAGAAGATGCCGATTTTGCCAAAAAAAATCATATTTTCAGATGAAGCTCATTTTGATCTTGGCGGGTATGTAAACAAGCAAAATCGTCGCATTTGGGGCACAGAAAACCCGCACGCATACATTGAAAAGCCGATGCACCCAAAACGAGTCACTGTTTGGTGCGGATTTTGGTCCAGAGGCATAATTGGGCCATTTTTCTTCGAAAATTAGCAAGGAGTGGCCGTTACAGTCAATGGCGATCGTTATCGGGCCCTGTTGAATGAATTTTTGTTCACAAAAATTGAAGAGGAGGATATTGGCAACATTCGGTTTCAACAGGACACAGCCGAAGCTACACTCGATGTTTTGCGCCCTGTTTTTGAAGATCGCATTATCAGCCGCAGAGCTGATGTTGTTTGGCCACCTCGGAGCTGCGATTTGACACCGTTGGACTACTATTTGTGGGGTGCCCTCAAAGATAAGTGTTACGGCGACAAGCCAGAGATAATTGACGCTTTAAAGGACAATATTCGTGAAGCCATTGGTGAAATACAGCTGCACACAATCGATAATGTGCTTAAAAATTGGACCGATCGTGTAGGCTACTGCATGGCCAGCCGAGGCAGTCATTTGAATGAAATTATTTTCCATTATTAACTGGAGGGATTTTACTTTCAAATGAAAAAAGGAATTTGAGAAAATGTTCAGTAGTTTTTTTATAGCATTTTCAAAAAAAAAAGTTATTTGGCGGACCCTTTATAACCTGTTTGTGGCTTATCACAAATAGAGTATACTTGTGTCGAAACACATTGTGTTTGATATTCAATATTAAATGTTGGAGACGCAATGTTTAATATGTTATAATTTGTGGCGTTGTTTGTTGAAAACTAGAGTTGGGTAGTTCATGAACTAAATAGTTCATTTAGGGTGACCAGACATCAGCCTCACGAACACAATGCGCATGGTCGATATGGCGAGTATGTTCGTGATTGTCATGTCCGGGCACCTTAAATGAACGAGTTCGAGAACTAGTGAACGAGTTCGACACAAGTCTATTGGAAACTGCTCACAATACAGAAGCAAAAAGGGGGCAGATATTAAATTTATGAAAACAATGTTTCCAAACATATACATGGTTCCTGTAATATGTAGCTGGAGCCGTTTTTTTTCAGCGTGAACAAATAAAACCCAAAACAACAACATACGATGCAACTTAATTAAACTACCAAATTTCATTAATCATGGTTACACAAGGAAATATGTTTTCATTTAGCACAAATATAGATGATATCTCAGTAATTAGGCTATTAGTGTAGCAGTTATTAACAACAAGTGTGCATCTCAAAGTTAAACGAACAAAGCTTTATGGTTATAATAATTGTATATTTGTTTCGGTGTTTTGAGGGTTTTAATTATTTAAGCCTTAAGGAATTCATGCAGGCGAATTGAATCTACAATCAAGTCATCCCAACAGTGCAAGGAATACTTTTTTTATGCAAGATCTTTAGGTTGAGGCAATAACTAAGTATTCAAGAGTTCAAATTTTGGAACAGAATTGTTGAAATGTTACAGCAAATTGGTAGATCTGATTAAGAAGAATTCAGTGGTATCGAAAAATCAACATTCGCAGTTTGATATTGTAGAAAACAAAAGGGATATGCCACAAGAATTGGGCAATCATAATGTCATTAAAACCTACTCATATTTGACCAAAACCAATGATCCATATGTAGTGGACGTTCTAAAATAAAATAAAATCACTGAAGCTTAATGTCACGATATACAAAATGTCTTTTTTTGTTTGTTTGTTGCTTTATTTTTAGTATCCAAGGACCATGGGAAATGTTCCGAACTAGGTAACTAATATGTTAATACATATTACATACATATGTTCATGTTTGTATAAGTACATGAAATGCATTAATTAAAAATTTATGTCATTGATCTATTTGAGTGTATATCTCTTTGGCGTAATCTTAAACAACACACATTACGAGGCATTGCTTTGAAATGAATACGCTGGCAATTACTCGTATGGAGTAGCTAGCTATTCATGTAGCTATCGTATCATTCGAGTGGCCGGCCGGCCAATCTTAATCAATCTTAATGTGTCGGTGCTTGTACAAATGTTTGTAATTACACTAATTGCCTAATTTTGTAATGGCACTTGCTTCATC
The DNA here is from genome assembly GCA_963931995.1 of Phaonia tiefii. Classification (NCBI taxonomy): domain Eukaryota; kingdom Metazoa; phylum Arthropoda; class Insecta; order Diptera; family Muscidae; genus Phaonia; species Phaonia tiefii. The sequence goes on from OZ008367.1 coordinate 15,004,438, forward strand.
AGCTCCAACAACGAATGAGCTACCACTAATGCTACAAGTTACAAAAGTAAACGCTTTGTAGATAGGAAATTGATACAGTTGAATTGTCCTTTCCGGCATAAGAATTAGGGAGTCATATGCTTCAGGATACGACAAATGCACGTGGATCCTTTTCAAGTTAGTAGCATATAAACGGAAAATATCGGCAGCTATCGGGAAATTTACTCCTCTATTTTTTGTTTCATTTCGACTGTAATAATTTTGAAAAATTAAAACTTATCCCTTAAATTAAAGCCACTCCAGAAAACGTCATAGTGGGTTTTATACACCCTAACTCAAGAATGAATTCAATAAATCATAGCCTCCAGAACTTGCTCCCAAGCTTATAGCATCTCAATTTCATCCACTACTTAATGTAGGATATCTAATGATCGACTTTGACATACAGTTCGTTATCAAAGGGATGTCTGTCACTCCCTATGTACAGTGCGAGCACAGTAGTACTTACGATACATACATGTATTTGCAAATTACATCCATCACACTATCGCGTTTCCAAGTTAACTAATTAGTGTAAAACAATTATCGATTAGAGATTAACTGATTAAATGACACAATCATACGTATGTATGTAATGAATGTGTATTTGTGTAGCCAGTATATTCACTCATATACTTTATATGATTATTTCATTTGTCGAGCGATTTTATACATAAGTATGACAGCATATACATATATACACACATACGCTAGTAGTAATGAGAATATTATATATGTTTGTACATTTCGTTCTCCCTAATTACAAATGGTTTAGTTTTTTTTTTTTTGTCAAACGCGGTTAAAGAAACTTGTTAGCTAATATCTCTTGATAAGTACAAATAATCTTCCCGCAAGGGATATGGCAATTAAAGTTATTAGAGAAGTCAACAGTGGCCTTGCTTTGTAATCCTTCCGTTAGTTAAGAATGCGCAAATCAAAATATGAGAATCAATTTTTATTTTTGGGAAAAATTTAGGAAAATATGGTCGCTATTATTTTAAATATAAATCAAATATTCTAAATCAAAATCTTCGGGGAAGCGTAAACATGATATTATTTTTCAGCGCTAGCTACACACAGGGAAAAGATTCGTTGGAAATCAATTCAGGCATTGGAAATTCCATGCTTAAGTCTATATTTTGATTTGAATTCGCAATTGTCATACATCAGTATTATTTGCCGCTGATATGATAGATTAAAAATAGGTCTTACTAAATACAAGTTGCTACTACCGAACTTAAGTTGTATTAACCAATTTGAGTATTTCTAAAATCGCATTCATCTGAAAGGGAATATAGAACTCATAAAAAGTACAATATTCAAATATTAGTCACTGTAATGTAAATTACTGGAACCAAAAATCGCTAAAACGACCCTATGCTAATATTTCGGAAAAAAATATTTTTTACAAGTTTCTAAGGGGTTTTCATAAAGTGGTCCAATCGTATCGAAGAAATTTTGTTAAAAAAATTGTCAAAATGTGAAAATCGCTAAAATAAAAAAATGGCTATAACTCAGAAACGGTACGTCCAATCGCAAAAATAATAACTTTGTGACCTCTAAAAGAGGCTTTAACCAATTGATGTCTTTTATACGACATCATTTATTTTAGCGTTTCAGCGATTTTTATTTGCAAAATGCTAGTTTAACCGATTTTAAGTGATGCCGTATGAGAGGCATCCATTGGATAAAGCCTCATATAGAGGTAAAAAATTTATTATTTTTGCACTTGGACGCACCGTTTCCGAGTTATAGCTATTTTTTCAATTTTGCGATTTACTTATTTTGGCGATTTAAAAAAAGTCCATACTTATTGGACCACTTTATGAAAAACCCTTAGAAAGCCGAAAAAATTAGTTATATTTCGATTGTCGCTCCGTTTGCGAAATAGATACATAACGGCGTTTTAGCGATTTTTATTTAAATTTAAATTTAGTTTTAGCGATTTGTTATCTCCGACGGAGATAAATAATGTATTATTTTTCCGATTGGACGCACCGTTTCCGAGTTATAGCCACTTTTTTATTTTAGTGATTTTCTTATTTTGGCGATTTTTTGAAAAAAAAATTATTTCATTCGAATTGAAACACTTTGTGAGAAACCCTTAGAAACCCGTAAAAATTTGTTCTTTTTTCGATTCGACGCTCCGTTTTCGAGATATGGAAATATTTTCATATTTTCGATAAAATTGGGCACGAAATACGAACCCTGGTTATAAATAATAATAATTTTGTTTATATTTAAACATAAAAACACAATACATTTTTTTACTTCTTTTTCTATAAAATTCATAATGGGTTAAAGCATTAAATGGTTGTGACAGCCATTGAATTCAAGTTATTAGTTGAGCATGCCAATATATTATTTAGTACACCCGAGGTAGTTTTTAAATTTTTCGGTGATCTAACAAATAGAATAAGCACCACTAGAGGATAATTTGATTGCTAGAACTAAAACTCGATTGACAGATCACATATATTTCTTGTTGCTGTGGCTTCAACTAAATATTTCAGTTATTGCAACCAAAACTGAATTACAAATCAATTGATATGCACAACATTTGGTGATACTGAACACAATTATTGGTATCACAACTGAATAATGTGATAGTCCAAGGAACCGCCAAATTTTAGTTGGCTGTAAATATAGTTGTGACAACGAATCTCTTTTCTGTTTGTACACACAGGGAAAAGATTAGTTGGAAATCAATTCAGGCATTCCATGATAAAGTCATATTTTGACTTGAATTCAAAATTGTCAAACATCAGAATTATTTGTCGATGTTATTGATAGATAAAAAAAACAGATCTTACTAACTACAAGTTGCTACTACCGAACTTAAGTTGTATTAACCAATTTGAGTATTTCTAAATTCTCATTCATCTAAAATGGAAGATACAACTCATAAAAAGTACAATATTAGAATTCGTGTTCAAATATTAGTCACTGTAATCAAAATTCTGTTTCCGTTACAAAAACACTTGTTACACCCAAAAAATTGTATATCACGGAAACGGAGCGCCAAAATAAGAAAGTCGCTTAAATGAAAAAATTACTACAACTCGGAATCGGCGCGTCCAATCGCAAAAATAATACATTTTTTTCCATAGGCTCCTATGGCTTAACCTATGGAAGATGTCTTGAATACGGCATCACTTAAAAAAATTGCTAAATCTAAAATTTCTCGAATTAAAAATCGCTAAAACGACCTTATGTCAACATCTCGGAAACTGAGTGTCCGTCCAATCGAAAGAATAACTTTTTTGTAGGATTTTGTAAATGTTTTCCATAAAGTCGTATAAATCGTATGGAAGAATATTTTATATGATATAAAATAATATATGTTTTATATAATATAAAATTTTATATAATATATAACTCGGAATAGGTGCGCCAAATCGCAAAAATAATAACTTTCTACCTCCGTAGGAAGCTTTAGCCGCTAGAAGTTTTCAATAGGGAATCACTTTTTTTTTAAAAAAATTGCAAACACATCCATACGTGTGTTTTAGCGATTTTTTATTTGAAAAATATTAGGATTTAAAAAAAAGTGTGCCGTATGAACGCCATCCATAAAAGGTAAATAATAGCCTCTTCACAAAATTAAAGATTTAACGCAATGGAACATTCCATTCTTACGATTTTAGTATCTTTCGAAAGATGACTCAATATGCTTTCTGACGAAATTGTATACAAAAATTGTGACCCCAATTTTATCAGAATATTATTTGCAACTTGATTTTTTAGACTTCGATATCTAGGTAACCGTAAGAGATTTGAAAAAATTTATATAATCATTATACATACAATAACATACAATATTAACAAGGTCTACCTTAAACAGAAATAATTTCAATTACTTCTGCCACTGACTATGCGGTATTTCAATTTGATTTTTTGTCAGCAAAATTTTATGGCACACGGTGGTGCAGTAGTTAGTGTGTGCGACTATTGTATAACAAATTTTAAGATTGATCACTGCTCTTTCGGAGACGGTCATATAGCTTAGTGACGCCAACACTATCGAGTACTTAGCCATGAAAAGTTTGTCAAACCCTGTTCGGATTCGGTGCAGAATTGTTGGTCCCAGTTAGTGAACGTAAAACATTAAAGTGGCACAGCTCACTGACTGCGGGAATCTCTCCCCTATCCCTTCGTGGGATGTAATGGAAAAGTATTTATTTATGTATTATAATTTTGGACAAAGTCCCATATTTCACATCAATTGTCTCAATAATTACAAGAGGTATAGAAACAGCAATACACCTTCATTTAGTGTACTACTTCGCCTATCTAATGCCATATAAATTTCAATTTGAAGGTAAGTGTGAACTTTGACCTCTTTGAGGCCAAGGTTGCCGGCGTTATTTCGAGGGACAGGCGCGCGCGGGCTTGGCATCATGGTGTACGGGTTGAACTATATTTCAGGGAAAATATAAATACTAAAGCATATAAGCAGTTAAAATTAAAAAACCGTCTCCATTAATAAGGGTACAATTTCATCCAAAATGAATTCCATTCTTCGTAAAATTTATAATAATTTTTTTTCTGACTTCGCTTTGGCTATGAGAGGGGCAGTCAACGCCATCGTCCTGTATTGGCTCAACACCCTCATCTATACTGATGTCTCTTGGGACAAGTAAGGCAGAGAAGTGATCTCTCCATATTCCCATCATATTCTGCTCATCTGTGACAAGTTTCCCGTCCTCATCTCTACAAAAGGGACTCCCTGCTATATTTCCGTTGGTATAACTTTCTGCCTTCTGTAAGATTCAATTTACTCACTCTTGCACTTTGTCTAAAAGCGTTTTTTCTTCTTAAATAAAAGGGTTTCGTCTGTTGCAACTGACTGAAGCATTGTCATACGTGCAGGGTTCTTTTCAACTCTTGCCATGCGACACTCTTTATCGTACCATGGATTGTCTTTAAGGGATTTTTCATAACCAAGTTTGGTCTCTGCAGCAGTTTTCATAAAGTGGAAAATTGTATTTCCATCGCGCTTCAGGATCATGAGGCGGGGTGCATTGCGCGCCAGTAGCTGACTGATCTTCTCTGCATAGGCTGTCTCTATCTCTGGTAATTTCAGCTTTCTGATGTCCAGCTTTCTGTATGTCTGGTTTCGTACGACTTTCGCTCTACTTATCCTTGTGCTTACCATTGCTGCAACCAGGAAGTGATCCTAATATATATTAGCTCCTCGAATTCCACGACATTCGAGTGCCTTCCAATAATTACAAGGTGATAAATCTGGTGTTTCGTTTACTGATCAGGGGATATCCAAGTAGCCTTGTGGATGTCTTTGTGTTGGAATTTCGTACTACTGGCAACCACGTTTTTCGCCGCGCAAAATCTAACATTCTCATTCCGTTGTCGGAAGTGATCGCGTGTTGACTGAATTTACCGATGGTTGGTTCAAAGACAGTATCCCTGCTGACATTAGTATTAAAATCACCTTGAACAGTCTTAATGTCATGGCCAGTGTAGCAGTCGTATTTTTCCTCTAGGCGCTCATAGAACATGTCCTTGGTGTCATTGTCGTTTCCTTCTGTCGGGGCATGTGGCCAAATTACCGAAATGTTAAAGGACTGCGCTCTTATGCTGATGGTGGCAATACGTTCACTCACGGGGTTGAACCGTGAGACCAAATGTCGCAGGCTTTTGCCAACTTTAAATCCGTAACCAAATTTATGTTTTTCCCATAATAGCTGTAGTATATGTCACAGTTCTTCTACCTTCTACAGCCATATCATGTCAATCGCATCCCCTGGATACCAGAAATGTCAGCCTCATAATTATCGAGCACATCTGTCAGTTGGATAGTGGCACCGGATCTGTATAGTGTTCTAATATTCCAAGTGCATATCCGTAAATCGTGGTCCTTATAACGTTTGCGAGGGTTGTCTACAAATAAGGGGGTTTTATGTACCTGATTCTCATTTGGTATTTTCATTGTCAATATAACGGTGGCGGAAAGCAAGTCCAGTCCACCGTGATATTGCATTTCTACTACTGCCAGGATAATTATGTTTCAGCTGCCCATTATGTCTTGAAACTGGATTTCTGCTATTTCGGAGAGCTTCAATGGCAGGGTCACCTATTTAACCTAAAACACATCAGTGATCGCATAACCAATCACGCTGCTCATTCGCCTTTTCAATCTAGCTAGCTAACGGAGGGGTCCGATAAAGCTATTGCCCGGGACATACTTTTAAGAAGTAGAAGAAGTACTGCCCTATGAAGGAATCATTCATAGTCAATAAGTGGCTATCAGAAACTTTCCACCTCCCATGTCCGATGTATCAATTATAGGTCCATATATGCATATGTCGGAGAATCCCAGTGGGGGTTTCGCGCCAAATATTAAGAGTCTGATATAGCTGGACCTATTTGCAGCACTATTTCCAAGCTGTAGTTATTATTTTAGTTAATGGCAGATCTGAAATAAACTCGTTTAATACCTGAAAGTTATAAATGCACGAACGTTCACGTGATCCTCCAACTGCACGCTGAAAAACATGTATTTTTTTGTTTTTGTTGGATGCAAATATAAAGTGTGTTTTGAGCTTGTCGCAAATGTAATATACTTGTGTCCAAATATATTATGTTTACTATTCAATATTTCATGTTTGAGACACAATGATTAATATGTTAGACTGTATGTGTTTGCGACCCACATATTTATGTTTGTGATACAAATACAGCTGTGTTTGTTGCACTGTCTATGCTCTCTCGAAAGCAAGAGAAGAAAAGAGGGACAACGAGAGAGTCTATCTTGTAAGTGTGTATCTGCATTTTTGCATTATTCTCTCAGTCAGTGAGTCATAAATATTCCTGAATATGCGTGCAAATTGCAGATGAAGTCAGTGTTTCTTAGTTTGGCTGATGAATTGCGTTTTAGTTTCATGTATTTATGTCGTCAATGCTTCATCGGGCTGATGATATCAAAAGCGCTTGATCAGTGAAAAAAGAATAAACGAAGGCTCGGCCGCTTAAATGGGTTGTGGTGTTACTTTGGTGTTTGTGTATGTGTTTCGTAGATATTTATGTGTGCTACCAAAGTGAGAAACGATTTTGAGGAATGAAACTGGAAAGTGCATGTTTGCCAGTAAACATTATGCTGTTTACTTTTAAACACAAGTGAGTTTGGGACTTGCAAACATATTAATGTTTGAAGTATGTTCCAAACATATATATGGTTCCTGCAGAATATGGTTGGGAGAGTATGTTACAGAGTAAGTTATTTTTCGGCGTGTGAGTATAACTTCTATTCGTAGAAACCATTAATTTTTTTCCGCCGCATTTACTGTCAAATCCACTTTAACCGAAATACTGCAGTAACTTCTCGTGATGATTCCCCAAAGATTTCTATGTCATCAGCATAAGCGACCAGCTTGTAGCTTTATCACTTTTTTCTTGATACTATCTTCACGAAGATGTTAAAGAGATTGCCCCATAGGTTGTCACCTTGGTACCAAATGCTTCGTTAAGGTCTTCACCAACATTCTCTGAGGATTTGATGTTGGTGAGTGTTATTCTGCTTCGAAAGATTTTTCCGGATCTGGCTTTCGAAGGCATCTTTATTATCAACAAACAGATGGTGAGTATCGTGTTTTGCTTCTCGTGTTTTTTCCAGTATTTGATGTAATATAAATGTCTGATCGATTGCAGATTTTCCAGGCCTGATAAAGTCCGATCAGATCTGCAACAACTGGTTTCACTCTTTTACACATTATGCTTGGGAGGACCTTGTATGAATCCATTTATCGAGAGACGCTTCAGTGATCGCATAACCAATCAGGCTCTCCATTCTTTCCCCTTCTCACTCTAGCTAGGTAACGGAGGCTTCCGAGAAAGCCATTACCAGGGACATACGAGTATTTAGTCTATGACCAGAAGTAGTCAGCTGCTTGAACTATCCTACTATAAACAAATTTCTTTTTATGCAAATTCAAAGTGAGTGGCTATCAGAAACTTTCCACATACACGGATAGCCAATCACTTGGGATTTGCCAAAAATGATTCATTCATAGGACAGTTCACAGCTCACTACTTCCGGTCTTAAACTAAATATGTTCCGGGCAATGTCTTTATCGGAAGCCTCCGTTAGCTAGGTAGAATGAGAAGGGGAAAATAAGGAGCAGCCTGATTGGTTATGTGATCATTGATGCGTCTCAGGTTAAATGGGTGACCCTGTTACTGAATCTCTTCAAACTAGGGGACATATTCTTTTGTCCTTTGAAGACGGATGAGTCCATTTCGTTTGTGGGGAACGAAATTTTTGATTTATCTGCATAACTGAACAGAAATGGCAAAGAATCGAAACCGTACCATGTCTTCCAACAATGAATGCATTCTTTTAAATTATGTACATAATATATATAAAGGGTATCGATAGACATCCATTCGAACCAATTAAAAAGATTCTAACTTATACCTTGTCACACACATATACATATACATATATCTATATATATATATATATTTATTATTTTATTAATTCTATTGTTTATTCATATGTCAATACACATGCATATGTATAGACAAACAAAGACACACTCATGTAGTATATATACATGTTATTTTTATGGCTTTTCAATAATTTATTTGTGGTTGTGACGCTGGCGGTGGAGTTATTTGAGTGCGTGTTCGCCTGATTCTGTTCCCATTTGTTTCTGGGGTTGTTTCCTTAATTTTTACTCAGGAGAAACCATTAAAATGTCAATGGACAAAAAATGGTGGAAGCGAAAAATATTTTGATATCTATGGTCTATATACACACAGTTATACAAATTCGATTGATGTCCATAGGTAAGTATGCATGTGTGGTGCCAGGGACAGATGTACATCATAAGGACATATTTTACACATATCCAGTATATGAATGTAAATACATACATGCATGTACTTGTATGGAGTGTAGGATTACTATTTAGAACGATCTCCTGCGTTCATTTCCCTTGTAATTAGTGCGGCCCTGACTACCCACAAACAACCACACCACAGTGGGCAATAAGGATAATGGGGTGTTATCTTTAGTCCATTAAATGTAGTTTTGAATTATTGAAATTTGTGTAGGACGTTTTGCATATTGTAATTCAGTAGTCAGAAGTGTGATTGTGGTTGGCAATATGTCCAATGCAGCAGCAATTACAATTGAATTCAACAAATTGTAATTAAATTAATTAATTTACCTTAAAATGTAAATACACATTCACACACACACATGCATCGATGTGTTGTAGTTCGAAACAATCGGCAATTTAATTTCATTAAAATAAATTCTAATTATAACGATGAGTTTGTCTATTTCATTCTTATCGCCTGTAAACAATCGCAAACGCAAATGCTGCTGCTGCTACTGCAGTTGCAATTGCTATTGTCATTGTTGTTGCTGCTGATGTTGCTGTTGCTGCTGCTTTTGTTGTCACCAAACAAATTGCACTAATGCAATTGCATCCAACACGCACGCACACACACACACACGCAAATAATTACACATACACATGTGCATGTATATAATTGAGAGTGTTGCAACTTAAGCATGAAAAATCGCTAAAAGATTTTGGCCATTTGCATTCAACAGTGGCATGAGCAAGCAATCATATAGAGCTGCATAGGAATGGTTTTTCAAAGGGCAAGAAATATTTGTTGCTGGTGGGGAAGACAGCCATCTCCCACGATTTTCAATTTCAGGGGTTAAAGGCCATTAGGAATAGCGTTATTGAATTGAATTGCAACGATTTGTAGATTTCTCACTCCAATGCAAAGCCAACTTTGTGTTACTCATAATGGATTTCAAAAATCCCTTACCCTTCCCTTAAAGGGATAAGGAAAAAAAATCTTTCCCATTGCATCCCATGAGCTGTGCGCTTTCCAATTTCCACTCACTGATTGGGACCTACAGTTTTACACCGATTACGAACGGTATTTTGAGGAGTTTTTTCATGGCTAAGTACTCGATAGTGTCGCCGTCACTATGCGAGGTGACCGCCGCCAAAAGAAATTTTAAGGTGGTCTGAGCAGGGATCGAACCCAGGATCTCATAAATAAGAGGTGCGCACATTACCATTGCACCACCGACGGGATAAGAAACTATCCTTAAATTCGTTGAACTGTTCACAATATAGTTTGAGAACAACCGAATAAGATACTTGTTCGCACTTCTGCATAAAATCGCAGGTTAAAGCCCTGCACTCAAAGCAACAACGTTCGAAATCGGTGTAAAGGTGAAGGTTCGCATCACGGATTTTAAACAATTAAAAGCGCGCGGTAGTCTAATTGGGTCAGATCTCGCCAATCCGTTTAGGGGATGTAATGTAATAAATGTATCAGGTTTTTTAGTTAAGATGGGGAAAATATAGAAGTAGTCCACCATCTTGGTGTAGCACGCGCATTGTATCAAACCCCGATTCTTCACCGTGAGCGGAGAACATGTGTTTGATATCAAAAGTGGAAAAACATCGGTAGGTTAGAGTCAATGAACGACTCACTTAGACTTATTAGTCCATTGTGATACCACGGGCGAAGCTTTATCCCATTTATCCCAACCATTTAGTTTGCTCCAACAAGCTCAAGAGCTTGTCTGCATCTAACTGAGATAATAGGTAGGCACTCCTGCCGGCTAGTGCTGGACTCGTGCAAAGAAGATGGATGTTCAGTGGATTCTTCCTCTTTCTCATCGTTAGAGCTTCTACAGAAGTCATTTGACCTGACCTTTAGTCTCGCCGCATATCCACTAATCAGATAGTGCCCCTTCAAAACTGAAACAAGCATTGATACCTTAGGTCTGGCTAAAGACAGAAGCTTCGTGGTTCTCCTGCTATACACTATTTGCCAGACTTGTCTTGAGCGTACACGATCTCTGTCCCGCATCCATCTTAATCCTGCATCTTCATATTTGGGCGATCTTGCAGAATATGCTTCCAGTGGGCATGCCAACACGCTCAAATTCCTGTGGAACCTGTAAGCTTGTGCCTAGTCTGGCCAGCCCATCCGTTCTGGTCTTCCCCTGAATGTCCCTATGACCTGGCACCCATATGAGGTGAATATCGTACTGCTGGGCCATCTCGTTAAGAAATGTGGCAGTACTGAACAGATGTTGAATACAGGAATACTGATTCCAGGGACTTGATGACCGTCTGATTGTCGAAGAAGATATTGACCCCAAAGATTTCTGAACTGTTATCCCTCCACAAGTCTGTCACTTCTCTTATAGCCAAAACTTCAGCCTGATGTATGTTTTCCTCGTTCAGCGCGTTGCGAGGGAAATGAGTGTCCATAAGGAGATTGAGTGAAACACCACTACAGGTTGTCCCCTGCCCAGAAGAGTCACTCAGGCATCCTATTGTCGTATTGCCTCACGCCAGCACTTTCCTTCACCTCGACGCATTGGATGTATCTTCTATTGATTGACAGAAGAGCATGCATGAGTTTCTTATGGCCCCTCTGATTGCATCCTTATATCGCCGTAGCTGAACTTTGTAATTATCCCAGTCCTGCTTATGTCCCTAGCTTGCTTACGACTAAGCCCTGTTAAACAGTCTATGGGATGGATTTCTTGCAAGATCTCCATACCTCCAAGGAGGCTTCTTCTTCCCCCTTGGCCAAACATCTTTTACAGGTCTGCTCATAAAGGAACTAGTCAGTTTTCCTTATATTGCGACGAACTACTACGGTCTGGCTCATGTTCCAGTTCAACTGGAATCGAATGTATTTATGATCAGATAATGCATTGTTATCAAGGACATTTCATTCCCCGATCGTCTCATACAAGTCCTTCGTTGCAAAGGCGACATCTAGTATCTCTTGCCTGTAGTTGGTGACAAAGGTACTCGGAGAGTGTTTGACACCTCTCATTGGTGTCAATGCCACTCCATAGGAGATGATGTGCGTTAGCGTCAGCGCCCACAATCAATGAAGTACCTATAATTTTTGAATCCTCTATGAGACATCTTAAGGGTACTGATGGCAACTGGTCTCTTGCCCTCGGGGCAGATGTTTGCAAATATGATGGCGATAGTGCACACGAGCCCTCTGAGAGGGAATATGAATCGAAAGATACAAAAATTCGGTAGAACCGGAAACACAACTTACTGAATACAAAGCAGCTAATACGTTCACAGCAGCAGCTGAAGAAGATACTCCTCTGCCTACAAAATAAGTTGTAGGTCAAGTCCCCCCATTAGTAGAATTAATCCAGTAGTATTAGCTGATGAAGATGTACAGAAAATATAATTACTATAGTTCAGCTGGTGCCGACGATCCAAGTGCACCAGTAAAGATAAAAGAAATTGTCCCTAGTAACGAAACAACAGAAGTTAATAAGACATACGAACTTTCTAACTAAGTCAATGAAGTCATAGAAGTTACCAACATCATTAAAAAATTACCCTTCGATAAAGAAGGGCTGCAAGTCTCCGAACTATTTTGAAAAGTCGAGTCGAGGTCTTTACTGAAAATACTTCACAGCAACCAGTAGCTGTAGCAACGCCCGATGTTATAGTACATGAATCGGAAACTTCAACCAAAGTACCTGTTGAGCCTTATGTTATTATTGATGCAGTCATTGACGGCAAACTAGAACCACAAGCACTACCAAATCCAAAATATTTTCATACTTCAATCCCCCACGAACAAGAACTTGAGTCTGAAGAATCAAACAGATACACCTTACAAACCAAAGACTACCTCAAATGAAGCCACTTCTGCAACAGATGCCAACGCAGGGAAAAGTTATATAGTAGATCAGGACGATACTGCTTCAAATCCAGAACAAGAGTCTAAACGGTTCTATAGTCTACTCCCTTCCTATTTTGTTGAAGATGAAATAACCACTCCACGTGAGTCATTAATAAGCAAATCAAGTTTCCTAGTGCTGAAGAGCTATGATAGCTGTCACCGTGAAGCTGCAGTCACTAGACTTTTAAAATTGTCTTGGCCTTGGAGGGAAGTACTGAACTTCAAACTATAACTCCAAAAAGGTGCTATGTATTTAGGTCAGAAAGTTTAGATTAGGTTTAGGTGACATTGGTATGAAATGAAATTCGTTTTAATAAAAATGGCTGAATACGTTATTTAATATTGGACGTCGGTGCTGCAATGCTTACTGTTTTACTCTTATACATAAGAAGATGTGTTCGATCCCTGCCTCGGCTATCTTGCATTTCTTACACGCTTTCTTGTGATCTTCCAATTTTCCCGGTATTCAACAGGTGGCGTCATGATACAATAAGCTCAGCTCATCGCATTCGCTCACCTGATGTATGTTTTTGTACGTTTCCGTGTTTAACCTGTCAAAACTTGTTATGTTCTTTTGTTAACATGTGTTTTGTTGATAAAATGTTAAGGAATTTCAAATAAGATGCAAATTATTAAAATTTAATGTCGCATTTACACCGCAGTTTATCGCTGCCGGGTTAGCGACACAACCCTTGTTCTCTAATTTTTGTAGTTGACACCACTCAATTTGAGATCAAATTAACAATTCAGGTGGCAACTTTGTGCTTCTACCAGTTTAAATCAACTCCGTGACGAGACCAGATTATCGAACACGGTGGCATATCACAAAAAGTATATTGGCGGCTCTTGGTTTTGCCGGTTTTATAGTGAACCTTTAAAAATGGATCTGTCATGTATCAGGAATCGATTTAGCCGGTGCTACTTGAGTGGCAGTCAAAGTGCCTACCTCAAGGGTAAATTTGTGGAAACTGTTCTGCACGATGTTATCGGTTATCTTGAGCGCAACTTGAAGTTTGGGGATTTCACTTTAGCTGCCTTCTTGGATATAGAAGGTGCTTTTAACAATGTGTCATCTTGCGTCATCTCTCTGGAATCCGCTGAGGTGCCTCCACTTCTTGTCGAATGGATTGCGAACATGCTTAGAGATGAAATCGCATTGTAAATTCGAACCTTGGGATCAGCTCAGTTCGGAAGTTGACTACAAGGGGCACGCCGCAGGATGAAGTGTTATCCCATCTGCTGTGGCTTTTAGTGGTTGAACGGAATTCTTAGGGACTTTGAGTTGAGAGGCCTTAGAATTTTTGCCTATGTGGACGAGGTTGTTAATCTTTGCCTACGATCGGTTCGGAAGTTGACTACAGGGTGCACACCGCAGGGTGGAGTGTTATCGCATCTGCCGTGGCTTTTAGTGGTTGACGGAATTCTTAGGGACTTTGAGTTGAGAGGCTGTAGAATTGTTGCCTATGCGGACGAGGTTATTAATCTTTGCCTACGATCAGTGATCTCATGCAGGATGCCCTGGGTGAGTTGTCAGTTTGGGCCAGGCACTGTGGCCTGGGTATTATTTTTAAGCGCAGGCGAAAGATTGGATTTTTTAGGGAACCAAGTTTGGAAGGCGTGGAGTTATATCTATCTTCTGAGGCGGAAAACTGAGGAGCGAATGAAGAAAAGATTGAACGTGATCCATGTCTGTAGGAATTCGATTGGCAAAAGCTGGGGTCTTTGTCCGAAAATGTTTCGCCTATTTCACCTATGGCTGCGTAGTCTGGTGGAACGCATTGGGGAACAGCTACCAGTTGCAAAAGCTCAGTAAGGTTCAGCGTACTGCGTCTATGTGTAACAGTGGGGCGAGAAGAAGCACTCCGCATGCGGCGCTGGATATAATTCTGAATTTGACTACTCTTGATGTCTATACGAGACGGTGTGCTGTCAGAAGCTCAGTTTGCGTGAGGGAATTGGGTACCTGGAGACATGCCACTGAGGGATATGCCAACATTCTTCAGGAATTGATTGAAAATCTCCCGGACGAGTGTTTGACTCAGACCACTGACTACATGCTGCCGACTGTAGACTATGGGCAATGCCCGGAGACCATTATGCCAGATACGAGTGACTGGGTGGGAGGTATACCTTCCTCACTCTCTGGTCTCTGGCACCGGAGTGGGGATCTTCAGTGAGGGCCTTCAACTCGGGCAAACTGCAGTACCTTCCAAGTGGAAATTGTGGCGATTATGAGAGCTGCAACTGAGATAATGGACTAGTGCTTGTATCCAGCGGATAAATTCGTCATCTGCGTTGTTAATAACCCAGCCATCAGTGCGATCAGGTAGCACATATGTAAATCCACATTTGTTAGTGCCCGGCAAGCTAACACTCTGCTGGGTTCCGGGACCTAGTGAAGTCACAGGGACTGTTGAAGCAGACTGCATTGCTAGAGCAGGATGCACTTCTGCTGATTTGAGACTGATTGCTACTGCAAATCCACCGATCTGTTACTTGTATAGCTTGATCGATCGCTAGTCGCTGGACGAGGTCAACTGGCCAGAGTGGATTGTAAGACTCAGGGAGAACTAAGTCGTTTCTTCGACTGAACATGGCTGACTTGCGGCTCGTCACTGGGGTGATCACGGGTCACTGTGATGCTGGAGGCTTCACTCGCAACTGGATTGTGAACGGGGTTGATTACTGCCGTGCTTGTGATGATGAAAAAGAGGTGGAAACCATTGCGCACCTTCTATGTCAGTTCGCAGCGCTGCAGCGTAGGCGTCGCCGTTGCTTTGGTTGGCTTCAGCTAGAGGGCCTGGCCTCTTTGCGCGATGTGACCATTGAGGATTTGATGGAATTCTCGCGGGGTCTGCTATGGATCCGGGCATGCAATATATTATTTTTAATATCTGAAAGTTGCAACATACTTTTATAATTAAAAGGGCATTCCACTGATGTCAATCTGGGTGATTTTAGATCCACAACTGTTATTTGTAACTACGATATTTGAATAAACATGACATTAAACATGAAAAACATGTACATATTCCCGCCCAATTTACACCACCATAGTTTGGGCGGTTGCAAAGCCTATAGTTTTTGATTTTAGCCATATTTCAACTGCAATTTATGATCTTAACCGATTTCATCTGCCGTCAAACTATTGTAGTAGTTACTCGAAATTTGGGCATACCACATGTGAAAAGCATTTCCCAGGACCTTGGCAGAAATATGTTGGTATTGGCAGTGACATTGTGGTACATCGATGCCCTAATCAATCCTTGTATGCATGAGACTGAGGATCGCATGAAAGTGCATGGAGACCACTAATAGATAATGATGTGCATACGAGTTCAATATGTGTTTTTATTTAGCGATTCGTTGGCCTAACTAACATGGACAAATGGAGTCCCGCAAACCGTGACAACTGTCAAAGATATTTCGGGGTACTCGTCGCAGACATACATACATACCTACCAACCAACTAGGCAACCAACCAACGAACATAAGTACGAGTACATGAGGATATTAAGTGACCATGGAACAATATTGTAATTTCATTTCAACAAATTATGTACAAGAGCAGCACTGGGAGGAAGAGTTGCGAAGGAGTTGTTGGCTGGCTGTGGCATTTGTGTCCGGTTGCAAGCCACGGCGAGTGAGTACAATACTCGTACAGTGAATGTAAAACATAATCGAGCATGTTGATCTTATAAATTGTTAACAACTGCCAACAATGGGAATCCTTTCAATAGATTCCTGTTGCAGGTTCTCATTCGGCAGCAGCAGCTACAACGGCGGCAGCGACAATCGGTGGTGGCAGCAGCAATAACTCCAAAATAAAATGAAATGCAATCGAGAAAAGAGTTGAAAAAAAAATGAACCGACGAAGGAGCAACAGCAGCAACCTTAGTGGGTATGAGGAGTACGCGAGGTATGGTCATGACTTATGGCAATATGCAGAATTGCTTTAATCTACGAAAGTTTTTAATTTAATATCCAACTAACTTGGAAACTATGTACGGCTTTGTGTGTCCATGTAACCCTACGAGAACGAGTACACCACCACCAACTCTACAGTCACAGCTACAGCTACAGCTAAAGCGTTTGGCATTCCTCTGAATTTGGAATTCTGCGAATTTGCAGCATGATAAACATGCAACAAGAGTGAGGAAGACCAAGTCAAAAGATGAAGATGCAGATGCAGACCACGCTGAAAAATAATGCCAGATGTGATTATATTGATGTTGGATGCTCGCTCGCTGGCTGGCTCACTGGCTTGCTCGTTGCCCTCGCTTATGCTGCTTTTGATTGCCTTTCTGGTTTCTTTGTCCGTTCTCGTTCGTTGTCTCGTTTCTATGCTCACAACACAAGGATCAGGGATGCCAATCGCTTGTCGACCACGCGGGAATGTCTTGGCCTACGCTTCCACTTCAGCACTTGGCCAATAGCAGTTGCCTTAGTGCCTCGGTCGCTTTCGCTTCCACTGAGATGGTGGTAACTCTGTTAGTCGCTTTATAAGGAATACTACTTAGCTTGTACAATGAATTAGATTAGGCTGAGTACATTGCAGCAAGAAGCATGTCGTGTTCTCCAACTTGTATTATATCCTTTCCATCTTTTGTATCGTAACGATTTCTTCTTTATTTTGCCAGAATTTGGGCACGGTTAGCTTGGTTGGCTGCAAAACATTAATATCGTCATAACTATCGAATGCAACTACGACAACGGACAAACACACACGGCTACATACATTTCGTACTCGTAGTACACGTTCTGACAACAACAACAGAAACACCACCAGCTAACAAACACAGAGGGAACACGCGGACGGAGACTCAGAGTCAGACAGCAGACAACCAACAGACCCCAAGCAGTCTACTGGTTGGGAAATGGATCCACAACAATATCATCTACCTAGATGCATATATACAATCATGCATACATACATACATACGTATATACTTAACCTGGTCGTTTAATGGCTGATACATAGTTACATACTTGCTTTCATAACAAGTCAACATAATGTTGCCAACAATTGTACAACACACTTGCCCACAGATCGAATGAAAATCCTCAAATACATACAGACAAAGTGGATAAATAATAATACAAATGAATCAGGAAAATCCTTCATTCCGAAGAGATCGCTAACAAAGCTTCAATATTGGTACTAAAGTGCATAAGTGCAGAATAAGACAGTCTCGGCGTTGGTCCCGAAGAAGAATTATGTTGGAGTGGCTTAAGGGGTCTGAAGAATCTACATAATTTTAAGCTTCGAGGGGACATTTACAAGGTATCGAGTTCATTTTAAGGCTATTAGTATACGCTGATTAAGTCAGAAATTTGAAGCTCCATTTTAGCCTATATGATCAATTAGTTTCGTCCATAGTCAGTAGTAAAATTTGCAGAGAGGAGATCTTGTCTTTCTCATTGTGTCCAAAATTATCTGATTATTATTCGTTGTTGGAATAACCAGAGGCAATTCGTCCGTCGGTGGTGCAATGGTAGTGTGCGCGCCTCTTGTACATGAGATCCTGGGTTCGATCCGTGCTCAGACAACCTTAAAATTTCTTTCGGCGGCGGTCACCTCGCATAGTGACGGCGACACTATCGAGTATTTAGCCATGAAAAAGATTCCCAAATACCGTTCGTAATCGGTGTAAAACTGTAGGTCCCAATCAATCAGTGAGTATAAAACTAAAAAGCGCATAGCTCAGTGATTGTGAGAAGCTCTCACCTGTCCCTTCATGGGATGTAATGGGAAACCATTTATTTATTTTTTAATTCGTTTTTATAATTTCCCAATCAGCTCACTACTTCCGGCATTAGGTCAAGTGCTAACAGTTAATGTCATTCCCAAAATCCCATCTGATATGAAGGCGTTGGATGAGCAACCTGAATGGCATGCTTGAACTGATATGTTTCAGGTTATCAGCTGAAAACTGTCACTGAACCGCTTCAGACTGTTGGGGCATTTTGTACCTAATAAGAAGAATGGACCAACATCAACAAGAACATAGGTCCGACAGTCTCACGGAGAGCTGTACTGTGGTCAGCGTCTGGTTTATAGTTTGCGGCTGTCATATGAACCCTGGCAGTAGGTACCATGCAAAACCCCCGTGGACTGATCTTGGCAACCACCAAGGTTTATAATTATGAAAAAACAATCAATCCCTCTATTTGTTGACGACTCCGCCAAACGTTATAAGGACCACAATTTACGGATATGCCCCTAGGATGTAAGAACCCTATACTGATCCGATGTGAATTTTCAACTCGAGAATTATAAGACCGCTATCCAGGAAATGCAATGGGCAGGACATGGCTGTATAAGGTAGGAAAACTGTGACATACACCACATCTGCTACGGAAAAATACGTGCATTTGGTTGCGGATTTGTATTTTGCAAACGACTACAACATCTA
Organism: Phaonia tiefii; assembly: GCA_963931995.1. Lineage (NCBI taxonomy): Eukaryota > Metazoa > Arthropoda > Insecta > Diptera > Muscidae > Phaonia > Phaonia tiefii. Next base: position 15,023,610 of record OZ008367.1, read on the forward strand.
TTCACTAGGTTCAATCCTGTGGGTGAATGTATAGCGACTATCCGCATTTAACATTTCATATACATTAACCGTCGTTTTTTCTTCGGCAAAGACTACCTCCAGGGTCGTCGTAAGGACCCCAAACCCTTACGAAGTGAAACAGTGAAGTTCTCCCTTACTAGGGCAATAAGAAGGTCTTCGTTTTGTTTAGTTTGATTCACAAAGTTCATAACTATATTAAATGTTGAACTCGGCATTCGGTTATTCGGTGAGGGTCGTCGATGGTCGGGATAGGGTACGGCCACAGCGGTCGTGGAGATGAGCGACGACAAGTGTGTTGGTGTTACCCCTTCGGTGATTTCAGACAGCTGTACTGGATAGCATGATCCTGCTTCGTTATCGGCATTCGGCTAGTTCACTGTAGTAGACAATAATTGCAGATGTTATGTAGCGGGGTTAGTAGAGTAAAATAGTGGTAGCAAAGGTACAGTAGTCACGAACACTAAAGCCTTCGTAATAACAAAGGTGCAGTACTTACGAGGAGTGAAGCTTTCGTAATAACAAAGGTGCAGCATTCACGAGGGGTAAAGCCGTGGTAATAACAAAGGTGCGGCACCCACGAGGTGTAAAGCCTTCGTAATACCAAAGGTGCAGTACTCACGAAGGGTAAAGTCTTCGTACTAACAAAGGTGCAGTACCTAAGACGGTAATAACAGAGGTACAGTACTCGTGAAGAGTAAAGCCTTCGAATAGTTCTGAAAAAACTATTAGGTTCGTGAATGTTATCCTCAACTTGGTAGTGAACTTCGGCTTGGAGTAATAGCCGCCCATTACGTTTTGTTTTTTTTTTTAAAACCTCATTTATTTTTTCGACCAAACACTTATTGACAAACACAAAATACGGAGTAAAATATAACCATAAGGGATTCGTACGACTTATTCCTGACATTAAAAAATACTCTAAGGACTATCCAATCTACTACTTATATACTTTACAGTTTTCAGCATGAGGGGCTTACATATCGTTTATACTTTCTTAAATCTATTTGACTGCAACTTGTGCTTAAACCCTAAAAAACAGGTCCAGTTAAAACTGGGTTAAACTCAACCATAACAACTTACAAACTAACACTTAACACTACTTAAAACTACTATATACATATTTACATTATATACATGGTAAGGTGCAGTCACTGTGCGGTGTTGTAGACCGTGCTGCTAAGATCAAACGTCCCTGCTCTCCTATGGTAAAATAAGAGCCTATTGTCAACAAAAAGCCTCCCCTCCCTATTCAGCGCAGCGTGGCTGACCAGCGCCCGGTAATTAACTCCTGACAGTCCACCCAGATCCCCGTCATGGTCCAAACTGTGCCTAACTAATACATTATCCAGAGAGGTCGCCCTCTCCAGAAATTCCAGCGCCCCCCTACAAGGAACACGTCAATCCTACCGAAATCAACCATCCCGTATATCTCGGCACAGCATGGGATAATATACGAGCCATCGTCGGCTCTTTGCGTCCGCAAGCCCAAACAGCTCTTAAGGATGCGTCTTTCCATTATCCTAAGAAGAGATTCCAAACCAGACTGGGAAAGCATAGGCTAAAATGGGCCTGATGATCTGTTTGTAGACCAACAAGCGAACCTCTGTCAAGAGGCCTCCACGGCAGCGAAGCACATGGAGGTATGCGTGCAATATTCTCTTCGCCTTAACCAAAATATGGTCAACATGGCGATTGAACACGAAGTTCGAACTGAAAATAACACCCAATGTATTTAATCCTGTCGGTGAAAACAATGGGTCTGTCCCCAACTCTAAGGTTGGGTTCAAAAGCCCTAGCCTACCGGGGCAGCAACCGCCGCAGTCCCCGGAAAATAGTGGCTTCACACTTTTCGACGTTCAGCCTGAGTCTCCATCTATCGAAGTACTCAGCTAACACCCCCAGGTACTCATTGAGTATGGAGTTCGTCACCCTAGTCCACGGGCCCGTAAGGTCCCGCCCATTACGTCAAACCGGAGTTGAATATTAATGCAATGACTACTGTAACCTCAACGAGAATTATATAGATAGCGTAAAAAAATTATCCACATCGGAACTCGTATTCTGTCGCCAATCGGTATGCCATCGGCTGTCATTCAATAGAGATGGCAAATATCATACGGGTGTACCATTTGTGGGGAGGGTTGGAAAGTATTCATATGAATTTACTATTCACGTGTGTCGTATAGACTGGTCCATTATTTGACCATAGTTGTCGTTATAAATTGTATTCCATGTACGGTCGAAAAGTTTTCGCCACATTACATACTTGCAAATACATATTTCTCAAGCGCCCAGAAGAGACTTATGATCGTTGTCCTGCACGTTGAAAAATAACGGCCCAGCAACATATTGCAGGAACCATGTACATGATTGTAAACATTGATTTCGTGAGTTGAAGATCTGCCGCTTTTTGTTCCTTTATTGTGACAGACAGCAGTGTTTTCGGAAGTTTTCAACAAACAAAACCACATTTGACCTATTAATAATTGTGTCCCAAACATGTAGTATTGAATAGCAAACACAATGTGTTTGGACACAAATATACTATATTGGCGATAAGCTACAAACACGTTGTATTTGCATCCAAACAACAATAAAAGAAAACATTTTCAGCGTGTGGCCATAATATTAAGAGTGTCCTACGTGTTTATGGTGTCTATCATCCAACCGTCGGTAATAAATTCAGTATAAAGTATATATCAGCACATCCGGTACCGGAATGATTTCGCCGCAGCTAAAAACATGATTGTCAGTTGCACAATATAACAATATCCATACGTCTACTTAGGTATCCTGAACAAAATACAAAGAAACAGATTGATCATTTGATAATAGATGTAAGACACTCTTTCAGCACAAGGGGTTTAGGTGTGACTCGAGGTGCTAATATTGATTCGAATAATTACATTGTTGCAGCGATGGTGGACACGAGATTAAGCAGACTGAAACCCACACACAGAGAAAGATGCACATATGAAAACTGGAATAAACTGAGAACTGACCCTTCTTAAGCGCAGTGGAAACACATTTCTGACTCTATAAAAACTTCTGCAAAATACGTGCTTGGTTACGAAACCACGCTTCAAGACATATCATGGCATGATGAAGAATACCGCAGGTAACAGATAAAACTGCGTTGCATGTATGGCAATGCTTTAGTCAGTTGTAATGCACGCTGCAACTGAGTGGTGTAAGGACAGAAGTAAAGCAAATATTTAAGTAGAAAACGAGCAGGAGTGTAAAACTTTAAACGTACGGAAGAAAGAACAAATCCTGAAAATGCTATCAAATTGTTAAAAGCCTAGCATTGGTCTTGGCTCAGGTTACCAGTCCGTAAATATAAGAACGGAAATCTGGTCACAGATGTACAGTAGGGTGTACTGAAAACATCTTTTTTGAGGGGGTCTCAAAAGATGCGAATTGGAGAGCTGATTACGGGAACGTTAAACTTTTTTATACGAGGGTACTTATAGCTTCGTATTGACCGCTGAAGTTTTGATTCCTAGTGTATTGTGTAAAAAAATATATTTTTTGGTCAATATGGAGCTTAAACGACGTGTCATGTTGAGTATAATTAGGAAAATATGTTTCCAAAATGTTGAGCCATCACTTTTCTTCATGTCAGTCTTTTGAAGTCTTGATCAAGCATATTTTTCCCGATTTATCGTGCATTTCTCATTGTAGTTCGCGAATTAGCTTTTAATTATGTTTCTTCTACATATTTGTGCCAATATTCAATAGCATTGCGCTAAATATTATTCAATACCCAACTTAATTACGATCCTAAGTGATTATGGGGAGTTATCGTCACTACCAGCCAATTGTCCGCCCAAAATTTATATGGCAGGTACAAAATTGGGCATGGCGAAGTTGTTCATCTGTTTTTACACAGTATTACACAGAATATTGATCAGTACCAAATTTTGCTAAGATTGGCTGTGGTATATGGGAGATACCGAGTCGGTCAGCCGGAAAACGGCCCAAATTTTGTATGGGAGGTACGAAAACGGGAGTGGACAGTAGCTAATCTTTAATTTTTAGGAAAACATTGCCGAGTACCGAATTTCATTAAGATCGGTTGTAGTCGGTCGGTCATCCGCCCAACTTTTGTGTGCATTTGACTAAATTTTGTCTAGAGCCAAACTTCATAAAGTTTGGTTCGGGTTTGCTGGAGTTATCTAGCTGACTAACTTTTATGGGAGTTACCAAAATGGGCATGGCAAAACCACCGTTGTCTTAATCGGTGACTGGCGTTTATTGACATGAAGCCTAATACCCAATTTCATTAAGATCGGAAGTGTTTCATGCGACTTATCGCATTGACAACACGGACGACTTCCAAGCCTTTGTATGGAAGGTACCAGAATGGGCGTGGCGATTTCAACCATTTTCTCCAATTAAGTAGATATTTACAGATTATGTTTGAGTTGAAGCTAATCACATCCACCAGAAAAAGGTTTTAGAAGAAACATGATTTCGTACTAAATGTGCCGATTTGTATGGGAGGTACCAGAAGGGGAATGGCCAAACCGCCCATTTTCAATCCAAAACTTACCTTGGATAAATAATGGTCACTGACAAAATTTCGGTGTGATCGATAAAGATTTACTGCAGTTATCGTTTTGGCCAGCCAGTCAGACAGACAGACGGACTTGGCTCAATCAAAAGTCTCAAAACGAATTTCGCCCAAAGATACTGACGGTCTAATATGGCTCCTTCTATGGGTTACATTTTTCTCCGCCATCCTATGGGTGAAGGTATAAAAAGAATAGTTTTTGTACTGAAGGCTTTTTTGCTATTGCACTTAATTGTTAAAATAAATAAAGCAATATTTAGCTCACTGAAATAATTGTTCTTGTTTTGTCATAAACAGAGCGACGACAAAAAGTATTGAAAAGTGTAGAGAACTTATTGCACTCTTTTTCCACGCTCATGTAGACAGTCTGAGTCAAAGAGCATAAACGAGTCTTATTTTCTTTGTAGAATATTTCAATATAAATTGCACCAATTCGACAATGTTATTACATAAACTAATACAAAAAGCATAAATGTTTGAAAAGGCATCAATGTTTCACATCAAAATTATGAATGTAATTATGAAGAGAGTAATACGTTTTGAATCATTCGCCAGATGTCGCCAGTGCTTTTGAGTCATAAAATTCGTTCCATGAGTTCTCCATACTATTCAATACTCACGGCGACCTGCTTGTTTGTTCGCTGCCGCTACATCAATACCATCATACTTATTTTCAGGCAGCGATTATTGTTGTACAACAACCACGTATGTGATGCTAACGCTGTGTGTTGTTTGCATGTGTTCACTTTAATAGATTGCCCTACCCGTGTCTATAGATGTTCACACAGCAAAAATTATTATTTGTACCATTATTATTCATTACTTGAAAAAAAATATTGAGAGTTTAAAACTTATTCTTTTGTTAGCTCAGGGAACAAGCTCGTGACCTTAACATCAAAGATCCTGATTTCAACTCCTCATCTGTGAAATGTATTATGTACAAAATTTTGAAGTTAAACAAAAGTTAGCAACAATTCAGAAATTAACCAATTTCTAATATTCCAAATATAAGAGTTAGAACAAGTTAGATTTAAACTGGAACCAAAAATTTTAAACTGGTTATATTTCTAAAAACAAAAGTTCTGAAAATTGGATTCACTGCTTTAGCGAAATAAAATGTATTATACAAAATAGTAGGTAATACACGCACGACTGATTTTTAGGTTCATATATAAAGTTATAACATAATTAAAAATGTAAACATGACATGAAATTAACCCTGAAAATGGGTAAAGACGTCAACGTCATTACTAGCGATGCATAAAATCAAATGCTCATATTATTTCAAATTCATTACCAATTTTACGAGTAAGGTTTCGCACTTGAATATGAATAACACATAAAACGATTTAGCTTAGATTATAATCTGATCACTTGGAAACGAAACTTGGCCTTTGTTTACATTGTCAATCTAAATCTCTTACTTTGAGGTTTCATTAAGTCAGGCACCTGTTTTGCCGTAGAAAAATCAGATGTTCTTTCAGTTGAAATCTCTAAATGCAAAATGTTGGCCGATATGTGAACTTAGTATTAATTATTTAATATGTCAGGTATGTTAAGCGGCCCCTAGACGATCAATTTTACGTCAATATATTGTACAATTGTATTACCTGGCCAACCCACACGGTGCAATCTTATTGCACAATAAATTAGTTCGCGGGTGATACTTATACAGGCAACTACTGGTGGAATAATAAGAACACAGCACGTTGTGTGGATATAGCATTAGTTACAGCTTCAAGATAGGAGGCAATAAAGCAGCGCAGGTTGATGAAAGAATTCTTGAAATACCTAAGAATTAGTGAACCAAGTAATTTTCAAATTCTTAAATGAACTTTCTTCCTTCATATTTTCCCATTTAAGCCATGATAGATGTTTACTCCAGCTCTGTTAACACAGAACTGAACCAGTCTTGCACAATATTGCCAATAGGCGAAGCAAAAATGTACTCGATTGCGCAATAAAAAATCAAGCGGTTTTTTGATTGACTCAATATATTGCGCAATCTTCCAATGTAATCTACCGACATTCAATATTATTGTGCAATGCCAATTATTGTGCAATATATTGACCTATATATTGATCGTCTAAATGACGCTTTCGACATTATTCGTGTGTGACCAGCTCGAGACATAGTCATGGAAATTTCAAATATTCTGCGTCGAAGTTCTATGATGAACATTTATTCACCGCAGGTTATAGCAGGCGACAACAGGCATTTTGCTTTTGGTTGGGGAGCGAAAATGTCAAATTCAAGACAATGTATTCGTACAATAAAACTGAACACAGTACAAAATTAAAATATATTTGAATGTGACAAGATCGGAACACAAAGCCATGAACAAAAAATAAATCAGCTGTTCTAATAATTCCACCTGGTATTGATACATCTTGCCTGTGATATTTTATATTGCATAAAATAGCGGGTATAGCTTACAAATCGGACTGTTTTTGAGGTTTGGATGCAAGTATAACGTGTCTGTAGCTTGTCGCAAATATAGTATGTTTGTGTCCAAACACATTGTGTTTGCTACTCAATATTACATAAGCAAGATTTTGTTCTGGGAGAGGGTCAGGGCTTGTTTCAGAATCCGCCGAAGGGTGCGCTTAGAAAGCTGCAACTGAACACTTCGTCTTCTCATTAATGTATCTGGCTTTTCTGTGATGATCAGTCCAACAACATAAATATTTTCAACCAAAATGTCAGTTCGAGCTTTGCCCATAAGTCTTGAGTCCCAAATTCACCAAAATTATCTACACCCGAAAAAATAGTGGGGACTGTTGAAGCAGTTATTTCAGCATAAAATCTCCTGGGTGCACGTTGAGTATAAATTACACAGACTTTTACCTTAAGACCAGTGTATACTTTTACGGCCTTATTCATAAAAAATCATTAAATTAGCTCTAAAGCATTCATCAGTTATTGAAAGTTTTAAGATTTGGCGAAGGTTTTATTAGAACCATATTCATAATGAGTATTTTAACTAGGGAACAGATAATTGACTGACAACCCTGTTTTATTTATTCTCACAGTAATTGTGATGTACAAACAAGATGAACAATAACCGGTAGACCGAATTAAATTTTTTTTATTTAATTGCGACAATGCATCTTTGCAAAATTTTAAACATTAAAGGAAAGAACTATTCAATAAAAAGATCAATTAATATTTGCTATATTCATTAATTTGGAAAAAGTGTCAAAAAATCATATTGAATTGAATTTCAGTTTTGGGTAGTCGAATATAAAACCGGATAATAGGTAGTAGTTTCAAAGTTTTGATTTTATATACATCACTATGTAAACAAAAGTTAATTTTGGTTAAAAATGATAAATATTGGAACGAAACTATTTGATTGATTAGCAGGATAATGTGACACTATAAACGCTGCAAATATACACAAAATAATTCCAATTGTTTATATAGCATAAATATTTAAGTACGGCACGCGTGCAATTGAAAAAAATTATTTCTTTTGTTTATTAATGCGGATAAAATGGCCTTAAAGAAGGGTTAAACGTTCAAAAAAATGTGAATACAATTTTTGGGTTTTACCTTCTTAAACCTTTAACAAACCCATGATAACTTTTTATGAATACGGCCGTTAATGTTATCGCATAAATTAAAGTTAATGTTATGGTGAAATTCTGAGGTCCGAATCGGTTTCAGCTCTTCAAATCTTTAAAAAAGTATACTCTGATCTCAAGGTTTTGATTTCTTTCTAAGCTTTTTGATATATGTTATTAAACGACGATTTTCAAAGAATTGAGACGCGATCTTAATTCTCATCCCTGTGAAATAGAAAGATATTAAATGTTTTCAGACAAAAAAGTAAAATATTTTTTACACCATATACTTAATTTCGCCGCTCCCTGTATGTGTTTGAGCATCTGAATGAATTTTAGAGTACCAGGGCTCAGAAAAGAAGCGACTTAATTTACAAGTGAAGTAAATGATTAAGAAGGGAACATCATGATCATCAACATTGATTATATTCAACACTATTGTTCGCATCACTGTCATGACATCAGAATTATTATTTACAATATTATTTTGATTTCATATGTGAAAATGAAATTGTATCAACCAGGCTCATGCTCATAAATAATATGTCTGTAGTCCGGATTACAGGTTATTAGATCAAACCGACAAATTTTGTTATTGTTGCGGAAAATATCGTTTTCTTGTGAACTCTTAAGCGAACCACTCATTAGTCAGTTTTGAGCATGAGCATGCTCATATTTTAGGCAGGGAGAATGTGTTTCATCCAACTATTGGCAATTTCAGTCTACATGCTAACAGTTCCGACAACGGTATGAGACTGATTGACTTTGCCGCGGCATTAGTGGCACAAGATTCCAGCATAAAGACATTCACAAGGATACTTGGGTATCCCCTGATCAAAGGACGAAGAACCAAATTGATAACGTGGTAATTGATGGAAGGCACTCATCCAGTGTAATGGGCGTACGAGTCATCAGAGGAGCTAACATCAATTCTCATCACTACCTGGTAGCAGTAAAGGTTCGCACAAGATTAAGTAGAGCGAAAATCGTACGAAACCAGACGCAGAGAGCGCTAGACATCGGAAAGCTGCAATTACCAGTGGTAGCCAAAGCCTACTCAAGGAAGGTCTCGCAATTTTTGGCACAGAACCCACACCCTCCCGATGACGATCCTGAAGCGCACTTGGGTTTGAAAAACCGCCTCGGAGCAAGCCATGGTACGATGAAGATCCTGAAGCGCACTTGGGTTTGAAAAACCGCCTCGGAGCAAGCCATGGTACGATGAAGAGTGTCGCATTGCAAATGATGAAAAGAACACTGCACGCATGGCAATGCTTCAGTCAACTGCAATGCTAGCTGCGACTGAGCGGTATAGGGAGAAAAGAAAGGAGGTAAGCCGTCTCTTTAGGCGTAAGAAACGGCAGTGGAGAAAGCGTAAGAGTAAGAAAATTGTGACATACAGAATGAAGAACGAAGACCGAAAATTTTATCGAGAAGTCAAAAATGGAACTGACATGGTTCAGGGCCCCCTTCCGTAAAGACAAGGACGGAAATCTCATCGCAGATGTGCAGGGTATCTTGGGAATATGGATGACGAGACGATACAATCGATCACAATTTGGACGATGGCTTCGATTGCCCCCCTCCTAACGAAGACGAGGTCAGAACAGCTAGTGCCCGGCTTAAACACAACAAAGCCGCAGGAACCGATGGATTACCGGCGGAGCTATTTAAGGCTGGCGGCGATGAGCTGACAAACTGCGTGCATCAGCTCATTAGCAAAATTTGGTTAAATGAATGCATGACCGGCGATTGGAGTCTCAGTGTACCATGACCCATATTTAAAAAAGGTGACCCGATTCTCTGTGTCAACTACCGTGGAATAAGCCTTTTATCCATAGCATATAAGCTTCTATCAAGTAGAATGTACGAAAGACTGAAACGAATTATCGCTGACCAGATTGGACCATACCAGTGTGGCTTTAGGGCTGGAAAATCGACAATCGACCAGATTTTCACGCTACGCCAAATCCTGGAGAAGACCCATGTCAAACAAATTGACACCTATCATCTATTTGTCGACTAGAAGGCGACCTTCGATAGCCCGATACGGGAGAAACTCTGGGAAGCAATGTCTGAGCTTGGTATTCCTGCAATACTCATACGCCTTTGCAGGACGAACACCAAATCCGTAGTGAAAGTCGGCAAGGAACTTATCGAGCCTTTGGAAACTAAGCGAGGTCTCAGATCAGACAAGCCGACTCTTTAACATCTAAATAGAGATTATTATGAGAAAAGCTGCAGTCAACATGAATAAAACCATCAGTAGAAAAAGTCACATGCTGCTCGCGTATGCTGACGATGTAGATATCATTGGGCGCACAGTTAGAGAGTTTCTGCAGTGTTTTCGAGAATTGAGAAGGAGTCAGCAAAAGTGGGTCTGACGGTAAATTAGGACAAAACAAAATTATTGGTTTCAACGAGTAGGGCTTCCACACGATTAGACCAAAGTCTGAACGTTGATAACCGTTATAATTTCGAGATGTTGGACGAATTTATATATCTCGGATCGTAAACAAAAACAACAACGTCAGCCTTGAGATCAAGCGGAGAATTGTGCTTACAAATAGATGTTATTTTGGTCTAAGCAAGCACCGTAGAGGTAAAGCCCTCTCTCGAATGACGAAAATCCAGCTATACCAGACTCTCATACAACCTGTCTTGCTTTATGGCGCAGAATCCTGGGTCTTATCGCAAGCAGATGAAACATCTGTAGGAGTCTTCGAGAGAAAAATACTCCGAAAAAATGTATGGCCCTATAGTGCACAACGGCGAGGATCGGCGACTTATGAACCATGAGCTGTATGAGCTTTATCCTGACATTGACATAGTTAAGCGGATCAAAATAATGCGATTGCACTGGCTAGGTCATGTCAGTAGAATGGACGAACCAGCACGAAGGCTTTTCGAAACCGAATTCGAAGGAAGAGAAAAATAGGAATAGGAAATAGGGAGACCAAGACTCCGCTGAAGGGATCAGGTTGACGAATCCCTGCGTACACTTGGTATTGCAAACTGAAGAGATAAGGTGAAAGATCGAACTGGTTGGCGAAATATGTTATCTTCGTTTTGTAAGGTCCCTGACTCCTCGGGGTTGTTCGATACCGGATAAGTAAGTAAGTATGATCATATTTTATAATGTGTTCTTTAGCTAGTCAAACAGATGCCAGAAGAAAATATTACCAACCAATAGTGATGGAAACGGCAACGATAAACTTCGTAAATGCTATCGAAAATAGTGACTGCATTTTGAAACAATAGTGATGGAAACAGCAACGATAAACTTCGGTAATGCTTTTGAAAATAGTGACTGAATTTTGAAACGAAGATTTTGTCAAAATAAAAACCTTAATAAGTGAAAATAATTAGTTTTATACAAATACGCAAGACTTTTCTAATAAATATGCCCATACCCACATCAATTTGAATTTAAAATTTACTAAAAACAAAATGACCAAAAAAAATACGAGTTGGTGAATGGCAGCGCGATGGTCTAGTCAAGGTGCGCTATGAGCATGTAATCGAAAATCTATTCAAACTTATCGAAGTTCATGCTCAAGAATGGCAAGTGTGTGGTTCGCATTACGAGTATGTTTTTATATTTGTTTAATTTCTAAAAGCAAAATTTCCAAAATTGTTCCTTTATGATTCGGGTAACGGGTACACTATAACAATTCGATATCATATGATCTGCATATGGCGTGACAATCGAATAGTATTTTTGTAACTTCATGTCGATATAAATTGGTATCGCTCCTTTCGATTACAAAACCTCTTGAATCAGAACGACATAACATTGATAGCAGTATCTGATACTGATTATGATTACCTATATGTATATGCATATAAGTAAGATACATATATGTATGAAGGTACCTGTGAATACCCATAAATGTGTGTATTTAAATGTAAGAGCACTCGTACTCGCTATTGCTTTCAGAAGGTTTCTCTAATTGTACTCATATGTCCAAAGCACCCATATACATAGTATGTACTCGTATATGCATGCGTCGTAACGAGTATCTCTAGATAGTACATTCTGTGTTTGTGTGAATATTGAGATTCCTGCATAGTAAAAAAATGGGCGCTTATCTCAATCTTTACACATGGTTAGACCCGGCCTTTTAATTGTTGTAATATACAATAACAACAGCAGCAAACAAAAAACATAGCCAAGGTAGCCGTAATACTGATGACAATAGCAGCGTCCACTGGAACTACATACTCGCATGTAAAGCAAATGTGCAATTGCAACCACCGCCGCTAATGGTAGCGCGCAACTAGGTAAGGAAAGGTTTTTGGTCAGCGTTCGCTTTTGTCTCTACGCGCTGAGTGCGAAGACGTGTCTGTCTGTGTTAAAACACAAAAACTCTTAGACAATTTTTGCAGTTGCCCTTAGCACTTTGACAGAGGATATCTTGCTTGCAACAATTAAATGCCGCCCTCCTCTTGCAATTAATGTGTAGTACCCACTTAAATGAGTTTGTGTTTGAATGCGTGTGTTTTTTCCCCTACCGTCACTGGATGTCTGGGGCTGGTTGGCTAACATTGTCACATTTTTCATCAACTATGATGGGTTCCGGAGTGAAGCACTTGGAATACGGTGGCAGAGTGCAACTAAAACGTGTAATTATTTATATGCTTATGTTGTTGATTCGTTCGTGTCTCTTTTGTCTTCGAAATGAAAGCGAAAATGATCACAGGGAAGGCGAGAAAAATAGCTCACAAGAGAACTCTAAAACTCTCAAAAAACAAAAGTGTCACTTCATTGTCAGGCTAAATACATATGTATCTAAACAGTATAAATGTATGAACAAAATGTGTCTTTATTCGTTAGTATGAGTCCTTTTATTCCTACATTAAATATTTTTGAGCTCATACCCTCCAATTATTTACAATTACTCTTGCACACGTATTTTCTAATCCTGGCCACTTAAGCGATAAAATCTTTACGCCCTACTTAATATCACATTTTCCGACTACAAAGTTCACATTGTCAGTTTAATCTGACATATAGGACAGAAGTTTTCGATTACTAATCAATTATCGATCACGGTGTATTTATATTTTATGCGACAGACTTGGAGCATAAATTCTATGGGAATCATCTAGATCATTAGTTTCAATTGTCTGGGTAATTGTTACACAATCGACAATAAAATAGACTATTGACAACTTCAAACCCAGCTTTAAACCTCTCGGGCCCCATATGGTATCGGAAGCGGAACTTCAAGTTGTGTCTGATATACTGATTATCTGGCTAATAAGGTTATAAACTGCTTGTATACACACAGAGAAGAGATTCGTTGTCACAACTATATTTACAGCCAACTAAAATTTGGCGATTCCTTGGTAATCAGTTGTGATTACCAATAATTGTGTTCAGTATCACCAAATGTTGTGCATATCAATTGATTTGTAATTCAGTTTTGGTTGCAAGAACTGAAATATTTAGTTGAAGTCACAGCAACAAGAAGTAAATGTGATCTGTCAATCGAGTTTTAGTTCTAGCAATCAAATTATCCTGTAGTGGTGAATATTCTATTAGTTGGATGAACAAAAAATGAAAAAACTAATTCGGTTGTACCAAATAATATATTGGTATGCTCAATTAATTATGTACTTGAATTTATTAACCCATTATGAATTTTATAGAAAAAAGTAAAAAAAAAATATTTTTTAATAAAATTGTGTATTTTATATTTAAATATAAACAAAATTATTATTATTTATAACCAGGCTTCGTATTTCATGCCCATTTTTGATCGAAAATATGAAAAAATTACTATATCTCGGAAATGAAACGAAAAAATAATAATTATTACGGGTTGCTAAGGATTTCTCACAAAGTGTTCCCATGCGCATGAAATATTTTTTTTTGGAAAAAATCGCCCAAATAAGAAAATCGCTAAAATAAAAAAATGGTTATAACTCGGAAACGGTGCGTCCAAACGGTGAATCCATTACATCTAGAAAAATGTACCGTTTGGCGCGGTTTCAAAAATTCTTCAAAAATTAAGTCGGTGCTCGCGTTACGGTCAATGGAGATCGTTCCCCACTATGGTGAATGATATTTTGTTTGAAAATATGGATGACATTGATCCGGGCAGAAGTGGTTTGAAAAGGATGACGCTACGCACATTACGGCGACCGCCACCATCGATTTATTGTAATCAAAAGTTGGCGAGAAGTTGATTTCGAGAATGGACCTGTCAATTTGCTGTGGGGCTACGTGAGATCAGTGGTTTATGCTGATAAGCCAGCAACAATTGACGCCTTGGAGGCCACAATTGTCCATGTTATTCGGGACATGCTCAAAAAAAGTGGTCCAAAATTGGACGTCCACAATGCGCTTCGCCATGTACATCTGCGGTGGCCATATGCCCGAAATCATTTTCAAATGTTAAGGTCATTTATTAATCTTTAGAGTAAACAAAAATTTTATTGTGTTATTTGTTACAAATTTAATTTGTTGTGTTATTTGTTACAATTTCAATTTCTATCGGTGTTAAAAACACCCTATACTTTCAATAAAGTCACGCTTATGGCGATAGATTTTTTTGTATGAGAAATGATCACCAGGAGACGTGACATGGCCGGATTGGGCTCCCGACCTCTACCAGGTAAGTCAACAGAGGCACACCATAAGTGCACGAACCACAAAAGCAGAGATAAGACTCCCTCTACTTTTGTGGAATCTTGCACTAAATGAAATAATGATGACTTTCGAAGAAAATCTGGGAAATTGCAATAGTGTAAGGAGAAGTATCGCAGTTCACTGAGAGAAATTCTCCAGGGTAGCCTTCAGGAAATAATATATACTTATAAACTATGTATAAATTCCTGTTGTTCCTATAAAGAGCATAGGACCTCAACGATTGCATTCCATTCTTTTTGTATGGTGCGAGGGGTTTCAGTTCGTTCCAAAATTTGTTTATCTTCGCTGCTTCCAAATCCAGCTGCCGTCGCCAAGTGTGATTTGGAGGTCCTCTTTCTGTGGCTGCCTTGAGGATTCCATTCAATGGCGTTTGTGGTCTTCGCAAGGCATGTCCAATCCATCTCCATTTGAGTCTTCGGATCTCAGTTTCGACTGGGGTTTACCTAGTTTGTTTCTAGAGCTGATTATTGCTGATAGTGTTTGGCCAGAAGATGTTTAGGATTCGACGAAGGCATCGGTTAACGAAAATTTGAATTTCTCTGAGATCGCAACGAGCTGCATTCCATGACTCACATACGTACAGGGCAACTGACTTCACATTGCTGTTAAATGTGTTTAATTTGCTTCGACTCAAGATATATTATGAATTCCAAACTTGATTCAGTTGACCATAGGCTTGTCTGGCTTTATTGATACGATTCTTAACGTGAAAAATTGCCTGGATGTAAACCCGGCCAAGACCGAACCGGTCTTTTTAACCCAAGGTATAAAATTAACTCTATTAAAGCTATCACTTTGAATGGCACCGGGTATTGTTTTGGACAGCAAGATTATCTTCAGTCCCCAGACTGTTGAAAGACTGAAAATAGTCATTTACCCTTGTCAGAGTGCTGAAGGCTGCCAATGGGAACTATGCGTTGTATTGTTCACTGGATCTATACTGCTGTTCTGAAACCAACAACGCTATATGGGGTTATCGTGAGATGGTAAGTTCTTGAGAAGCCCACTTATTGTACACTACTGATTAGGATGCAGAAAGCGACTGCGAACTGCAGCACGTGTCCTCTGACCTAAATCCCTCTGATGTATGAAATACAATGTTACATTTCCTGCCGATAAACCTTATAGAGAAACAATTTAGTTCTACTTCTGTCACCAGGTTAAGACAACTGTCAGAATGGGCCCTGATCGAAGCCGCTCATGGAACAGGGCTGGAAGGTGTTCCGAATATTCCTGCATATGTCGACAACATGACATCGGAACTAATATTCGTTGGGAAATATCACACTACCATACCGGATATGCGACTTTTTATACACGCTGAAAAATTTGTCTTTTTTTATTGTTTGGATGCAAATATAACGTGTTTGTAGCTTGCCGCAAAAATAGTATACTTGTGTCCAAACACATTATGTTTGCTATTAAATATAACATGTTTGGGACACAATGATTAATAGGTTAAAAGATATGTATTTGTGACCCAAATGTAAATTTGTTTGTTCAAAACTGTTGAAAACACTTGTGACTCTCACAATAAAGAAACAAAAAGCATCAGACCTTCAATTCACGAAACCATGCTTGCAAACATGTACATGATATGTTGCTGGGGCCGCTATTTTTCATCGTGTACGGATGGTTCGAAACTGAATTCTATTAGTTGTCTCTCTCTCGTAGACTACCTGATCATTATCATGTAGAATGTTGGAATTTGGGAAAGCGACCAGTTGGCTTAAGGTTAATATCCCAGCAGTGATGCGGGAAACGACGGACAGTGATTTAGAAAATTGTGGTTTATTTGTCTTTCGAGTTATTTTTCAATCTTTTTTCAACATAGTTTGACGTAATTGTTCATAATGCGTGCAAACAATTTTATTTTTTTCGGATTACATGCATAAAGGGTGTTTTTTTAAGTGCATTAGAAATTGAGAAAACATCACAAAAAATTAAATTTGAATCAAAAGACTTAACTCACAAAGTGAACACATCTAAACAGAGTTTGTCTGACTGAGTTTGTCCGACTGCGATCACAGATTGTTTGGCGTTAAACTCCTCCGAAACGGCTGGGCCGATTTGTATTAAATTTTGTGTGCATATCGGGTAGGTCTCAGAATCGGCTAACATCTATTTTTCATACCCCTAAATGATAAGGGTAACCCACCCCTATATAGAACACAGATTTGTCCGACTGCGAAACACAGATTGTCAGACTGTGAAAAAAAGATACGCTGATGAGGCGGCAGCAAATAGTTGTCTTGTGTAGGTGCGGAGTACTCTCAGAGCAAAGAGAATAATGGCGTGATTATACGTATATAAAAATAAGATATTAAGAGAGCAACGAAAATTGTGTGAACTTGTGTAGCGTATGTACGAACATAACAATGTACTCGTATGTATTCACATGTGTCTGTTGCTTTGCATTCGATTTGTTTTTAGTGGGAATAAAACAAAAACCATTAAGCAAGAAAATAATGACACATGTTCTTGCACTGGTTTTTAAATAATTTTAAGTATTAATATTATTTAAATGTAACGTCATCATATGATTGAACGCTGTCTTTTATTTTCCAATGTAACATTTACTAATGTGTTCATAGAAATCGAACAGGTACCGTGTAACAAAAACAGGTACCGTCTAACAAAAAACAAACACATCGCCCGTGAGTTCGAACACTCATTGGATTTTTTTAAATCGAAAGATCAGTACATAACTTTAATATTGACTTTAACATTAATAATATTGTTCACGACGAAGCCAATTCTGGACGTCACATTTTGGATCTCTTTTTCGACCATTGCTGGCCGTGTGTCACGAATAACACGAACAATTGTAGCCTCCAAGGCGTCAATTGTTGCTGTTTTGTCACCATAAACCAGTGACTTCACGTGTCCCCACAGCAAATAATCGAGATGTGTTAAATCGCACGACCTGGGGCGCCAATTGATAGGTACACTTCCCGAAATCAACTTATCGTCAAATTTTGATTTGAGTAAATCTATAGTTGCAGTCGCCGTTTCGCACGTAGCGCCATCCTGTTGAAACCACATCTCGCCCGGTTCAATGTCATCCATATTTTCAAAAAAATCATCATTGATCATGGTACGTTAAAATCTCCATTGACCGTAGCGCCAGCTCCGGCTTAATATTTGAAGAAATAGGGTTTGATGATGCCAACAGCGTGTAAACCTCATCAAACGGTGAATTTTTTGGATGTAATGGAGTCTGTAGGGTCTGGTGTGGATTGGTCTCACTCCACATATGGCAATTTTGTTTATTAACAAACTCATTAAGCCAAAAATTAGCCCCATCTCTGAACACAATTTTGCGATAAAATATCGGGTCAGCTTCCAATTGCTCTAGAACCCAATCGGCGTTAATTGCTCTTCGCGCAAAATTGTACACGGAGTGGACGGACAGAGTACCAATTCCTGTGACAACAGTGTAACCGAAGCTCATGCTCATGATGGACAAATGTGTGGTCCTCATAACCCAACAAATGGAAAAGGAAATATAGATTCCACGGGAGAATGAAATATGGATGTTGTTGTTGTTTTCAGTTCAAATCAAAACACCCAATTTTAACGCATAAAATCTAACTTAGAATTATATAACCCATCATCGATTGCAATTAAGCCGACTTGCATGATTGCAATCGACAATTCGAACCAGATACCACATTTCACTAAAGTCTCTGGCGATACATTGAATTTCGAATACCTGGTTTTGTATTTTATTTCCGAATCTCAAACACTCGTAGTCATTCGACTGCGCACACACTCATTGAAATATAATTAATTTTTCTGGCGGCACAACAAACAATCCAATGGTATTCCATACCATTCTATCCCATCCACTATTCTTTGTGATCGGATAATCTTTTCCGCAATATTTGCGTGCGATCTTAGCGTAGCAGCTAAGCCGCATTAGTAATTGTATCAATAAAATTGTCAATTTGGGAATTCGGAAATGGCATTTATAGCAAATTGTGATTTTGTTTTTGTCAAACACATTTACGCTTGAAGTGCGCATGCGTATTGTTTCAATTAATCCTCTTTAGGTCGTTTGCAGGATATCAAAAAAGTTCACATAATACGTAGTAGTGCAGAGTGGCATTAAAGGACAATTGTAGTCATAGAAGTTGCGGTTTAAAATTTGGGACTTTTATAATTCAAATCTGCGTAAGATTTAAATTCTAAACAATAAAGAAGGAAACACTGCGAATATTTTTAAAGTCTGAATTAAAATAATCTATTAAATTTCATAAACATTTACATATATAAATAATATCAATTGAAATTTAAAAGAGATTAAATGAAAGTTTAAAGTTACATTCTAACAATGTTCATGAACACACATAAATTGAAATTTCGAAACTTCTGGCAAAAAGTGTAAAGTTTTATTAGTTTATCCTAAAGTCAGATGACCTGTGAACAAAATGATCGATGGGCGCGTTTCGCTCTTATTCACAATTTAGTGAAGGTATCTCATTTTGTCAAGAATTGAAACTGAGATAGATACCTTCACTAAATTGAGGATAAGAGCGAAACGCGTTCATCGATTTTTATGACCCATGTCTCATTTTGTTCATAGGTCATGTGACTTTAGGATAAACTTTACCCTTTTTGCCGTTTCTCATGATTCATTTTTTTTAATAATAAAAAATTTGAATTTTTTAAGAAAAAAAATATTTTTTTTCACCATTCTTTTCTTTATAACTGCGAAACTGTTGATTAAATTGAGAAATAGCCTAGGAATAGATAAAAGGTATTGTAATTCTAAACTTTTCTAAATTTATTCGGACAAAATTGGACACGTCATTTTCGAGTAATGATGACATATACATACAAATGACTATTTTCAAAATACAAAGTGGGTTTTATGAGCTATTTAGGGTGCGTAGACACGTTCAGATTGTATTAATATGTTCACAAAATTCTGCTACATTTCTGCTGAACATTGTCAGTGAAAAAATTCGAGTCCCTTCAAGTTATGCTGAAAACAGTGAACAAAATCCTTTTTTTTTGTAAAGTGCACGAAAATCTGAGAATTGAAAAAAATAGATTTTTTTAAATTTCACGTGACACAGACATTTCAAGGTCACCGATCAACTCAGAAGGCTTGTATCTAACCGATACAATTTACTAGAACGTTGATACATTTTTCGATTACAAAAGTGTAGTTAAAGTATATTGAATATCTATAGATGTCCACTGATTTTCAATTACTATCTTTCAAATTTTAATTTATGTCCGTTGAAAATATAAATTGATTTATTCAAAATAACAAATAGAATTATTAAAATTGCGCACGACATCTATTCGAGAAAACTAAGTTCAAATTTGATTTTATTGGTATTTATGATTTTTAAAATAAATTTATATGTAATAAATTAGTTTTGATTGGAAGGAATACAACAATTTTCTTTTATTTTTAATTGTATTACTTCCAAATTCTGGCATAAAACACTTTATCAAAACTGTCGTTAGTCTAGGGACTTTCGACTAGAATATGATGGAACTGAAACACGCATGGCTTCTCTTTATATACTTTACTTTTATTGACTATTTTACAACCTTATGAGGTCAGACGTCTTACACATATTAATTAAACAAACAACTTAAACAAATTTCAACATATTCTTCCAATTGGGCCAATCCTTCGCCTTTTCTCGCCAGTTGGTAACACCAAGGATACGGAGGGACTCTTCTGCCTGGTCTTTCCAGCGGAGTCTTGGTCGTCCTTTTTTCCTGCTTCCATAGGTTACGTTATCGAAAATCTTTCGCGCTGGCTCATCTTCATCCATTCTGATATCATGTCCACGTCAGAATACAGATTACATAGCCCTGGGTTCCAGCGACGTCGATACTCGCCGTTTTCCCTAACAGGACCATATATTTTACGGAGACTTTATTTTTCATCCGCTTGCGATATGACCAAAGTTTCGGAGACATATGTCAGGACAGGTAAAGTGAGAGTCTGGTACAGCTGGACTTTTGTCTGTCGAGAAAGGGCTTTATTCCTAAACTGCTTGCTGAGCCCAAAATAACATCTATTTGCAAGCACAATTCTCCTATCTATCTCCAGGCTGATGTTGTTGTCCTTGTTCACGGCGGATCTAAGGTAGACAAATTCATTTACCACTTCAAAATTAACTCGGTTGTCAACGTTCAAGTGCGGACCAAGTCGAGAGGTTCTCTAGTCGTTGGCTCCATACATTTTGTCTTACCCTCATTAACAGCAAGACCCACCTTCGCTGATTCCTTTTCGGTTCTTGAAAATACTGCAGTAACCTCTCGCAAATTTCGCCCAATAATGTCTATGTCGTCAGCATACGCCAGCAACATATAGCTTTTCGTGTTAATGGTTTTGTTCGTATTTACTGCAGCCTTTCTCATTATTATCTCCATTAAGATGTTGAAGAGGCTGCACGAAAGTGTGTCGCCTTGTCTAAGTCCTCGCTTGGTACAGAATGGTTCAGTGAGGTCTTTCCCCACTTTCACTGTGATTTGGAGTTGGTCAGCGTCATTCTACAGAGGCGGATCAGTTCCAATATTAGCTTCAGTTCAGACATAGCTTCGTACGGTTTTCCCCTTATGGGGCTATCGAAAGCAGCTTTGTAATCGATAAAAAGGTGGTATGTATCGATTTGCTTTTCGTGGATCTTTTCCAGGATTTGGCGTAGCGTGAATATTTGGTCAGTCGTGGACTTGCCTGGTCTAAAACTACACTGATAAGGTCCAATCAGGTTTTCAATAATTGGCTTTAGTCTTTCACATAATACGCTCGACAAAGACTTTATACGCGATGGATGAAAAACTGATACCACGGTAGTTGGAACAGACACTTGGATCACCCTTTTTGAATACAAGACATAATACACTGAGACTCCAATCATCGGGCATAGATTCCCCCAGCCATATACTATATACTACCATAGAGTATTCATAAATCTAGAGTAGCGACTTCTCTCAGTGGCCGTTGCATGTCGAAAAGTATTTCTTTAGTAATAGCAGATAGAGGCATTAGTACAAACCAACCAACAAGAAATCAGCAATTCCGCATTTCGCAACATTTCGAATTGAGTGTTAACATTTTTTTGTAAATTTATATTAACAATAACAGATAACAAAAAAGTCCAACATACGTGTAAATTTCAAAGCTCAGAAGCAAAAAGATATGACAAATTTAAGTCAACAATTCCTGTAACTCCACCTGGTTTAAGTCAGTTTACATCAAATATCCACCAACCTATCCACGGCACCGACCTAACCACGAAGAGTGAGAAAGATGGCACCTCTAGGTAACAATACTCTATAATCAAAACTGTAGTTAGCCCATAGAGTAAGATATTGGGTGTCTCAGTAAGAATGCACTTTTTAATTTTAAAATAAAAACACGTATTTTTTGAGATAGTTGTGTTTTTTTTATTGGAGTGTAATGAAAACATGTTCCGATTAGGTATTAAATAAAATATCTGTCAAATGGCCCCCATGACTCTGATGACAGGCCATTACTCCTCCCATGAAATTTTTCACGACCTGTTCACAAAGATGTGGCTGTATCTCACCGATGACGCGTTGGATCTCGGATTTGAGCTCAGGAACTGTTTCAGGTTTATTCGCATAAACCAGAGATTTCACAAAACCCCAAAGTAAGAAATGACATCAAAATTTCTTGAGATAATTTGTTCTGGAAATCGTTGCTGCAATAAATCGATTGTTTCATGCAAGGGGTGCCAGGTGGTGCCGTCTTGCTGAAACCACATGTCGTCCAGATCCATGTCGTACAGTTGAAGCCACAAGAACTCCTTTATCATGTTCCTGTAACGAATGCACACAACAAATAATTTTAATATTTGAATACGAAAATAACGGATTCAATAACAAAAATGATTGAATTTCCTGTGATGATGATTTTTGCATTATTGATAATGAAAATTGTAAGCGAGTTATCAATTTGTA
Organism: Phaonia tiefii; assembly: GCA_963931995.1. NCBI lineage: Eukaryota > Metazoa > Arthropoda > Insecta > Diptera > Muscidae > Phaonia > Phaonia tiefii. The sequence goes on from OZ008367.1 coordinate 15,046,391, forward strand.
TTTCTTTTTCAGTCAATAACGAGGTTTATTGAATCAATAACAAGAGTTGTTGATTTTCACTTTCTATTTAATAAAACATGTTGTTGGTTTGATAAAGAAAATTATTGTAATTTAAAAAAAAATTTAATAAACAAATGATCAGTTCAATAAAATGTTTTTATGCATTTTGGAGTAAATTTGAATACAAATAGGTATTGAACTGAATCAGTGTTCATATGACTAAAATTCAAAATAATGGACATAACTTAAAAAAGGTTTTTTACTTGTTTGAGCTTTTGCAAAGTGCATTCTCATTATTTCTGGAAAACTATGAGGTTATTTTAGATTTAACCGCAGATCTTCATCAGGAGTTGTTTGAAACTATGCTATTGAAAAATACATTAAAGTAGATGCAAACGAAAACTTGCATTGAGAATTCTGTAATATGCAAATGCTCGAAAAGTGTCGCAAGCACACTAACACAAGAATGATTTGATTTAAATATTTTCTTCACTTTGTGTCAAATATTGTCTTTATTGCAAATGCAAATGTATTCAATAATTTGTATAAATTGCACTTATTGAGTGCAATTTTCCAACATTGCAATATTGAAAAACATAGTATTTGAAGCAAATACGAAGGGTTAATGATGCTGCAGGGTTTGTTGAATATTTTTCTCATTTATTTTTTTCTTTGTGCCGTTTACAGTCTCTGCAATTACGGCCTCATCTTCAAACATTTAAGGGCCAATCACGCCACGCCGCCTCACCCAAATCCGCACCAGACACTTGTTTCTCATAGATTGTATGAGGATTTTCTGAGCCCCACATTCGACAAATTTGTGTATTCATTGTGCTTCATCGGAGAAGATGACTTTTTTTTTTTGAAAACTTTGCATTGACTTCACTTTGCCGGCGCTTTCCATGGTCTGGTGGTTTGAGCTCCTGAGTAAGCTGAATTTTGTACACATAAGGTGGAGGAGGTCTTTTGTTAAAATATGCCGCGTAGTGCTTCGTGAAATTTGAAGTTGTTGAGAACGATGTCGAATTAATGTTTTCGGGTTTTCGGCGACACTCTCGATTACGACAGCAATGATTTCAAGAGACCGACCGGTACGTTTTCGCACAGGAGTCTTACTGCCTATAACCGACCCAGTTTCTTCAACGTTTGTTAACACACTTCGAATGGTTGACATATTAGGTGCACTTTCTCAACTGAAAATTCTTCGAAGTTTGCGAGCGGTCTCAACATAACTTTCCAAATTTTTTGACGTAGAATACGTCTTACCTTACGGTATAGGGAGTCATGTCAGATTGTTATTGTTGTAATCTTTATTTCATTGATTGTGAGGAAACGGCGAGATAACTTTTTTTAAAAATTTTTTTATAGGTAAATGAAGGTGTTATCTTTCGTTTGATATACATTTCATATTGGTTGATATCTTCCTAATATTTAAATTTCTCAAATGAAAATTGTTTAAACACATACACACAAACATATGTGTGGTGTTTGGTTGAGTGTTTGAGTTTGTAGCGTGGACACAAACTATGCTGCAGTTTCAGTGTGGACACAAACCTTCGGCTGTTGTTTTGATTGATGAAATATTGAAATATCGTATATTTTACTTATGTATTTAAGTGAAACAAAATGTTAAATGTGAATTTGAATTTAACATGGATATATAATTATAAAAAATATATGAAAAAATTAATTCATACATTTTTATGTTAAATGAAAGTGCTGCCAAGTAAGCAAAATAACAATTCTGTTTGACAGCACCTACACGAAATACAAGAAAGCAACGAGTGGTTGTTCCGAGAAATAAATACTCAGGTAAGTTTTGTGTTCCCTTGTTTATATATATTTTTATTAAAAATGTTAATTAATTTGTAGGCGCAACATCAACAACAAATATGCAACAAATCGCAACAGCAGCGGCTGCACCCAATATCAATCAAATAGGTAAGTTTTATACCTACATACATATACATATGTACATATGTATATATTAATGTAATGTATAAATTCCTAATAATGGATTTAATTTACAGTTCCTATAGCGGCAACAACAACAAATAGTCGATTTAAGTAAATAGGTATAGGTAATAGTAAATAGGTATAAGTAAATAGGTATAAGTAAGTAGGTATAAGTAAGTAGGTATAAGTAAATAGGTATAGGTAATACGACAACAACAACAAAACAAACCATATTTATCCTATTTTTCCTACCATAAGCTTATGTATATTATCAAAAGTAACTATCAAATAAATAAATTCATTTGCTTATGTTATTTATTGTTATATATGTTTTCTGTCTTATCGGATGGCGTATTCTACGTTAAATGGCCGTGTCTATGACACAGCCTGCAAGGACAGTCCGTGGCCGAAGGCCTCGGACAACTGTCTGCTGTTTTTTTAATACATTTTCACAATTATAACGCATTATTTTTTCGTAAAGCGCTCCATTTCTAATAATCGGTATAAACATATGTTACCATATTGGCATAATTTGTGCTGTTTTGGTTCATTTTTTTTTTGTTTTGCCACTTGTTTTTTGAAAAATTATGCCAAGTGCCGTTTAGCACAATTTCCCCAACATTTTTGCAAATTTTTTCAATTTAATTGTAATTTTTTAGCACAACAGTTTTTTTGCAAACGGTACAAATTTTCGTACTAACATGTTCTTATTCAATTTTTCTAAAAAACCAATTTTTACAGCATATTTATCGGTATCTTGTGGTATAATTCCGCCTACACACCTATTTAAGCGAAGTTTCCGCAAAGCGACGGCTTCACAAAATAGTACACACTGTTTCTTATGCATTATCCCACATCACAAAGTCTAATATTTATTGTGTCAACTTGTTTGCAACAAATACGCACAATACAACTATGATTCATCCGCGAATTAAACGATTGATCACTGTTCTCTAGGATAAGTGGAATGGATTCCAAAAGCAATCATCCCAAACTTGGAAAATTCTAATCCAAGAATATTTTTTATTCATGCTATTGCAAATTAAAATCATAATAATACTTCTTTTTAAGTACAAGAGTTAGTGTACGAACACAATTGGAGCGATAACGTAGGCGATTTTGCACAATTTGTACATGTATTCTTATGGAAGAAGAACAAGAGCTGACGTTTGAAGTCGCTTCGGACGTAGACGACAAAAATTACAACTCTTTTTATTCCCCTGGCGTCAAGAAGGCAGATTGTTGCCAGATTAATGCAAAAATTATTATGTGTTGAAAAACGTTTACCAATTTTTCTGACGATTAAAATTAAATTATTTTAAATTTCTTAAAGAAATGAAAAGAGGGATTATAAATTCATAATCTATAGGGTAAAAAAGAACAGTCGATGCAGTTTTGTCCTTCCTGTAGAAAATAATAATTTAAGAAAATTGCTGAGATTGCTGAGATTAAAAAGTAAACAAGGATGACAAATTTTGACAAGTGATTGTGTTTATCGACACCGTATTTTGATTTGACGCCAACGTTATCGCCCTGATTGTGATTATGCACTTACGGCCGTATTCATAAAAAGTTATGAGAGGTTTAAGAGACGATTTGTCATACAAAAAACGTCTCTCATATCCCTCACAACCTTTTATGAATAAGGCGGTTAAGGTATAACTAACCTGACCAACCGGTGTCGTTAAATAACTTTAACTTATATATTTAGACTTATTTTAACTAAATATATGTATTTTTATTTAAACAAAAAAATCTGTTTTTTACCCGTTGTGTCGCGCTTTTCGGTCGCAACCAGCTGGTCCGGTTAGGTATAACAGCTGTTTAAATTTTCAAATGCGCCCTTTTCTTGGAGTGAATTACAAAAAGACTAAAATGCCAATTTTAGCATAATTGATTCTCAAACGGCACAATTTTTGAGGAGATTTGGCATATTTTTTAGTCGGGCTCTGGCAACACTGGTCACAGCTGCCAAATTCCAGAGTTGCCACTTGCACAAAAAAAATGGCTCTTTATGGGCTAACGACAGTTTTGATAAGATTTTTTTCTGCCAGAATTTGGACGTAATTCAAATAAAAATTAAAGAAAACTGTTGTGTTCTTCAAATCAAAACCATTTTATTGCATATACAGTTATTTCAAAAGTCATAAGTGCCAATAAAATCAAATTTAAAGTCAGTTTTTTCAATTCGCCTATCGTTCAGTCTCTTTCAAATGCTATACCATTGATTAATTTATACATAAATTTGTCAACTCGCTACTCGGTTTAATGATTGAAGGGAAGCGAACTTGTGGAAGTTGCAAGGTTGAACGTCAAGAGAAGAATTCTGTCGCTGAGGTTTGAAAACACAGCTGCAACTGTTACTGTGAATGTTCAAAATATATAAATAGATATATGAACATCGTGAATGCACAAAACTAAAATTGGGGGATATTGTTCCATATTCGCACAAATTGTTTTATTTAAACAGCAAAACAGCTGACAGAAGTTCATTTCCCCATTGAAGAAGCGCAAAGAGAAATGTCAGATGAGACGGATAACAAATCTATAATATAAATTAATCTATGTGCTCTCCTGTATCAAATTTGCAGCTAGAGGGTCAAACAACTGTTTCATCGAAACACCCTGTAGTTATGCCCAGGGGGTTTCGATGACACAGCTGGTCGACCTCCTAGCTGCAAATTTGATACAGGACAGAATGGGAAAGAGAGTGGCCGATAGGCAAATTTAAAAGTCTGACTTTAAATTTGATTTTATAGGGACTTATTACTTTTAAAATCACTTTATATGTAATAAATTAGTTTTGATTTGCAGAACACAACAATTTTCATTAATTTTCATTTGTATTGCATCCTATTATGGCAGAAAAACTGCATCAAAACAGCCCAGTAACTTTAGACGAGAATTTTGGGTAACTAAAACACTAATGGCTTCTCTCATAGCAAAATAAGTAAGGTAGAACCAGTAGGAATTGAAGGCATTTTGTTTTTATTTCAGGAGCCGACCTTGTCAAATTCAGCTGATTGAAATTTTCAAGATGTATTTATTTCAGGTTGTTGCAGGAGAAATTGTTGTAATTTTAGGCAACAACCGCAAGGACAAGAAACAGTGTAATCTGCTTTTTTAACGCTACCACCTGCACTAGACACATCTTGGAAATTGGTATATACAACATTTGACAAGCTATCGGAGCACAACGACAAGAAACAATTTAAATCAGCTGTTCTAATGCTTCCACCTGTAATAGATACGTCTTGGCTTCTCTTTAGTATTTCTCTTTGGTTAGCCCAGTGGCTTTCGACGAGAATTTGGTGGAACTGACTCTTTATATATTATTCTACGGTTCAAAATATCAATATCAAATAATTTTGATTGACTAAAATTTTGACATTAGCGTGGTGAGTATTTATTGTCAAAATTTTGACGTTTGTCTTTTATGCAGCATTTACTCGGAAACATGGTAATAGCAGCAGGTGTTGTTGTAGTTGTAGGCAGCAACAACAGGCATTTTGTTTTTGTCTCATTCGCTTCAGTTGTCAAACTCTACACAAATACATACCAACAACACAAGACTGCAAAAGAGTGCAAAAGCTAATACATGAGTTTGTTCAAACGAGTTTACCATGTAATATTTTTTTAGAATGCTTGGAAGTTTGTACTCGAAATAGTAAACAATTCAAAATGTCAGGAAATAAAAAGCAAATAAATATTTACAGGAAAGATGACAAATAGCAAATAAAGTCTGTAAAATCCAATACGTTTTGTCAATGTATTCATAGAAATTATAAAACAACAAGAGCATACCTCACGTCTTCTACTCTCCATTTGATTTATCACATACATAACCTTCCAGCTGCAAAAATTTTGATTTTCAATTTCACACAGCAAAATCGAAATTGTATCTTCACCACGCAAAAATAAATTCAACACAATTTACCTCGACCGAAATATTTTCGATGAACACACAGCCCAAGTTTTATTTTTGAATAATTTTTCGAAATGAAAGAATAGAATTTTTAATTAATTATAAATGCATGTGTGGCTTTCGAAAGCAATCTAAGTAGGGCGAAAAATTAATCTACATTTTTAGCTTAAGTCCTTTTAATGCAGTGATTCAATCAGCTTTGAACACGACATTAAACAATAATTTCTAAGACGAAATTTAGTAGCCGCGAAATTTATTTATGCCATTTATTGGAATAACCCATATGCGATGTAGCCACGATATACAGTAAATTTTTACAAATACTGTACAATGAGTTTTCGTTTTCATGATGAAATGTTTCCCCTGTCAAGCGGCATCTTCGAACTTAATCCTTTTAAGATAATTCCACTTTATTGCAAACGGCAATCAATTTCATACAAGATTTAGCTTAGTTAGTCCAATCTATTGGAATGAGTAACTTAGGACGATTTATCACCCGTATTTAATTGGCAATGATCATTGAACGAGTGATAACTTCAACTGGCCATCATAGTGTTAGGGTCACCGGTACGACCGACGAACACATGATGTAGATTGGACAATCATATAAAATACCTCGTGGACCATATCAATTCTTGCGACAGAGAAAGTGTTTGCGACATCCATGAGAGGATTTGCAATAAATTTATGTGGAGCATTAAATTGTGAAATCAATTATTACGAACCAATAGAGATATTTGTCACACAACATCTGGACAGAGGCGATGGGGCGATGGCAGACGATTTGGCCAAGGATCCCTCATACTGACGACAGCTATCATTGCTGGTAGCCATAAATATTTTCATAATCCATGGTGGCATGAACGAACGAACCTTTTTTGTTCTTAGCCAACAATTCGACTGCATTAAAACCGAATACAATTCGAGAGTTTTCTTCTTCTTTTCCTTGGCGTGAAAGTGGAGGCCAAAGCATGAAGTAATTGAAAAGCAATGGAAAGTCATTCGGTATTGATTTCATCCACACCATGTTCTGTTTGGAGCAGATAATGTTTTATAGTTTTCCATTTACGATGACCCTTTGGGTAAAGGGTTGGTTGTTTGCTTGATGGTCATTGTTAATATTGTTGCTTTTACTGTGATAGTAGTTGTATGAAGGCAACTAAGTATAAGCGCGTGTGGCTGTGGGTAAGTGTTGTGTGTATGTGTGTGTGTGTGTGGATCCCGTGTCCAGCTATAATAATATAAAGTGATTTTCATTCCCCACGTGTAACCGGGATTTGCAGTCTTTTGTTCTTTAGCTTTACTTAGAATTTATAAGCCTTTTTGTTGGCCAATATCGATGTGATACAATTTTACTAAATCACTTTGATTCGCTTCACTTTCATTGAGTAACTGCTGTCTGTGCAGTGCTGTGGTACTGTGATTCCTTTAAGTGCTAATGTTTGGATTTCTTAGATTACAAGAATCCAGCGAGAACATTGAAGTATACGAATCGCTCGAAAGAGAGTTTTAATTTTCAGTCAATTACCAATTCGTCGTAAATCGTCTTTGGTTCGGAATTTTAATTTTTTACTACCCCATTACCAATTGAAATACAAAAGAGTTCAATTTAAATTTAAAATGAGACAATAACAATTTAGAAAACTCATAAGATATCAATTGAAATCGAACATCAATTGAAATTCAATAGTAATTAATTTAAATCCAAAATTCATCAATTACAAATTAAAAACAGCAACCGAAACAAAAATTTAGAAAATATTTGTGTTGCCTACACCTAAAGCATAGAGTAATATGATAAAGAGTGTGCATGAGTATTGCAGTTCCACCTCATTCTCGTCTAAAGTAACTGAGATTAGTGGTGTTTTGATACAGACTAAATTTATGTCAACACTTGGTCGTAATAAGAATATAAATGAAAGTAAATTATTGTAAAAGTTATTGGTATCATATAAAATTGTTTTAAAAGTCATAAGTGTCAATAAAATCTAATTTAAATTCTGTTTTTTTTTTTAATTCGCCTATCGCTCTTTGTTCTTCACTTTCAATTCTGTATGAAATTTCCAACTAGGAGGTCGATCAGCTGTTTCACCGAACCCCCCAGAAAGTATAAGTGTCTATAGCTCTCATAAAAAATTTAAACAAAACCGCAAATTCACATATCACTAGATGGAGAAGACAATGTTGTTCACAAGTTTATGGATGTTGTGTGATATTAGTGAACAAATGATTGTTGTTAGTTGCTGTTGGTTTTGGAGTCACAAACAATTAGATGTCTTCCGATTAATTTTTCCTTTTTGGTTATTAAACGATACGTTTGCACTTTTATTTATATCCCACAAAAACATATATTATAACCTGTTACTAATTGTGTCTCCAAAATGTTATATTGAGCAGTAAACACAATGTGTTTGCACACAAGCATACTATGTTTGCGCCAAGCTACAAACACGTTATATTTGCATCCAAACAACAAAAAAGGCCGATTAATGACTAATAGCGATTTATCGAATAGACAGTATAAAGGTAATGTGGAGACAGCGCCCCACGAAGTAGTTAGCACTACCGAAAGTGGTAGAAAGTGGTAGGCAGACTTCCTGGATATACATAGATGGCGATTTTAACAATCTCAAAACGGAAAGTATTATACAAGCCCTAAGAGATACGAATGCCGAGTTCTGTGAGTTGGATAGGCTAAATGCTGCAGACCAGACGAAATAGGGCTCAGTGGGGTGAGGTATCGGCCACTTGGTCAGTATGTAGGGTTACACCCTAGGATGGGGTGATATAGCCACTACTATCGCTTGAGGTTATGAACACTCTTTTGGTGGACTTGGATAACAAAAGGGTAAGGCTAATCGCATATGCGCGTGATGTCGTGATGACGGTAACAAGTCTCTTTACCTCCGTGATATGTAAAGTCATGGGTAATGTATTAGGGGAGATTAGCACATAGGACACAAATTGTGGCCTGTGCGTTAACCCGGATTAAACTGACCTTCTACTATTCACAAGTAGGCGAACTATTACACAATATCGGTTACCCTCACGAAATTGTAAACAATTAGAGTTAGAGGACAGGGCGAAGTATCTACGTGTACTTCTGAATCCGAAACTCAACTTGAAACTTAATATTGAACCCACAGTGAAGAAGTCGCAAGGTGTCTTCTACGTTTACAAGAAAACATTTTGAAGAACATGGGGCCTAAACCGAAGATCATATTATGGATGTACACGGCGGTGGTTAGACCCGTTGAGACCTATAGAGTATTGGTATTTTGGCCGGCTCTGGAGAAATATAGAAAACTGTCAACAGTGCAGAGAACAACTTGCTTTGGAGTGACAGGTGTATCACGGACGTGCTCCTTAGCGGCTCTCAACACGATGATGAATTTGCTTCCGATTGAACAGCTTGCTAAGAGTGTATCGGCAAAGAGTGCTTTACGGGTTAGAGAGTCAAAATGTTGGACCCAACGAAGCTATGGGCATAGTAGGACTCTGCGCGATATGCCTAGTGGGGTCATACCTATGCTAGTCCAAAGTTAAACTTCCGGAAAACTTCAGAACAATCATACCGCATAGAGAAGAGTGGAAGAACTACTCACTATTTCAGGATGTGGACAGACATTTTTACGGATGAATCTAAGACGGATAGTGGGGATTTACTGAATGTCCCCGGTTATAACACTATCAATACTCGTATGTCTCCCTATTTTTAGCAGTATCTTCCAAGCGGAAGTAACTACAATATTGGAGGCGTGTCGTCAGTTGCAAAATCACGTTATAGTAGGGAAGAGTGTGAAAATCTTCTCTGATAGCCAAGCGGTGGTAACGGTTCTATCCTCAGAGTAGAATAGATGGATACTGGTTCGTGAATGCAGAAGTCTGCTAGACGAGGCCGGCGCCACGACTAGACTTCCCCTAGTGTGGGTTCTGGGTCATACAAATATAGCCGGAAAAGAAGCCGCGTATGAAATATTCAAGAAAGGTTCAATTGGCAATGCGGATGGATGAAACGTGATTGAAAGCCCTCTAAGAGTGCGGGGTAGCGTGATTGATCGCCACTTCAACCACGAGGTAGACAGAAACTGAAGAGAACTCACTACCTGCCACATATCGCGGGGCCTACATATGTCGGCAAGAGAACCGAGTTCCTAATGACTATGAACAGGAATACAATATACAGAATGACAGCTGTCATAACCGGTCACTGGACGATTCGTAGCTGCTAACATGGGAATTCAACGCAGGTATTATTGTCGTAGTTGTGACGAAGAACTTATGGCGGAAACCTCTGAACACTATCTCCTACAGGGAAAGCCCTTTGTTGATGGAATACATCAACTGTGGAGTGTTGAACTTAGTCTACTACATTAACAGTGCTAATTGGATATAAGTGGGTAACTTCAATCTATTACTGGCACATTCTTTTCTTTATTTTATTTTCGGGATAACGGCATCCCTGCTACTTGGGTGAGCTTCCTTGGGAGAAAGTCACAGGCACTCTTACCTAACATAAATCGACAGACAGCACATCATAATTGGGGCTGTGCGTCATGAAGGCTGGGACTTCAAAACCGATCAGAAGGGGCATGTAAAACTAATTCGTTTCCCTACAGATTACTCACCTTCAAGTTTATTAATTCCTCATTTTGAAGAATATTGGAAATTAATTTTGTAAACAAAACATTCAAAATTCTCATTAAATGTATTTTAAAGTAATGAAAAAATTGATTAAGCTCCAAATTCGATTCTCTACACGCAAAGAAAAAAACGTTTATTGCCCGGTTGCCACAACAATACTTTGATTGAATTGTATTAATTTATTAATCGCAACCGTTTATGTAGTTCTCCCAAATAAACTCATATATCGCAAATGTGTATCATGTTGTTGCAAACGAGATCTCGTTTGCATTAAACGAGTACAAAATTACATTTGTCGCAATTTGAAAACCGTTTGCGATAACTGAAATTAGCCATTTTTCTAATGTCCACTCGTTTGACATACACACTCACGCATACACATAAACGGCTTTTGGATGGACAACTGGCGCGTTGTAGTTTGCTGCGCTTTTAGTTGTTATTTGAATGCAAGCCGAGACCTACATGTTCGTAGACACTGAAAAGATAGACAAAAATTCCAACTTTTTTTAAAACAAACTTTATGGGTAAAACCAAACTCATAAAAGTTGGAAATTTACACAAAAAAGATTTTATGGAAGCCATAAATATAAATTTTAATGTATAAGTAATGTACTGAGTAGAGTAACTACAACTCGGTTGCTGTAACCGAAAGAACAGTTGGTGGAACCGTTTTTCGTTTATCACAAACGTTTTTCAGCTTTAATTTTTCATAACTCGTTTACTTCAAACGTTTTTCGTTTCTCGCAAACGTTTTTTTTTCAGCTTATGTTTTTTATAACTCGTTTGCTGCAAACATTTTTCGGTTCTCCCAAACGAAATGATATGTATGGCTTAACAGAAGTTCGTTTCTCCCAACTACAGTCCCCAAACGAATATCAGTTATCTGAGATTTCGTTTGGGAGGAACGAGTTTTTTCTTTCCGTGTAATTCGATTGTGACTACTCATTCGAAATGCGGTTGTGACAACCTCTAATTCCATTGTGACAGCATCTAATTCGGCTGTGAGAACCTCTTACGCAGTTGTGACTCATTTTAAATGCGGTTGTGACAAACTCTAACTCCGTTGTGACAACCCCCAAAATCGGTTGTGACAACATCAAATGCTGCTGTGGAGACCACTCATGCGGTTGTGGGAACCTCTAATGCGGTTGTGCTAACCTCTAATTCAATTGTGACAGCATCTAATTCGGCTGTGAGAACCTCTTACGCAGTTGTGACTCATTTTAAATGCGGTTGTGACAAACTCTAACTCCGTTGTGACAACCCCCAAAATCGGTTGTGACAACATCAAATGCTGCTGTGGAGACCACTCATGCGGTTGTGACAACCTCTAATTCGGTTGTGATAACCTCTAGTGTGGGTGTGATAACCTCCAAATACCATTACGGATAATTCGGTTGTCCCGACCGATTTTTTCTCTGGATGCAGACTAAGAACATCGGCTTAGAATTACTGCACGAACAGTAGGGATAGAGAGTAGGACGAGACCACAAAACAGCTCCTATGCTCCTTTATGATCAGGAGAACATTTTAAAGATCATTATCCATTTAAGATCTATCAGACATTCTGGCAGTTAAGTTGAATAACTTCAACAGCTCCTGGTCTGTTTCAAATTGGTTATTCAGTGTTTCATCTATGTACATCTCTGCTTCAGTATCATCCGAGGACACTTGGATGTGCAAACTGAACCCCCCCCCCCCCCAATCAAGCAATTTATACGAACGATCCCATTGCCGCCACTCACACCCGAGGGGTCCTCATCCCTATAACGTAGGGATAACGTACACACCACAGACCGATCCGTAGCGGGGAGTAACTGAGAGGAAAACGTGTAACGGCTACATAACAATTCACAGCCGATTAAAGCAATACCAGTTAAAAGAGGAATAAAATCTACAGATTACCACTATATACTTATTGAAAAATAATAAATGTTAAAACATAAAACCATAAATTATCAATACAACATTAATACTCGTACATAAAATACTACACACTATTATTTAGATGATTTATAATAAAAGACTTTATCGTGTCCGGTGATAAAGAAAAGTCAATAAACTGATAAACATCATTAAAATCTGTGCACATTCTGCGAACCGGTTCATTCAAAGCATAATTATAGCGTCGAAAACTAATATACAGGGGTGTTTAGTTCCTAGAAGTTCTCGAAGGAACATTTATCGAAATACGACCAAGAAGATACTCAGAGCGTATATCGCCCCTGAGAATCTTATATATTTTAATCGAATTAAGCATAGTCCGTCTACTAGCCAGAGTAGGTAATTTAATTAAAGACAATATACTGACATATGGAGGAAGATGGACGCTAGGATCCCATCTCAGGTTCCTAAGACAAAAAGTAAGGAATTGTTTCTGTACCGATTCTATCATATTGTTACGAATTTCCTTATTCGTCCTTTTTGCGTTGTTTTATTCCCAATAATAAAACAAGGTTAGTTTTAAATTACGATAATTACAACGGTTTAACTTCCTTTTATTTTACTTATACAGTACAACAGTTTACTTTATTTATGACACTTTAACAAGTCTTGTATTTTACTATCAATTCGCGTTGCTTACTTTACGGGGTTTAATCACAAACTGAACTCTCCACTCCAAAGACCTCCGCTATTTATACCAACTCACCATACTCAAATGAAGGTATATCTAGCGAATTCAAGAACCTTCTAGAATCTGGATGTTGTTGTTGTTGCTTATCTTTGTAGAACAATCTCGAAGGGCGGAGAGTTATCTTTACTGAGGTGAATTCATGCTACTGGTTTAGCGAGCTGGTACGTTGTTACAATGCATACTTTCAGGCGCAGCACTAACCGCCTGTTATTTATATACTGTTAGTAGAGTCATTAACAGCAAGCAAAAGCTTTTACTTATTCGTAACAATATTCACATAAAAGTCATGTTTTGGATCCCATACCACTGATCCATATTCTAATATGGGCCTAACAGAAAATTCCTTCGCCCAGCTCTTAATGAACGAAAGTACGCCATAAGCCTTATTAACAGTAGCAATAATGTGACCATTGAAAGACAATTTCATATCAAGTAAAAAACCTAAATCCAAAAATGAATTGACCAATTCTAATGTAGAACCACCTATAGAATAACGGGAGGTAATCATACGTGATCTGTAAAACGCCATATGTTTACATTTACCCAAGTTTAACTCCATAAGGTTAAGATTGCACCAACTCCCAAGCCGATCCAGATCATTTTGAAGTAGAATATAGTCTGAAGCATTTTTATATGACATAAATATTTTCACATCATCCGCGTACATAAGCACATTAGACTCAGCTATCGAATTAGGCAAATCGTTGATAAACAAGAGAAATAAAATAGGACCCAAGTGACTTCCCTGAGGAACGCCGGAAGACACTTGTATAGGTCTAGATAACGAATCCCCAAAAATTACCATCTGTTCGCGACCCGTAAGGTAAGATGAAATCCATTCAATAATATTGATATTAAACCCGATAGCGCTTAATTTACTCAGTAGGAGGCGATGGTTAACCTTATCGAAAGCTTTACTAAAATCCGTGTAAATAACATCAGTTTGCATTCCTGAAATAATACCATCAATTACGTGAGAAGAAAATTGAAGTAAGTTTGTAACTGTAGATAGACCTTTGCGAAAACCATGTTGTCTACAGTCAGTAATAGAGGAAACTTTGTAAGATATAATGTCAGTGACCAGTTTCTCAAGAAGTTTTGGAATCGCACTCAGTTTCGCAATACCTCTATAATTTGACACCTTTGTAATGCTACCCGACTTATGAAGAGGGACAATATACGAGCTTTTCCAGAACGCCGGAAAGTAGCTAAATTTCAAAGATGCATTGAATAGTATAGTCAATGGTGTAGTTAATGTCGTAGAACAGTATTTTAGCACAGAATTAGGGATCCCGTCAGGTCCATAAGTCTTCGTGGGGTTCAGTGCCGAAAGGTCCTCCTGGACCCACGTATCACTCATAGAAGTGATCCCGAACGGATCTAATTACCGAATATCATAAGGATAGTCACAGGTAGTCGAGACTGAATTAACCGAGTAAACAGATGAGAAAAAGTCAGCAAAACAATTGGCAATAGATTCAGAGTCTATGTATTCGACATCATTCATCACAATTCGAGAAGGTCTTGATACGGACATACGCTTAGTGTTAACAATGTTGAAAAAATTTTTAGTATTGTTCCTAAAATTCTTACCAACCTTGGATAAGTAAGATTGATAACACTTGCGAGATTCTGCCTCGTAACGACATCTGGCAATAGTGTACTTACTAAAATCATAAGATCTACCTGATACCCTAAACTTTTTATGTAATCTACTCCTGGCATTTTTTAACTGCTTGAAATATTTAGAAGACCAAGGAGGTGAGCACTTCTCATCTCCTGCAGATACCCTTGGCACAGATTTACGTAAACATCTCCACATTACGTCATAAAAATTAATTAAGCTCCCATCAAAGCTCTGGTGATCCTCACAATCTAATATTCACCTCAAATCGACAGATTCAAAAAGACTATGCAGTAAGACAAAATTAGCACGTGAGAAACAAAAAGTTTTCCTGATAGATTTTGAATAGATTGAGCCTTCAGTCTGGAGATAGAAACGAATACAAATTGTAGGATGGTATGAGTCCTCGGGCAAACTTAGAGGATTAACGCGGGAAACTTCAAAATTATCAGAATTATTAACTATTACAAGATCAAGTGTCCTATTCATAGCATTAACAATATCGTTAATCTGGACAAGATTCAGAGAAGAAATGAGTCTAACAAAATCAGAAGTCCAGTCGCAAGAAGTTAACGGAGTGAGATGTTTCGTATCAGGTAAGGGTAACCATGATACCAAAGGTAAATTGAAATCACCCAATATCAGTAAGCTGCCACTGTCACCAAGCTTCCCACACACTTCAGATATGACATCCAAGTGCATCTCATAATTTCCAAACTCTGACGAAGGTGGAATATACGAACAAGTTATATAAAGTTTGTCAGCGCCCAACCTTACAGAGAGTGCTAAGAACTCTATATCGCTAATGTTCGTTATCACAACGTCATAAGACAATGATCTGAGCACAGCGATTAATACACCACCGCCAGATTTAACCGCGCGATCTCTTCGGACTATTGACAATCTGTCACATAAGACTTCTGAATCGAGTACATTGGGTTTAAGCCATGTTTCGGAAAAACTATTATATCATACTGGAAACCAAAACTGTCCACATAGAGCCTAGAAAGTTTAGTATTATTTTGATACAAAATGTTGGCGAATCCATTTAGTTTTTTGAAACCGTTTTATTCGATTTTGGGAGAGAAACAGGGTTAATTGATTTCATGGTTTTAATGGTTTAAAATAATTGCCCACCCCGGTAATATCACATTTCCAATTTCCAAGACTAGAAGACAAAGACAACCCCCTCCCTATTTTCTTAATTGTAATGTTTTCATGTTATAATGTTTTCATGTCTGTTAGATCGAAAGGGGAATAAATTACAACAAAAATCAAATTTTATTGCTGTATCGACGTCATTATCTTACGGTCATATGTACGTATGTCAGTTTGTATCGATTCATACTCTGTTGTTACAAACAATCAAAGACAATTGTTTTAAGCCAAAATGTCACATTTAATTGAATTTGTGTCGAGTATCCACTCGAATCATCCATCGTACCACATTCATTGTACGATGGAGGCTGAGGCTGGGGCTGAGACAGACGGGCGGACGGACGAAGCTTTTCATGACATTGGCAATATTTTACAAATTTGCATGGATCGAATGTAATAAACATGTCAGACTACGACAGATGTGGTCGCTCGCTCAAAGCAACGCTCAGCCGTCGTTGTTCACTCTTTTAACCAAAAACTATTCCTCGGAAGCCAATCTGTCGTCGATCAGCGAATACGTACGTTAGTTACGTGTATTCGCCAATTGGACACATCTGAACATGGTTTGTTTACGGCTAACGTTTCGTTTTGATTCGTTTTCGTTTTGACAATCGCTAATAAATCGATATCTGTCGGCAAGACGCACATATTGGCATCACTCAGGAAGGACACAACTATTTGCCAGATTCGATAATTAGTTACCGCTTAACAGTTATGGCTGAGCTGGCCAACCACCACACTGACTGCAGCTATAGTGGAACACTTTGGCTCTCTGCCTATTGAATGCTGTGACAAAATCGAAAATCGAAAACCGGATATCTGCATCTCCCATTGGAGGGGCTGGCACTGTGAGTGAGTGCCGCCACACAGGCACTTCCCACTTAATAGCATCGCTTAATTTTATGTTTCTCGCACACATGCAACTGAGAGCTTTGCCAGCCGTTTGCACCAATAACGTGCAACAACTGTGGCTGCAACTTTTCCAAATCATAATTTATACACGGTCCGGTCTGATGCTGTGAGATGCTCCGCCTATTGGCCAATCAGGTGACTGGGGATAAGTGCCAGTGTCAGTGCGAGTGGGGAATAGATGGTAGATGTATCTTGGAATGCCGCATTTTTAATTTGATAATTGCAAATGGGGCGTCGATAAGGCCATCGCAGAGTATCAATATCGTGCTTATATACATTAGCGTATAATGTGTGTTGTTGCATCTTGGCTTTTGCTTTAGTTCAATTCCTTTTTGTTGTACTGTGATGTGTTGTTTCTGTGGCCTTTGGAGGGTTTGCAGCTCGTTAAGCTGCGAACAAACCATGGAATTGATCGATGGTAGATTGACGAACATTATGGGCGATCAGCCGTTAAGTTTTGCTTAACGGCTTCCCAAAAGGTGAACCCAACACATCCACCACATCCAGGGTAGTACGACGGGTTGAATAGCCGCGCAAGATATTAATCTCGTGTAGTTTACGAAAACAACACCACCCAATGAAGAACAGCAATCATTAACAAATTGTGCCAAGGCATTAAAGGGACAAGGGGAAGTGATCCTCAGTTGAGTATGTGCCACACAAACACATAAAGCAACCTGGCTTTCTTGCAAGCCCTACATGTACACATATATGGCGAATGTATGCAGTTGGCAACCCTGTGTCGAAAATAACTCAATACACAGTTGCGTGCAAAAGTGCTTCTGATTTTAATTGGATTGTGTACATTACACAAAAATATACGCAACGTTACCGAGGCCCATCTACCTGATGAGCACAACATACTAGGACGAACCCCTCTCCCTAAATCGTACGTTGTTTGCAAAATTCATTTGAAATTGTTGTTCTACATTTTAGGATAATTCAAAAACCAATGGTATTTTAGTGTCCCATGACATGACAAATTCGCAGAGTGGCCCTTGGCAAAATATTCTTAGTAATCAAATTTAATTATAGTCGTGTTTTGGTTACAAGCAAGCGATTGTCGCTTGCTAAGTTGCAAAGAAAACGGCAAAAATATGAATAAGGGTTTAAAACGCTAAAAGATGTCAAAAACAAATTTGTTTAAACTTAACGAAAACAATTCTCATCGCTAAGTCTTCGCTAAGTGCTTCATTCAAAACAAGCGAATATATAAGCAAGCGGAGTAACCAAAACACGCTTTATGATCATTTGTGTTTCTCTGTAGTGATCGTGTCGAACAACCGACCGTCGGAACAACTTTTGGGTAGGAGGACTAACAAAATTATGACAAAATATTCGACGAAATTTGAAAACTTGAAAGCCTTTTTCGTTCCAGCATGTATGTTATTCTTTATATATCCTATGAAGGGTCTGGGGTCAGCTTCTCCCTATTATCCAAATTCCTACTCCCAATAAATCGAAAATCTTAATCGCAGTCAAGCCCATCTTCGCCAATTCCATCTGCATTCTTGAAGTTACTGCTGTAACTTGACGAATTGTTTGCTTTATGAAATTTGCTTGTGATGGTATTTGTTTGTATTTACCGCCGCGGTACATGGGACTGTACTTGGAGGAGGAAAGTTTCGTATAGCCATTGACTAGGGAGTGACTAGAAATAGTTCCTTCATTGGGTAGTCCAAGCAGCTTCCACTACTTCCACGCAGTATGTCCAGGGCAATAGCTTTATCGGAAACCTCCGTTAGCTAACTAAAGTGGGAAGGCGAAACAAATGAGCAGCCTGATTGGTTAAGCGACCACAAATACGTCTCACGATTATTAGGTGACCCTGTCACTGAAGCTCTTCGAACTAGTGGACATATTCTTCTGTGCTTTGAAGGCGGATGAGCCAACACCCCTGGCCAACGACGGATCAAAATTGAATAAACCAAAATCCAGTTTCGACTCACTGCATTCTGGTCAGCGTCTGATCCATAATGGGCGGCTGAAATATGATCATCCTGGGAGTAGGTAAAATGCAAACCACGGTGGGCTGGGTTTGCCTCCTGCCAACGTTGTATAGGCAATGAAAATACACACGAAAAGTTAACGAACAAACCCCCTAACTGTTGACGACCCTCGCAAACGTTATAAGAACCACGATTTAAGTATATGTACCTGGAATGTGAGAACACTACACAGGACGGGTGCCACTTTCGAACTGGCGGATGTCCTCGGAAAATATAAAGCTGGCATCACAGCTATCCAGGAAATGCGATGGACAGGATATGGTTGCACCAGAAAGAAAAACTGCGATTTTTACTACGCTGCCATGAGCATAAGCATGAATTCTGGTGCGGATTTATAGCCAAGAGACTGCGACACTTAGTTTCAAGGTTCAACCCAATGAAGCGAAATATTTCAACACCTCGTTAATTTATGTACACGCGTCGACAGAGGATAAAGACGATGAGGTCAAAGAATCATTGTACGAGCGTCTGGAGGAAGTATACGAACGCTGCCCTGGCCACGACACTAAGATTATCCAAATTGGGAAACGAAAATGTCTTTCGACCAACCATGGCTAATCACAGTCTACATCATACCACCTCCGATAATGGAATTAGACTGATAGACTTCGACGCTGCAAAGAACATGGTGGTTACACGATTCCAGCATAAGAAAATACATAAGGAGACCTGGTTATCTCCTGATCAGAGAATGAAGAACCAGATTGATCACTTGGTAATAAATGGCAGGCACACTTCTAGTGTAATGGATGTACGTGTGATTCGAGGTGCCAATATCGACTCGGATCATTTCCTGGTGGCTGCGAAGGTTCGCACAAGACTGAGCATGGCGAAAAACGTACGAAGCCGAATACGGGAAAAGCTAGATATCGACAAGCTGCAAATACCGGAGATATTAGAGTCCTATCAACGAACGCTCCCTCTCCTGCAGACCCAGAAGTGCAGTGGAAGCACATCTCCCATTCTTTGGAAACCGCTTCAAGAACTGAACTTGGCTATCAAAAACCGCAGAAGGAGGATAAGCCATATTACGACGAAGAATTTCGCATTGCAACTGATGAAAAAGACGCTGCACGTATGGCAACGAAACAGTCAGTTACAACGCGTGCTGTGAATGAGCGGTACAAGGGAGGAAAACCAATTATTTAGGCGGAAAAATGGCAGTGGGAGCAGAAAGAGAGTGAAAAGCCCGAAATGTGCAGGATGAACAACGAACCCCGAAAATTGTTCTAGTGGGTAAGACGATCGAATAACGGGTCGAATAATAGGCTGCCCTCCTGCAAAGACGAGAAAGGGAATCTGGTGACCGATAAGAAGTGTGTGCTTAGATTATGGAGAGACCTCTTTTCCACACTACTCCGCTCAGATTCTTCCACAGAAGATCAGGAGGTAATGATTGTGGAAGACAGTGTAGATTGTACAGTCTTGCTGTTAATGAGAGCAAGACAAAATTGATGGTCTCAACGACTAGACGAACCTTTCGACTTGGTCCGCACTTGAACGTTGACAACCGATTTAATTTTGAAGTGGTAGATGAATTTATCTGTCCTTGGCCGCTGACAAGGACAACAACGTCAGCCTGGGGATAGAATTGTGCTTGCAATTCCTTGACGGGGAAAAGTCCAGCTATACAAGACTCTCATTTTACCAGGTTTGGCATATGACTCATAAACTTGCATTATATTGCAAGCGGAGGAAACGGCGAGTACCGACATCGCAGGAACCAAGAGCTATATGATATATATTGTAACGTCGACATATCTAGGTGAATCAAATTAGGCCAATTGCGGTGGCTAGCCCATGTTATCAGAATGGATAAGGTGTTCGATAACGTACCCGATGGAAGCAGGAAAAGAGGACGACCAAAACTCCGATGGAAAGACCAGGCCGAACAATCCCTCCGTATCCTTGATGTTACCATCTGGTGTGAATAGGAGAAGGATAAAATTAGTTTAATTAATATGTGTAAGACATCTGATCTCATGAGGTTGTATAATAGTCAATAAAAGTAAGCAGCTTTTCTCATTATTATCTTCATTAAGATGTTAAAGAAATCGCTAGGTAGATTGTCACGTTGTCTGAGGCTCGTCTGATATCAAATGGTTTGTTAACCTCATTACCAAACTACAGTAGGAACTTTGTCACTCTTCAGAATCGTATAAATTTAGCAGGGTTACTAAGCTCAGACATACCAGCGTAAAGTTTCCAACATATCGGGCTATCGAAGGCAGTTTTATTACACTATGTGTAATTTTTTAAGTCATGGAAATATAACCATATACGGACACCGCTACGTGATAAAAGACCAAAAAAAAGACCCGTGTCTCCCAGTTTTGCCCAAAGTCATGCACTTCTTTTATGGGCCCCCAACGATTTAGGGCCTCTATGTCATTTTTGCAAAAAAGTGATAATTTTGTCAGGCTCATATCTTGCAAACCGTTCGGAATTTTGATTTACTCTCTGAGGGAAAGTTGTAGCTCTTGTCATAAAGATGAAATTAGAAAGATTTTCAAGAGCAACTTTGAATCATCGCTTGATGATAGTCATTCAATGGCATGGATTTACCCTCAGCGTGTATGCACTTGGGCGGGAATCTATACGCGGAACCGGAAGCAAGAGAATGGGTGAAAGAAATGCTCTATTATTTTGAGCAAATCGGCACATAGATGACATTAAAGCTGCATTTTCTTCATTTTCATTTTGACGATTTTATCAAACAACTCCCTACCGAATCCGATGAGCTAGGAGAATGGTTTCACCAAACCACAATGCCCATGGAAAAACGGTACAAAGGCTACAAACTCGACGAATTGCTTGCAGAGGTAATAGTATAAATTTTATTGATGCATTGTTTTGCATTACTTTTTTGATTTCTTTTCTAATTCATTTCAGGTATGTTGATGGAGTCACAAGATCACCCTGTATGATGTTAATGAAATATTTGAAGAAGAAAGGGTGATGATGGAGGGCAGTGGAAGCAACGTGCCTGTGGACACCATAAGTTCTGAATCAGAGTCCGATTCGGACGACGATTTGGATCCACAACTTAAGAGAGTGCGATTTGTAAGTCTAGGGCCATCAATATTATAAACATAATACGAATATTTTTTGTTTATTATTGTAATAGAGAGCATAGTATCTCTATGTTGAAGTAAAGAAAAAAACAAATGAAATTAAAAAATTTTCGGGATGTTCATATGTTCTAGAAAGTTGTTTATTGAGATGTTAGGTACATTTTTGTAGTTGATTGTTTCCTTGAATTTTGAACGGTTTGCTATCTATGGACCTGAACAGGGGAAAAAAAGTAAAAAAAAAATCGAATGTTTTAAAGATTTTGACCTTGAAGATGAAGTTTTTGATTTTATATGTTCACAATTCATTATGACAAGAGCTACAACTTTTCCTCAGAGAGTAAATCAAAATTGCGAACGGTTTGCAAGATATGGGTCTGACAAAATGATCACTTTTTGCAAAAATTACACCGAGGCCCAAAATCTTTGGGGGCCCATAAAAAAAGTGCATGACTTTGGGCAAAACTGGGAGACACGGGTCTTTTTTTGGTCTATCGCGTAGTGGTGTCCGTATATGGTTATATTTTTCGTGTTTCAATGTGTTATCAGCAAACAGGTGATAAATATATTTTTCAGGATATTCCGTAACTTAAATATATAATCGGCCGTAGATTTCCAGAGCTAAAGATACACTGATCCATCGCATACAAGGCCCTCTCGAGGGTAATGTGCGACAGACTAAAGTATAACTTTAGGTCTGAAAAGTCAACTATCGACCAGATATTCACAAAAGTCAACTATCGGCCAGATATTCACAATCGCGCGATTTTTTTTTGTAAAAATTTTTTGACGTAGAATACGTCTTACCTTACGGTATGAGGAGTCATGTCAGGTTTTTATTGTTGTAATCTTTATTTCATTGAATTTGAGGAAACGGCTAGATGAATTTTTTTAAAATTTTTTTTGTAGGTAAATGAAGATGTTATCTTTCGTTTGATATACATTTCATATTGGTTGATATATTTCTAGTATTTTAATTTCTCAAATGAAAATTGTTTAAACACATACACTCAAACATATGTGTGGTGTTTGGTTGAGTGTTTTTGGTTGCTCAACATTGCTTAGGAACATGTATCTAGTAAAAAGTGAAACAAACAGCAAGCTAATGTTGCTTGGCAACATGTATCTAGTAAAAAGTGAAACAAACAGTAAGCTAACGTAATAAAGCTTTTTTGCGAAAGCTTCAATAAAGCTGTTGTAACATTAATTTTGAATTGTAAAGCGTAAAGCTTTCACACAACGCTCGAATGCTAATGCGAAGACTCGATAAGGTAAACCTTTTTTAATATTAGGGCGGCCCTCTCAACATTCGCAGAACTTATTTCAATAAAAATATTAATTAAAATACATAAATTAAATTAAGTTTAAAAAAATTGAACATAATATTTTTTTTTAAACGGACTTGAATCAAATGCCGTGGGTAAATATAAAAATTACAGCAGACAGTTGTCCGAGGCCTTCGGCCACGGACTGTCCCTGCAGGCTGTGTCAGAGACACGGCCATTAAGTTTAACGTAGAATACGCCATCCGATAAGACAGAAACATATATAACAATAAATGATAAATAATATAAGCAAATGAATTTATTGTTATATATGTTTTCTGTCTTATCGGATGGCGTATTCTACGTTAAACTTAATGGCCGTGTCTCTGACACAGCCTGCAGGGACAGTCCGTGGCCGAAGGCCTCGGACAACTGTCTGCTGTAATGTTTTTTCATTTCTTTCTAGACAGTAAAATATAGTTTATTAAAATTGCTGTTGATCGAGTATTGAAGCGGCTTTTTTCTTTTGAAAATTTTTTTACATTTCTTTCAAAAACAGTAAAATATACATACATATTTTATTAAAGTTGTTCTTGATCGTGTGTTCAAGAGCCGCAGGCAAAAAATTTTTCCCAAAAAAATCGCGCGATTTGTTTTTTTTTGGAAAATTTTTTTTCAATTCTTTCTAAAACAGTAAAAATATACTTAATTAATATTTACTTTTTAGTAATATTGGGGGCCTAATTTCATTTGTTATTATAGGGTGCTTTTTCATTTAGTTTTATAATAGCGATACGAAATTGCACCCCAAGAAATTACACCCCAATTTAGTTACGAAATAACACCCCAAAACATGAAGACGGACCCCAAGTAAAATGAAAATATCTCCCAAAAAATAATTGGGGTCCACTTTCATTGGGGCCCACATTCATAATGAAAAAACACCCCAGGTGTAAGCGAAAATGGACCCCAAATATACGAAACTTTCGTGTTGTTGTAACCTGTGTATTGGTTTGGGACCCATTTTCATTTCGCAATTGGGGTGTTATTTTCTGGAGCCCGTCTTCATTCCGCCCAAAGATGCATTGTTTTAATTTTATTCGCCACTGTAAATGTATATACATGTGTATGTTTACATTGTGGGTATTATATCGAATACATTGTTACCAACATTCAGAAAATGTTCATAATATCGTTGATCGCTAATCAAACAGATGATCTTGATGCATTTAATAATTGTTACTACGTATGTAAGTGAGTTTGTCTGGCAGAAAACACTGTTGGTTGGGATTGAATCGATAGCGATTTGAATCTCCGGAAGCAATATAATCATCGGTGGGGTTAAACGATGTACTTTATGCGGTAATGTGGTTACTTTGCAACATCCATACCTACATACAACCGATTACACACGTATGTAGTGTGTATGGGACTGTTCGCATGTTGTAGGTATAGACGGACGGACGAGCGATTATTTATGTGGGTTTGAACCGATTTGTGTTTGTAAGCAAATGGACTAGGGCCAAATAAATCGAAGGTTTGCTCTCTCATTCACATCAAAAAAAGAAGAAACGAATAAATTTTAATTACTTTGAGTACTAACAACATGTAAGTATGTATGTATTTACATGTGTATGTGTATGCATACTTACGGTTGAATAAGTGAGTGACGGGTATCCTTCTTTACCAGATGAGACCAAGTGAGTGTGCATTTGCATTTGCATTGGCCACCCAATAACGTTGTCGCACAACAAATCGATCAAGTTGACAGCTTTAACTTGGCTACCTGAGAGACTCTGTGATTCTTGGGGAAAGACAAACATACACACACATACGCATGCGCAAACAGAAAATGTAGTATTTGTAAAAACACGACTGTGGCGCATTGTGAATTATGTGATAGTAGTGGATTTATATAAATTGACAGCAGATTCAATTCAAATCGCAAATACGCAGCAGAAATTGGATAATTTCCCGCAAACAAAATCAATGCTGTAGATCAGCGCAATGGCCAGAGGAATCATCGTGGTATTCTGTGGCCAAATTGACTGCATGCACCACCAACGACAACATCGACACGATTGATATATGCAGATACAGCAACATTCCCAGGAGCATTATTTTTTTTAATCCACAAAAAAGGCAATCAATATCAATAATGACCCCAAAACAAGGCACTTGCGCATACACACACTCGCCCCAACACACACGATCGCCGACACCAACAACCACACTGAAACTCAAAAGTTATGTGCGATCAATTGAATTTCAAGCAGCAGTATCGACTTAAGACACCAATGTATTATTTCCCTCAGAGTTTACTTCTTCTGTACACTCTACACTCAGGGACCTGCTCTTGCTAATTGTGATAGAAGATGTCACACACCTATTACAAAACGAGTGACCTTGGTATTATGATTTGTTAGCTATGAAGCGCTTGTAGTCTTCCAAGATTCCGAAAGATTTAATGCGACATACAAATTTTAATACGAAGGTTCCTACTTAAGTTGTGAGAAAGACAAGTAAAAATATGTATATAGTTATCATCGAAAATTGCTTAATTGTTTTACAGCAACCAGTACTCTTGTGTAAGGACATGTATTTGAACTAGATGGTCACGCGTGATCGTGACTGTAAATTCAATCACGTGACCGTAAGTGCACGTGGTCCAAAATTTTAATCGCGTTTGTGACAGAAATTTTTGGTATTCTCGCTCACGAAACACAGTCACGAATCACGCGTTCAAGTATGAACATGGTATCAACAAAATCTGCACAATTCTACTTCCGCTCCAATAATATATCCAGCGTGTTCGAAAAAAATTAATGTTTAATGTGTTAACATCTATAGGCACGGGTAGGGCAATCTATACAAGTGAACACATGCAAACAACACATGTGTTCATCATCGTTAGCATCACATACGAGGTTGTTGTACAACAATAGTCTCTGCCTGCAAATAAGTATGATGGTATTGATGTAGCAGCAGCGAACTATCAAGCAGGTTGTCGTCGTCAAAGAGTATTGAATAGTATAGAGAACTCATGGAACGAATTGTATTACTCAAACACACTGGCGGCATCTGGCGAATGATTCAAAATGTATTACTCTCTTTTTGTCATAACTTGGTCCATTCATAATTTTAATGTGAAACATGGATGCCTTTTGAAACTTTTATGCTCTTTGTATTGTTTTATGTAACAACATTGACGAAATGGTGCATTTATATTGAAATATTCTATAAAGAGAATAAGGCTCGTTTATTCTCTTTTACTTAGGTACATGAGAGCGGAAAAAGAGTGCAATAAGTTCTCTCTACTATTCAATACTTTTTGTCGTCGCTCTGTTTATGACAAAACAAAAACAATTATTTCAGTGAGCTAAATATTGCTTTATTTATTTTAACAATATTACATCTAATGTTAAACCAGATGTAAGAAAAAAGAAAGTGCAATACCAAAGGAGGCTTCAGCACAAAAACTAATATTTTTTTTTATTTTCCAATGTAAGATTTTCTAATTTGTTCATAGAAATCGAACAGGTACCGTGTAACAAAAAGGTGTTAACACATTGCCCGTGAGTTCGAACACTCATTGATTTCTTTTTACAAGAAATTGACAGGTTTTTAAAAATATACATCTATGGTAACACTGAACACTACTCAATTTCACGATAAGCCATATGAATCCGATATTCTGTGTTTATGCAATTTTCGTTGCCATAAGAAGTACGTTTATACAAAATAACGAATATTTCATGAACCGGAAATTTCGCCCACTTTTCATTTGCTTTGTACTCATCTCTTTTCGAAATTTCGTAGGCAATTGCAGGGTTGCTACGCTAAACTTAGTTTTAGAGATAAATGACAAAATTTCTTACGCATATTTCGCAAGAACTGAATACGGGGCTTAACGATTGTCTACTATCAGATTTGAGGCACAGTAACAACCGAACGACCAAAATTCAGAAAACCAGCGAAACACGGTGGCTAGGAATGGTGCTTCATCGCTAACAGCCGAAGCGAGTTGACATACTGATCCGCCATTGGGCTCGAAAATGTTCACGATCTAATCAAATTTTTTGTAAAAAAAAACGCAAATATCAGTCGTAAGACAAAACGTTCTAAGCAAGTGGCCAATTTAAAACTAAAACGATTGTGTACCACTCCGACACCACTATTTTACAAGACATAGTGAATATTTGACTGTTACACCAATGAATTTTGCATGATGTTGTAATAGAACAGATGTATTTCCAAATTCACAATTGATCTGTATAATTTCTGCTGCTAATTAGCACTATGGCTCGACTTTAAAATGGGACTTGGCAGGGGTAATGGTACGAATCGGAATCAACAACATTTCCGATATTTTTAACTTAACTCCAGGCATCTTGACTGTCAGATTATGAATACAAACAGTTCATACAAAAGTATTAATTCTTAGACGCTTAAGGCCTTATTCATTAATAATACACTAAATTAGATCTAAAAGATTATTCAGTCATTGACAGCTTCAGGACTCACGGAATGTTTCTTAAGTAGATATCGTATTCATAAACACTGTTTTAAGTCTGGCATTCAGTGTTTATGGAATTTTCGTTGCAATAAAAAGTACTTGTATAAAAATTTACGAACACTTTATGAACCGAAAAATCGCTCACTTTTCATTTGGTTGGCCCAGTCAGTCAATTACAGGGTTGTTACGCCAAAGTTATTTCGTTCGTAAACAATTGTTTGATAATTGTTTGGGACCGGAATTTTGACATTTCCATCATTTTAACAAAAACAAGTAATGCCACATGCGTTAAAATTAAAAAGGAGTACGAAAAGGATGTATTAATGAAATATTTGCCAGGTAAATCAGAGATAAGGGTGAAAAAATCGGCATGTAAGGAGAAAAGAAAATATATGGAGAACCTAGCGTTCGAGGCCGAGAATGCAGCTGCAAAATCGACATGAGGGAATTACACCGCGTCATTGGACGTTTGTCAAACCCAAAATTTTAACGAAAAGTGATCGTGAAGGCAACTTGTTAACGGGAATAGGTGAACAGCTCAACAGGTGGAGAGCACACTTCGAAGAGATAAGCCACATAAGTATCGAAACTGCACCACAATAAACGCTACACAACGATGAACCTAGTGGATGTGGCCCCCGAATATCAACAGAGCCGCCAACTATGCAAGAAATGAAAGCGCAATACTGAAGATAACAACAAATAGGGCCCAGGCGAAGACTTCATACCCACGGAACTACTGCAAGCAGACCCAGGCGATTCAGCGGAAATACTTCCTCTACACTTCAAAGAAGCATAGATAAGTGTGGGACCTTGTCGATCGTGGCTAACTGGATTGATAACAAAAATCCAGAAGAAGGATGACAGAACGTTATGCGATAACTGGCATACAGAATACTGGCCACAATTATTAACGCAAGATTACTGTGCATTGAGGGCAAACTACGTGACGAACATAGCATCATAATAGAAAAACAACAAACAAAACATTGTGTCCCATAACATCCCATGAAGGGATTGGGGAGAGGTTCTCACAATCAGTGAGATGTGCGCTTTCTAGTTTTACACTCACTGATTGAGACCTACAGTTTTACTCCGGTTCCGAACGGTGTTTTGAGAAGCTATTTCATGGCTAAGTACTCGATAGTGTCGCCATCACTAAGCGAGGTGACCTTCGTTGAAAGAAATGTAAGGTGGTCTGAGCAGGGATCGAACCTACGTTCTCATGTACACGAGCCGCGCACACTAACCGATGCACCATCGACGGCCACATAATAGAACAGTCTATTAAATCTCCGCTCTATATACTATTCGTAGACTTCAAAAAGTCTTCGAATCGATCACACGTAACGCGATATGGAAGGCTTTAGCCAACAAAGGAGTGGCAGTCATGATAATAGAAATCATCAAGAACATGTATGTACGAAGACAGCAAAATTCGAGTACTTCATAATGGTAAGATCAGCGAACCATTTACAACTAATGCTGGCGTGAGACAAAGATGCCCGCTATCCCCAATTTTATTTGCAAATGTCCTCGATGAGGCCATGCTTGAATTATGCAAGAAGAACTGGAACTCAACATCCAGAAAACCCAAGCAATGCGCATTATAGCGCATTTACATGCATTCTACGGCAAAAAGGTGTTTACATGCATTTTTACTCGATTTAGTTTTGACATTTTTGAATTTCATGATGCTATTATTGAATTATACCAGGTGATGATAGAAGGATTTGTATGCGTTAGTATTATACAATTCTGTCAGTTTTCAATTTTTATACTTCTTTATGTGTAGAAATAACTTTTCATTCAATTAAACATATTTTTATGTGGAATTTATTGAAAATTTAAAAAGTATTTAGAAAATAAAGACAAAGTTAAATCAGCTAATCATATAACAATACCTCTTATATGAATCATTTTGTATGTGTTGTCATTAATGTACATGTTCAGTGAAGTACGTTTCCTTTACATTTCCCCTTCCGTTGCATCTTCATGCTGTCCCCTACTGAAAGTGTGTATACAACTCTGCGGTTGAAATGATTTGTGACATGATAATAACACTATCGTGGTAAATTTATCCGATCTTGGGTACAAAAATGTATTTTTGTTGATTATCCTCGCATAGTACCGGCGATACTATCGTGTATTTAGCCCTGAAAAAGCTTCTCAAAATACCGTTAGGAAAACTGTAGGTCCCAATCAGTGACTAGAAAGAGCACAGTTCACTGGTTGTGAGAAGCTCCCCCAAATTCCTTCATGGGATGTAATGGGAAGCCATTTATTTTATTTATTAATCCGGGTTTTATTACAATTGAAAATTAGCGCATTGAATACGTCAACAATTTTTGTTGCCTGTGCTGCATAATGTCAGCTAACTGAGGTGTATATGATGATGTATGTAACAGACTCAGTAAAGCAAGGTCAGCCTTTGGACGGCTACATAGCACTTGTCAATCAAATGAGATAACAAGTAAAACTAAAATGGGTATATTCAATGCTTGTGAAAAATCAACACTACTCTGTGGTAGTGAAACCTTAAACCTTAACTTAATTCGGAGCTCTTTAACTACTGAAGTCCGGTATTGAGTTTTTATGAAATTTTTGTTGCCATAAGAAGTACGTGTACAAAAAAGAACGAAAATTTCGTGGAGCGAAAATTTCGATCACTTTTCATTTGCCTGGTACTCAGCTCCTTGCGAAAATTTCGTAAGCGAAATCAATTACAGGGTTGTGACGCCAAAGTTATTTTGTACGAAAATAATTGTTTGGGACCGGAATTTTGACATTTGGATAATTTTAGCAAACTAAAGTAATACTACATGAGTTGAAAATAAAATGGAGTGCG
Source organism: Phaonia tiefii (assembly GCA_963931995.1). Taxonomy (NCBI): domain Eukaryota; kingdom Metazoa; phylum Arthropoda; class Insecta; order Diptera; family Muscidae; genus Phaonia; species Phaonia tiefii. The sequence continues at coordinate 15,076,954 of OZ008367.1, forward strand.
AAGACGAATTATTATTGAGTTATTTGGAAGGTAAATCAAAGATAGGTGGTAACTTTCCGCAACAAAATATTCCGTTTAGAGATAAGTGGCAAAATTTCTTACGAAAATTTCGCAAGGACTGAATACGGGGCTTGAACAGATAATTGACTATCAACTCTGTCTTATGCATTCTCAGTGTTTGTGCTATAAATCCAAGACCATAAATAACAGGTAAAACGAATTAAAAGTGTTATTTAAATTTGTTAATGCATTTATTGCAAAATATTAAACATTAATGAAAAAATATATTCATTAAGTAGAACAAATAATACTTTCTTTCGTATTAAATTTGGAAGATTTTTAACAATTTATATCTAATTGTGTTGAATGTTTGGGTAGTAGTATATAAAACCGGATATTGGGCTGTTTCTTCATTGCATAAATATTTGTGTGATGTGAACAAATTAATTTTACTGTGTACACTTGCAGCTACAATGGCTGTGAAGAAGGGTTCAACTTTCAGTACAAATGGAAAACTTGGAGAACGTTTAACAGACCAGTTTTTCGATAATGAATACAGTTTTTGGCCATTGCCTTTTTAAACCTTTAACAAACCTGCCATAACTTTTAATGCATACGTCCGTTAATCTTGAAATACTCCATATCTTAAAACTGATTATCCGACCACATTTTTCGGGTTGACTTTTTTGTAAAGACATTGATCATCACTGCTTGATGGGACAAAATAGCTAATTAATCGAGCAATATTCGAGCCACGAGTTGGTAAGCACCGTATTCCGATCTTGCGAAATTTTCGTAAGAAATTTTGTCATTTATCTCTAAACGGAAAATTTTGATGCGGACAGTTTCCAACCTGTCTTTGATTTACCTTGCAATATTTCAATTTGTAATTCCTCTACAAGCTCAATTTTATTTTTAACTCACGTGGTGTTACTTGTTTGATAAAATAATAGAAATGTCAAAATTCCGATCCCAAACAATTGTTTTCATACGAAATAACTGTGGCGTAACAACCCTGTAAAAAAATGGTTTCCCATTACATCCCATGAAGGGACAGGGGAGAGCTTCTCACAATCACTGAGCTGTGCGCTTTACAGTTTTCACAGTTTACACCGATTCCGAACGGGATTTTGAGAAGCTTTTTTGTGGCCATATACTCGATAGTGTCGCCATCACTATGCGAGGTGACCGCCGCCGAAAGAAATTTTAATGTGGTCAGAGCAGGGTTCGAACCCGGGATCTCATGTACAAGAGGCGCGCACACTAACCATTGCACCACCGACGGCCGTAACCTGTACTTTCACAAAAATGTAATACCGGTCTTAAAGCCCCGTATTCAGTTCTTTCGAAATTTTCCTAAGAAATTTTGTCATTTATCTCTAAACGGAAAATTTTGTTGCCAAGAGTTACCACCTATTCTTGATTTATAATTCCTCTAAGCACTCCGTTTTATTTTTAATGCGTGGGGTGTTACGTTTGCTTGTTAAAACTATCGAAATTTCAAAATCCTGATCTCAAACATTATCAAACAATTGTTTTCGAACGCAATAATTTGGCGTAACAACCCTGTAATTGATTTTGCCTACGAAATTTTCGCAAAGAGCTGAATACCAATCAAATGAAAAGTGAGCGTAATTTCCGCTTCGTGTAATTTTCGTTATTTTTTATATACGTACTTCTTATGGCAACGAAAATGTCATAAAAACTGAATACCGGGCTTAAAGCTTTAATTCGTGATCTCTGAGACTTAAAGAATTTCGTCACTACTTGAGATCGGATGTAAGTACATTTGATGCTCGGTTTTTTATTTAATGTACAATATTTGATCATTCAATCAGTTTATGTACTGTGTGCACATGGGCGTCACTGACCACATATCCTACCACTTAACTTTGTTCCTCGAGTTATGGGGGGAAATGACGATGTCGACGCCACCACCAACAACACTGCCCTCGTTCGTCGTCGTCGTCGTCTCCTTTCTACACTCTTAAAAAGTCAAAACAATTGAAACATTGAATGTCAATTGCCGCAGTATCATCAAGTGGAGAACGGCGGTCGCTCATTACCTTTCGCGGACGGAATTGGACTGCTGGATGGAACCGACTCCTTTCGCGAGAAGCCAGCATTTTCTCCAGTGTACAGTTGAACAGATGTATGTCTTTAGGTTCGTTATACGAGTATGTGTACACATACGTAATGATGGAACTGGAAACGAAATACGGACCGTGTTTTACATATGTATGTCCTGCACCTTGCTTGTTTTACGACTATGAATTGTATTTGTTATTTTGGATATTTATTGTGGATCGTACGCGCTTATCCAAAGACCTTTTGAGAAAACAATGGTCTGTCCGCAACTCTTTGGCTGGCCACTTCTCTCCAGAGACTATTGTTTGGTAATGGCCTCCCTGAAGTAGCGATTGAGCGTGTATTTTGGCCATTGGACGCATTCGTTTCATTTCGTTTGTACGAAAGGCAATTCAATTGTTTTCCTTAGACCACCAACGGATTGACAATTCGGTTGAAAAGCGTCGATGGTGCCATTTAAAGTCATCAAAAATTCCCTTGCCGCTTACTTCCTGTATCCGTTACAGCTGTCTTAATTTCGATATGACCAATCGTCGTGCATTACTCATTGATAAGTGATGTGATTTCCCTTCACCCCTGCAAAATTTGCCAATAATAATCATGGTAAACACACCGACAGTCTATGTTGACAGTCGTAACTTCCATCTTGTATCTAATGGTTCGTTCATAGAGTTATACCAGGAATTTAGCTTCAAATCAAAAACATTGAGCTATGGACAAAACATTTGATAAATGTTAAGCATGAAGAGGCGATGAGTTTATGCGTCTAATTAACGCCACAAAAGCGATGTAATCTATGCCAATGAATCTTAACCAGTTAGATGACAAGGCGGACCGACAGACGGTTGGTCGGACTCACAAGCAAAACAATAACCACGCGGACAACAACAATGACCACTACAACCGAGTTAACATTAAATACAAGCAAAGCAGCAATAAAATTTGTATTTAAATTAAGCGGCCCCAACATGTATCTGCCTACACCACTGCTGAGTGGAATAGCACAGTTGGCCCACCAGTCGATGCATCGCGATGTGTCAAAGGCGTGTGCTATATCCAGTGACCACCACTGTACATCCATACATATTTGTAGGTCCCCTGGATTTTGCGGAATCGTATGCAAATCAATTAAAAGTAAAAATCCGACACACACACAAACAGCCACGCGCACGCTCAGTCATAAAAGCGACACACAGAGCACTTCTTGAGCGCAGGGCTTTAATAAATTGTATTTATTTGAGCATACAAACATATTTACGAGTATGTATGTGCGTTGTTGCTGATACAAGTATCGTGTAATGTTTGATGTCGCTAATTTATCAAAGAGACAAAGAAATTAGCACTTAATACCCGCGCGCATACGCACATACATACATACATATGGATGTACATGCGCATGCGCATAAGCGAACCTAACTCTTAAATTATTTGGAATTTAAGCGATAATGTTGTAAACACCTCGGACCAAACTGAGCTGCTATGGAGGCACAGACAAACCACATACAATGTACACGAACATAGTATGAACATAATGACTTGATAGTCACAACAAAGACTAATGCGGCAGCGAGTGTTTTCAACTTACCGCTTACGATATTAGCGAGTACTCAGTATACGCGCGCAAAACACGCTTTAATCACCGTAAAGATTTCACTATTCCATACCAAATCTGGGATAATTATTACACAAACTGATACATATGTACATACGTATGTATGTAATTATTTACATAATGTTTACATGTATTGTAGCTGTATTAAGTGCAAAAATATTCCGGCAACCTCTTGCAAAATCGCATACACTCTAGATGTGCATATCTGTTTTGTGTAAAAGGATAGCAATATCCGAAATTTTTCCATATCGGTTTTGGTTTTTCGAAGTGTAATAATGAAATTTAAAATGAGGCACAAAACTTTAAAAAAAAAGCATTAGGAACACAATGCAATAACTATCAGGTATACGTATATATATCATAATCCACGATAACCCAGAAGATTACTCATACAATTTTAATCTGTGAAAACTGAAGTTTATTTTTCTGGTGTACAGTTCATTTTAAACTGGTGTACAATTTGATCCAACTCTGCTATTTAACAAAAAATTCAACCATAATAAAAACATACACAAAAAACCAATTGTTTGACAGACGGAAGCTGATTGAAAATTTTCCGACGCGTCGCCGCCACCAAATTTTTTTGAAGCTGACGCCTCTGCCGGTATTATTGGCTCTCATCTGTTTAAAATGTGAGCCGATTTCACCAACTGGCCCTATTTGGCCGACTGATCCATCTTTAAACGTACAGTTATTTCGAAAACATCCCAAATATGTATAAAATCCGCCAAATTAAGTTACCTGTTGTTCCCGCCGTCTTCGAGAATTTCTGTGGTCACAAGGCATAACAGCATAACTCGAGTTATGCTCAAATTGAATTTTGTCGAGAATCGAGCTGTTATATATCGTACTGCACACTATATCAATTTTTGTGAATAATCCAATAGTTCCCAAGATTTTGGACAAGATTTATTAGAAAATCTCGATCCGTCACTACATTACAAATGAATTTTGAACCCTTAAAACGCTCTCCTAAAAAGTTGCAAAAATAGACATATGATTTTGTATCGGCATGGATTTGTTCTAAATTGGTCTAAGAACAAAGTTGCCACCTGAAATATAAATTTAATCTCAAAGTAGGTGATGTAAACGGCAAAGATTATAACCTTGTTTATCGCTATGCTGGCCGCGATAAACTGCGGTATAAATGTGACACAAGATCGAGTAATACCGCGTTTACATGCACTCTTTTATCATGATAATGTCGTGATTATCATTCTACGGCAAAAAGGTGTTTACAAACATTTTTTCTCGATTTAGTTGTGACATTTTTGTATTTCATGATGCCATTGTTGAATTATACCAGGTGATGGCAGGAGGATTTGTATGTATTAGTATCATACAATTCCGTCAGTCAGTAATTTTTTTATATTTATTTATATGTAGAAATAACTTTTTATTTAGTTAAATATATTTTCATGTGAAATTTATTTAGAATTTCTTGAAATTTTTTAAGTATTTAGAAAATAGAGAAAGAAAGCAATATCAGCTGTCCTTATAACACTACCTCTTATATTAATCATGTTTGTGTTATCATTAATGTATATGTTCAGTGAAGTACGTTTCCTTTACATTCCCATTTCCGTTTCATGTTCACACAGTCTCATACTGAAAGTGCGTATAAAACTCTTCGGTTGAAATGATTTGTGACATGTTAATATCATTATCGAGTAATAGCGCGTTTATAAGTAGATGCAGTCTTTCATCATGATAGTGTCGTGATTATCATTCTACGGCAAAAAGGTGTTGCATGAATTTTTACTCGATTTAGATTTGACATTTTGTACTTCATGATGGCATTATAGTATTATACCAAGTGGTGGCAGGAGGATTTGTATGTATTAGGATTATATAATTCTGTCAGTCAGTAACTTTTTATATTTCTTTATTTCTAGAAATAACTTTTTATGCAATTAAAGATATTTCTGTGTGGAATTTATTTAGAATTTCTTGAACTTTTGTTTTCTGCCATTTCCTCCTCTTATTGTATTATGAGTAGGACCATTAATAGGGCGTTTACGTGCGCCCTTTTACCATAACAATGTCGTGTTTATCATTCTACGCCAAAAAGGTGTTCACATGCATTTCTACTCGATTAGATTTGATATTTTTGTAGGAGGAGGAGGATTTGTATGTAATAGCATCAGACAATTCGGTCAAAGTCAGTCTTTTCTTATATTTCTTTCTTTTTTATTTGTAAAACACCTTTTTATTTTATTAACGACATTTTTATGTGAAATTTATTTAGAATTTCTTAAATATTTGTAAGTATTTAGAAAATAAATATAGGAAGTAAAATCAGTTGATCTTATAACACTACCTCTTATATCAATCATATTGTATGTGTTGTCATTACTGTACATGTTCAGTGAAGTATGTTTCCTTTACATTTCTATTTCCATTTCCTGTTCACGCATACTCATACTGAAAGTGCATATACAAAGCTGCGGTTGAAATGATTTGTGGCATGATAATAAGATAGAGTAATCTCATACTAGAGAGAATATTTGGCTCATCTGACGTATCCTTTCACACTCTCCTTGATGCGGTTTGGTGAGAGAACTATTAGTTCTGCTAAAAGTATTAGTCTATGGATAATAACATTATCGAGGTAAATGTACCCGTCTTGGGTACAAATATTGTATGACAAATCACGATCTGAAAGATCGAGTGCACATAAACGCACTATGAAGTTTCCTTGAGTAAAGTCAGCGGGCCCGCTGGACACATCTCAAGAAGTAACCACAGATTCTGTTGTGACTCCCTTGTTTACAGGGCGTTTACATGCACTCGATCTTTCAGATCGACAAATCACACTTTTACCATGTGATTCCTCTTTAATTTTTTGGACCCAAGATAATGTTATTATCAATCATATCACAAATCATTTCAACCGCAGAGTTGTGTACCCACTTTCAGTATGATACTGTGTGAACTGAAACGGTCATGGGAATATAAAGGAAACGTACTTCACTGAACATGTACATTAATGACATTACATACAAAATGATTGATATAAGAGATAGTGGTATAAGATCAACTGATTTTACTTTTTTTCTTTATTTTCTCAATACTTACAAAATTTCAAAAAATTCTAAATAAATTCCACATAAAAATGTCGGTAATTAACTAAAAAGGTATTTTTTCAAATAAAGAAAGAAATAAATATAATGTTAATACATACAAATCCTCCTGCCATCACTTCGTATAATTCAATAATAGCATCATGAAATACAAAAATGTCAAATCTAAATCGAGTAGAAATGCATGTGCAAACCTTTTTGCAGTAGAATGATAATCACGACATTAAATAAAAATAAATAGTTTCCCATTACATTCCATGAAGAAATTGGGGAGAGCTTCTCACAACCAGTGAGCTGTGCGCTTTCTAGTTGTATACTCACTGATTGGCACCTACAGTTTTTACACCGATTCCGAAAGGTAGTTTGAGAAGCTTTTTCATGGCTAAATACTCAATAGTGTCGCCGTCACTATGCGAGGTGACCGCCGCCGAAAGAAATTTAAGGTGGTCAGAGCAGGGATCGAACCCCGTATCTCATATACAAGAGGCGCGCACACTAACCATTGCACCATCGGCAGCCACCTATTTAACCTAAAACGCATCAGTGATGGCATAACCAATCAGACTGCTTATTCGTTTCACCTTCTCACTCTAGCTAGCTAACGGAGCTTTCCGATAAAGCCATTGCCCGGGACATACTTCTAAGAAGTAGTGGGCTGTTTGTACTGCCCTATGGGGGAATCATTTCTGGTCACTTCCAAATGAGTGACTATCAGAAACTTTCCACCTCTCATGTCCAATGTATCAATTATGGGTTCATATATATGTTGGACACTCCCAGTGGCGTTTTCGCGCCATGTATTTTTCAATCATAGTCCTGTCAATATGTCCCTGTCAATATAAATATTACCATGAAGGGACAGGATATATATCTTCTCACAACCAGGGAGCTGTGTGCTTTCAAATTTTAAACACACTGATTGGGATATAAGGGTTCACACCGGTTTTTGAGAAGCGTTTTCATGAGTAACTATTCGTTAGTGTCGCCGGCACTAAGCGAGGTGGACGTTGTCGAAAGAAGAAGGCGGGCATCGATAACAAATTACAAAAACAAGATGTGATAGTTGGAAAGTGCCTCCGCCATAACAAAATCAAATCAACTGTTCTAATAACACAACCTCAACTAGTTCAACCATGGATCAAACCCATGTTATCATGTACAAGAGTCGCGCACTTTTACCATTGCAGCACCGACGGCCCCTGTTAAATACAATGTTAGAATGCTAGCCCTATGTTCCCGATCAAAATTATGTAAATTTGTTCACGCAATTCATTTTATACCTGGTCACATAAAAAACTTTCAAAAATCGGTAGAAAAGAGGAAATACATACTCACACGCACGCACTCAATGGTGGACAAATGCAGTTGCATCATCGTCAATCACCTTCAAACTCCTTTTTAATTGTGATATTAAAAATATTTATGAGTTCTTCTCTCTATCTCTCCCTCTCTCTTTGTTTTGCTCTGCTGCACACGTCGCACGGCGATGATTCACTCGCATGCAGCCTAGTACTCGTATTTATGCACAAGCAGTTATCGGAGACGGGTTGTTCTTGGAAAGCATTCAACGACTAAATGTCACTTGAATATCTAATTAGGAGTCTATTGGCGTTGTGGTGTTTTGACTAACTCCTAGCTAGCTCCTCCCCAGTGTGTGGCACAGAGTGTTGTTACGATGCCATTCATTTGTTATCCCATGTCAAACGACGAGTTGCAAGTTGCATTGTCCAAACAAGCTAGCTGGGTGGTAGGATTTCTGAGATGTGGTGCGGTTATGGTCACACATTTTGTCCCATGTCCTTCATAATTTATGTTCGTTTGTAATTGTGAGTGTGGGCAGTAGTGATCGATTTGGAATTCTCAAAGTGTTCTCTGCTATGGTTAAATAATTGGTACCTTAAATCAATACGTCAACTACCAGTGTTACTTCGTTAAATGAATAAAGTGCACGTGACAGGTACATCAGAACATACATAAGTAATAGTTGCATAAGTATAAACACAAACATGTATTCATTTTTGTATGTACACACGTTTAAATACATACATATTAAGATATAGTAAATAGATGCGAATGCAGATAAATTAATATGTATGTATGTATGTATGTTCCCATTCGTACAAGTAGGAATATACATATATTCCCAGAACGTAGGATCTAACATGTTTGAGTGCCATAAATCACATTTGCCACCCGTGTTGCACTCCGTTTTTATAGATACATGGATCTGATGTAGACAAAGTACCAATTTGTACAAAGTTGACAAAATCGATTAATAAAGAGTTAGAAGGTCACTTAGCTGAAAGAAGTATTCTTTGAAGATCTCATGTTCACTAAAATGTAATATGATATGCTGATATACTATATATCCAGCACGAGAAACTAGACTGAATATGTATGTACAGTACGGCGAGTGTTCTTTTCCGGCGCTCATCAAACAATAAATCTTAAGCGAGCACAATTTTCAACTCGCTCACGATTTTAATTCACCTCGATCATCTTTTTAAAAAGTAAAACTAGTAACCAACCATTTTTCCAAAACTTTGTTGACGGTTTTTGGTTCTATCTCACCAATGTCTCGGACGATATTAGCCTTAAGGGTGTAGATTGATTCTGGATAATTCGCATAGCATCTGTCTTTAACGGCACCTCACAAGAAAAAGTCTAAAGGGGTCACATCCGATCCGGCCATCTGACATCGACAAGACGAATGATAACACGATTACCGAACGTAGGCCTAATTTTTGAGGGGAAAATCATCTTTGATCAACGATCAAACATAATTTGAGCTCTGGATTCACTTTTTAGGTTAATAGTTAATTGCTGTTTAAACAGCCAAAGTTGGGCATTAAAACTATGATCAAGTGACGATATGATTTTGACAGAAAACAACAAGAAGAACAAACACAAAGCTTCTTTAATTGTTAATGTGAACAATTATAATCACCATCCTAGTTGAAATAACAATAAAAACATATCATTTAACTCGTAGTGCAGTTAGAACTTTATTTTTTCTAATATATTCTCCAATTTCATTAAATATTTTGTATTTTATCACTTCACTTTTGTTTTGCAAATGGCGTCAGTTTGATGCATTGTAACGATTAGCCGATAAATGTATGAATACCGGATATTTTTCGTAGCATTTGCCACTGTTGTCATAACCAGTCAAAAATTGGGCCTTAGTGGGCCAAAGATCGATTGTTTGATGAGCTGTGTGACATGGTGCGCCATCCTGCTATTTATATCTTTCATTTCAGCCCATAAAAAGTCCGTAATCATGGCTCTGTTACGCTCGCCGTTGACTGAAATGGCATTTCCAGCAGCATTTTCGGAAAAAATTGACTCAATGATGCCACCACTCCAAGATCCACACCAAATTGTCACTCTGTGGATGCATTGACTTCTCGACAATGACGTGCAGGTTTTCGATCCCCAGATGCAGTAATTTGGTTTGTTGGCATAGCCGCCGAGAAAAGATGACACGGATCGTCAGAAAAGGCGATTTTCGGCCAAATTCGATGTCCGATTGCTGTTTTCAATATTTCCCAAAGTTTTTGAAGCGTAAAGCGACTCATTTTGTTCCGCGGAGGTATGATGCTACTAGGGTTCCCAATCGATTAACCATTGTTCGATTACTCGTGTTAATCTCAGTTTGTCATTATTGTCATTGTTTATTTGTGTCAAACATTTGCCCGAGTTCTTTAAAACGACTGATTTCAAGTAATAAATTCATCGATCAAACGAATAAATCGATAAATTTATATAACATTATAATAAAAGTGATCTTATATTTATATAAGAGCAGGTACAATATATAAGATATATATTTCCTTTATTTATTTAAACAGAATATAATAATATAAAACTACAACACAACGTTTAAACAAAAGGCACACGACGAACATAGGGCATCAACGAATTTTCTCCATCGATTTCTGTCTCTGGCAAGTGATTTAATTTGGCTAAATAATAGTCGAGATTGTTTGTATTCTCTTTCCAGGCACCGCTTTCACGTACTTTGGTTGTCTTTCTGGCCTTGGATACCCCTGCGGGTTTCATTCAAGTGCCGCTCTAGCAGTATTTCTTCAATTTCAATTTCTTCTACGTATATCCAATTCAAGAGGAATATTGCATATTCGTTGCCAGAGTACTTCATTAGAAATTGTCTTAGGCCAGTAGGTACGAAGTATTTGTGTCAGACAAGGATCAAACGTTGCACCTTCTTCATTCTCAGTTTTGTTAAGCTCCAAGTAGTACAAAAGTATATATTAATATTCGCAATTTCGTCTTTTCCGATTTTCCCCTATTGTGCCAGATGTTGTGCAGGTTTAGAAATACAACACGGGCCTTATTTATATGATCACCTAAATCCGCCGCGGAGCCACTATCCTTGGTAATCTTGCATCCTAAATAGTTGATTGATTTCACGAATTCAATTAACGAACCATCAACATTTAATGGAGTATTCCATTCTGTGCGATTACGCATAAGACATATCGTCGGTTGATTATTGTTTTGTCGTATACGGCATTTATGTTTTTTCGAGTTGATATTATGTCTACAGGTTTTTGTGCGTTCTGTTTCCGAATCTGTTGTCAGATTTTTTTATATACATACATCACAGTAACTGTTTACTCAAAACTGTTAGTTAATAATAGTGGTGTAGTTGTAAATATTGGTATCTCCGTTTCAAACAATTGGCGTTTACGACAAAATAATACGAAATCGACGATATGTCATCTGTGTAGTCGATATCTTGTAGATGTTCATACATACTCCACGTAATGCCGAACGATGCTTCTGCATTAGTTGGTTCCATTACCTCGTCCATAAGTAGAAGAAATAATGTGGGCTCATCCTTCTCTAACTCCTACAGATGTGGTGAAAGTTTGGCTTTCTTCCCCATTAAAAATAACTTTATACGCTGCATCCTTGTACAGTTCGCGGATCATGGACACTATATTGAAGAATGTAATACCTCTCCAGTTCCCGCACAACATTAGATTGTCTTTTTCGGGATAGTGGTAAACACTCCCCCGTTCCACAACGTAGAGATTTTGTTGTCTATCCATGTACTTCTGATGACCGAAATAATGACGTCTGCTAACTCTGATGCGCCTTATTTCGATAGTTCCGCTTAATTATTATCAGTATCAGAATATTTACGATCCTTCAATTTATTCAGTGCCGCCTGGAACTCTGCTTGCGACGCGGGTTTCGTTGAAATATATCTTCTCGGGTTGCGTCGTGAGTATACTGCCGATGGGGTACATTGATCTTCATCATCCGAAAGTCTAGATTGTGTTATAACGAATTCACGCCATCGCTCCACTTACTGATCTGGTGATGCTATATCCGTGCCATTATTAGCTTTTAATGATGCAGTACTCCTGATGTTGTTGCCATTCAGCTTTTTTATTGAAGAGTACACAATACGGAGGTTACCTGTATTTGCAGCTTCTTCGCTTTCCTCCGCTATATTGTTCAGATAATTGCCGTAATCTGAATGGATCATGTAACCCAGTCTATTTGCTGATAGTCTGATTTTAACTACCTCGTTAACGTTTGTGTCTTCGATCGTATACGCATATTGTGCAAGCGTTCACGATTCCAAATTTCTGTCCAGGATTCTGCGCAAATCCAAGGTTTATTCACAATTTCTTCTCACCAAGGACCGCCATGGCTGTTTCCTTCAGCGTTCGAACAATAACTGACCAAGTATATAGACTGTCCTTTGGCAAATAGGTGCACAGAGCCTGTATTTTACTTTACGTTTTTTGGAAAGTGCCCACTAAGAGTTGGTGGTCGCTATAGATATCAGCACCACGCCTAGTTTTAACGTCCATCAAGGAACACAGAAACATCTTGCTGACAAGTATATGGTCAACTTGATTGAAAGTTTGACAATTAGTCAAATCCCATGTATACTGTGTATATTTCTGGGGGGAATTTCGTTCCGCCTATAAACAGTTGATGGCGAGTACAGAAATCTATGAGCCTGTCACCACTGTCATTTCGCACAGTTCCAATACCGTGTCTGCCCATCACTTCCTGTAGGTTGTTGTTGTCATTGCCCACTTTGGCATTGAAATCTGCCAGAATTATTTTAATGTCACCAATTGACAAAGAGCTTACAGCTAAATCCTGCTGGTTATAGAACTCGTCCTTAATACTGCCCACCACATCCTGCGAAATTTCGAATTCAAACTCGAAATAACGATGCGATCAGATATAGTCATGTCTGATATTAGAGCATTTCTAGCCCTAGGGGAAAGAAGAAGGCCGACTCCGTTTATACGTTGCGTATTATTGCCGGAGTGTATAAAGCAGTAACCAGATGGTAATCGACATTTGCCACTATTAGGCGAACGTACTTCCCTTAGGCCTAGGATGACCACGTTGTAATATTCCAGGTACCAATCATAAACCCTTGTTTAAACCCAAATTTTCGTTATGAAATCAGTGGGTCAAATCGGGCCAGTCGGTAAAATCGGCACACAGTTTAAACCAATAACAAACACTGTTAAACAGTTGACTTTTTGTGTATGTTTTTATTACGGTTGCATTTTTTAGTAACTAACAGTGTTGCATCAAAATGTACACCAGTTTAAAATGAGTTTAAAAATTAAACTTCAGTTTCTACAGATTAAAATTGTGTGAGTAATCTCTGGGTTTGCGCGGGTTAACGCAGTTAACCTTCGAAATGAGTTAATCTTGGTCGGTGTAAATGTCGTAGAAATTGCAAAGGTTAAACAACAAGGTTATCACTAACGTGGCCGCGATAAACTGCGGTCTAAATGCGGCAACTAAATTCTAATTCTAAAACTAAACTTATTCTTTGACGACTTTGTATGGGGAGCCATAAAGAAGGTTTAAACGTACGGCTGAACGGAACCTTCAAAACTGGATTAGTGGGTCAAACAGGGCTAGTCGATAAATCGACTCACAGTTTAAACCAATAAGAGTCATTTATATTGGCGGCAGCGTGAGCTTCTAAAAAGTTTAGGTGGCGGCGACGCGTCGGAAAATTTGCGATCGGCTTCCATCTGTTAACAGTTAATTTTTGGTGTGTTTTTATTATGGTTGCATTTTTTTTAGTAACTGACAGTATTGCATCAAAATGTACACCAGTTATCGAATAAACCCTTTCCCATGCGAACTCAATAGGGAATTGTTGGATTTGTCTAATTCTTGCTCCAAAAGAACTTAATTTCGGTATAAAATGGAGTTTCCCGGTTCTTGTACCGAGGTCTTCAATTCCTCTACGAACTCCATTTAGTTTTTAACGTACATATGTGGTGTTACTTTTTCAAAATTATGGAAATGTCAAAATTGCGGTCCCGAGCAATTGTTTTCGTACGAAACAAATTTCCGGTTCATGAAATTTTGGTCATTTTTATACCCGCACTTCTTATGGTAACGAAAATTTCGTAAAAGCTGAATACCGGTCTTAATGGACCAACATATGTACAAATTTAGTGCCCGAAATGTTCGATATTTTTTGTATATGCACTTCTTATGGGAACGAAAATGAATAGGTAACTTTACAATGTTTACAATACACTTAGAAAAATGTTGTATAGTACGTTTATACGATGCATATCGCAATACTAATCATATATTCCCATGTATCTGTTTATACGACATTATACATATCATGCTTTGAACACAAACAAAAAATCAAGATATATTTATTACAGGTATAACCGTAGATGCATCTTGAAAATTACAGCTGATCCATATATCGTGATATAAAGCTATAATCGTACTAAACTTTCGTGACAAACTTTATATCGCGCTAAAGCGTTTATACGCGTACTTTATTGACATGTCACGACACGACATCGCAATATAAGCTATTGTATTAACGTAGTAGTAGAGACTTCAACGTTTTAACATAGCGAAAATATAAAACCAATTCTCAACGAATGCTCGTACAGAATATTTCCGATTTTTATTTCAGAAAGAAGAATTTGGTTGCCTTTTTGGCTACTACAGAGTTGATTTGTCTACATAACTATAATAAAAAGAAACTAGGGTATATCACGGTTTAAATATTTTAGATATGATATACACAAGAATCATAAAACGAAATTAAAATTGTTGAATCATCTAAATATTTAAGAGATTTTATTACTCCAATATTTCAGCGGATGTGGGCGTTACAAGAAAGGGAATGGTCAAATTTTTCAGTGGAAAATCATCTTTGATCAACGATCTAACGTAATTTAATCTCCAAATTAATTGTTTAGGCTAAGTTGATTGCTGTTTAAACACCTAAATTTGGCAATTGACCTTATGATTTTGACAGAAAACAAAGAGAACCATAGTGGAAATTAAAATAGAGTATTTTATTCTCTCATCTGACGTTTCATTTCACACTCTTCGTCGTAGGTTTGTGCAAACGAGAGATATTCGACGAAAATTAACTTACATCAGTGGAGTTACAAGAACTGTTGACTTAACTTGTTCATGTTGTTTTGGTATAGAACTGTGACATTTAAATGTATTTTCCACTTTTTTGTTGACTTTTATTATTGGTATACATTTGTATTGTATTTAAGAACAACGAGTTTGCCACAAAAACACGAAATGAGGTTGTTGTTCCTTTGTTGGACGTTCTTTACTATTGCCTCTATCTGGTATTATTGAACCAATGCACACTACCATTGCACCACCGACGGCCACATTTTTTTTAATATTTTTTTTTGTACATTTGTGTTGTATTTAACACAACTATTTTACCTTAAAAACACAAAATGCCATACAAACACAAAATGCGTTGGTGTTGTCTTGTTGTACGTTTTGTACTCATGAATGTATCTGGTATTATTGAACCCATGCTTCCACCATCCAATGTTTACTTGCAACCATAGATAAAGGAATTAACTAGATATCGCACATGCCTTGGGAAATTTCTTGTTCAATGGGATATTTTCTAGATGGAGCTGGATGCAATAATTACAACGTTTGATCCCAAACAAAATATACCTTGCAAGATGTATTTAGAAGAGGTGCTAACAATAGTTGTGGTAGGTAACATCAATAGGGATTTTGTTTTTGTTGTGTGGTCCGTTGCTATCAAATTCAACAGAAACGAACACCGACAATAACAGGAAACAAAAAGATACAATCAAAATAACAAAATTTGAACTTGAAAGCGGGGAACACAACGACATGAAGAAAACTAAATTAGTTGTTTGAATAGCACAACCTGTAAAGTTATTCTATTTTTGTATTGAAAAAATGTCCCACACTGTTGAATAAACGTCAGTGAATGTTATGAGAAACGTCAATGAAAGTTACAAAACGACAACACAGCACCTAGTGGTAGGACTTGACAACGCCTGTGGGATATCTACTTATTTCCTTTATCTATGCTTGCAACCATACCTATGAAATTAAAAATATTGAGAGAATAAACTACTCTATTCTAATTTCCTCTATGAGCCAATATAACGATTAGTTAAATTTAGGGCAACTCTTAAAAAACGCGTTCAGTTGGTTGCACATTTTACTATAATATAAAGTTATTGGTATCTTGGCGTAAAACGTTTGCTTCGAATGTGTTCGATCTTTCAATACAAAATTATAGAATATTTTTTCCTAGCATTGTATGTATAAATAAAGTTGTAATGTTCTTATTGACAATGAAAATCTTGAAGAGACGTTTCAAAATGATAGAAAAAATCAATCAACTGACTAAACAATATTCTGCATTCCTCCAGTAAACTATGCTGATTTCTGTAACGGTAAGTCGATTTTAACCAAATAAATAACATTAGACTGGGTCCCTAAAATAGTGTTGAGGTGATGAATTTTTGTTTTCGCTAAATTGTCATTTGAACTCGGGTCATAAGGTGAAATTAAAAAAAATATGAAATGACTGAATTATTCTCGCAAAATTGCCATGGTTTCGCGGGCTGTGTGGCAAGTGCGCAGTCGGTTTGCAACCAAATTGGGAAATAATTGGGGGAGAGCTTCTCGCACCCAGTGAGCTGTGCTCATTCTGTTGTAACACTCACTGATGGTGACCTACAGTTTTACAGCGGTTCCAAATGGTATGTTTGAGAAGCGGGCCTCAATTTCAGGCAACAAATATTCCCTTATCATGGCACACAAACGTGGCACCATTCACAGTGGCGTTCCATCCGGTCTCATTTGTTGAAGAAATATGGGCCAATGATTCCATCGTGCCATAAACTATATGGTACCTCTTCGAGTTGCTCTTCCTCCCAAGTACGTCAGTTTGGAGATTCTTGTTTTTCTTAGCAAGAAATCGATCTCGACGGTGAACAAAACTTTGGTCAAAACCGTTGGAAATTCTTCAAGTTTTTCAGCAGCCCGAAGAATGAAACGGTGACGATTCGAACTATCGGTCGGCTTCAATTCTTGAATGAGTTGCACTTTATATACTTTTAGTCCAAGATCATTACTTAAAATATGACAAGTCGTTGAGAATGAATACACCTCCAGAGATACCGCCGGTATATGTTCTTCAATAGATGAATGTGGTCTTTTCGGTAGCATATGGGCCTGTTCGGAAATCCGTCACTGCTCTGCATCCGATGCGCAGCACTTTCGTAAATGCAACATCCGACAACTTTTGTAGGTGTTTTGAGTTAGTAATTGCAAACAAAATGCACAACAATTATCAGCCGAAGCATTTCCGAACAGGCTCTACTATACTAGGCGTACTATGTGGACCATAATTTTATATAAGCGCACAAAACACAGTCCTCACAGAACTCAGATTTTCGTAATACTATACAACTGAATAATTTGAAGAACAGCCCAATTCTCAATAGCAATTCCCTGGGAGTTTTTTCCCTATTCCCTGTTCCCATATTCTTAATAAAATCTCCCTGGGAGTTTTTCCCTATTCCCTTTTCCCTTATTCTAAACGAATTTCGAAAAAGGGAAATTTTTCCCCGGGAAAAAAGTAGGTATTTTTAAATGTCAATAAAATGGAGAATATGAAAGCAACTTTTAGGAGCAATATTATTTATAAAACATCGCGCAATTTAACACGAAAATACTATGCCAAAGCCACGATGCGGGTGTCAGACTCGCACCAGACGAGAAAATTCCTAAGCAACGCAGAAAGCTTTATAACACAAAAATACTATGAACTTTAATTTTAAACTTTAATATCTCCGGTCTTTGAAGGGTTATAGGTGAATATTAACGGAGCCTACCAAAAAATAAAATTAATTTTTATCAAGAGAGGTTAAAAAATTGTTCGTTTTAATTAAATATAAATAAAAATATATATACACAGACTTATAGAGTTCAGAAAGACCTATGTGATGGTACCGATTCCAACTAGATCGGATAATAAACGGCTGACTTATGCCCGATTACATATTCAAGCTTTGGAGGTCTATATTTCGGAATCAATTGACCAGCGCACTTTTTTATGTCCTATCAGACCTTCTCCTGCTCCCGGTCGTTCTTCTGTTGCCTTTCTAAAGGCTATGGTGTACATTTTCACTTATTTTGATTATTAATTAAGTTTTATTTGCTTAATATGATTTGCATTTAACAACCAAAACAAAACGTCATAAAGCAAAACAGCTGACTTCGAAAATTCGTAATTCTCTCTCCCTTAGTATTCTATTCCCCGTCTGTTTAGAATAGGAGGATTTTATTCCTGGGAAAAAGTAATTCCCAGGGAACTCATTTCCATTTAGTCAAAACTTGCCCTCTCCAGGTTAAATTACTGTTGTCTTTTTTTTTGTAAAAAGTAAATAAATGTTATTGAGTGGTTATTGAATGAATAAATAAATTATAAGTTAAATGAAATTAAAGGTTTCGACACATTTTGTAATGAACTAGCAGTGCTTTTTATTTATGTGATAAAATTATTACTTTGGAGGAGAATATTACCTTCGTTATAGAAGATATGAAGCCCGATATTCCCCAATACTCATTTAAATTATACCTTATTGGTACCGGCGAACGAAAATTAACTGATTGCTACGAGGTCCGTGCACTACACGAGCAAAGCCTATTCGTCTGTTTGTGAGGGGTTTACACTTGACCACTAACAATTTAAGAACTTTTCAATGCTCACACAAAACGATCGAACGTTTGCTTTATTATATCGGTTAATGGTTGTGATAACTAACAAAACCCGAACAAAATACTCAAAACGAATCATCATCATTCGTTATAAATAAACTTTTGCCAACCGTTCCTTTCGGTTATGTTACGATCATTTGTATAACAAAACCACTAACATACATTTCAATCGTATCATGAGTGTTATGATTTTTTTTTGTGTTTGGCTCGACTCCATTGAGTGCAACCTATGTATACACAAATAGTTAGTGGTTTTGATGACCGTACATAACCGAAACGAACGTTGCGTAAAAGTTAATTTTCGTTCACAGGTTGGTACACAATTTATGACTCGTGTATAATTAAAAATTCCGACGATTCCCATTCCATTCGATCAAGTGGTTTGCAAGAAGCAATGAGAACCCAATCTAAACTTCGTAATATTATCCAATTTCCCTGATTTTAATTTTAATTATTTTAATAATATAATTTCAGTTATACAATAAGACAATAAGCAATAATTAGAGTTATATTATTATAAATATATGTTTATTGAGATAATCTGTTAACTCTAAGTTAAAGTCGTCCACAGTTTTTAACTCAGTTTAAATTCTCAAAAGGTCCCACTCCCTAATGTAGCCACCAGCACACGCGTCATTCACAAATAAGTAACAAATGTATGTATCCTCACGCCGTGGTGTTGGCCACATAAATTTGAAATGTGTTAAACAATTGAATGTGATGCCTTTCGGGTTTGTTTCTAATTCGTTTATTACATTATTAGTGTATTTTATTGATTGTTGATGTATTAAAAAATCATATTAAAAGCTTCTGATTTGTGTTCAATTAAAAATGTATTTATAGAATGTTAACATTTGAGATACCACTTTTAACAAATTGAACATTTAAAATTACAAAACTGATCGAGTATATTGTGTATGTAGGTAATTGTATCTGTGGTTGAGAGCTTGGTTGCATTTCTTATCGAATTTTAATAAATGTACATGTTATACTAGACATACATAAATAGAATATCGTATTTTATTGTTTTCTTCTTTCCTTCCATATGCTTAAACAAATTAACAAAAAATTTACATTTATGTATAATAAACTAAACGAAGGGCAATTTTCATTCAAGTGCCTAACTTAGACAAGGGCAAGGGATTCAATCATTCGATCGATGATGAAAGAAAGCGTTGTTTGTCGTATCAACTTAATTGGAGATGGGGAATGGATTTCCTGAATAGGTATGCTGCAGCTGGACCTTGTGTCTGCTTAGCATTACATGAAACAGAAGAAAACACCTCCCTTATCAAGTTGTGTACTCGATTTAATTAAGGCAAATTTCGAAGAAATGTAGCGGTGATGTAGCGATGAGGTGAAAGAAAAACTCCATCCAGTAGATAAAAAGTGAAACCCGAATTGATGTCCGGGTGTTATTCATACATATATAATGCAAAGCATGGGATAAATTTATAATATTAGACACGAGTGCAAATGAAGTTATGTTGTTCGTCCGTCCGTCTGGTCGACCACAATCAATTAATTTGTTTGTAGGACTTAATATCTATCCTATATTAATACCGCCGTCGTATGAAGCATCACATCACATCACCAGCACTAGAGTTTGAGTCTTTCTATTATGGAAACTGATCGCCATGTGCATTCTAACGACTCTGACTCTTCGAGTGTGCAATCAGCCATTGAAGCGTTATGTCGATGTTATCCTTTTCTTTGCATGAGATACTATAACAGCATATTTCCCTGTCTTGTATGCTAGACAAATTCCTAGAATAAATAAAAAATTATATCATTATTATAAATGTGTTATGTTAATATGTGTTTATGTATATTTCGAAAATTTTATTGAGTAATTTTGTTAATTATGTTTATAAAATATTAAACGTCTCTTTTAAAACGCTGGTAGCTTAACAAGTCGCTTTATTTGTAAGGGGAAGATCGTTTATCTTAAGCGACAGACCTCATAAAAGATTAACTTAAATTGCCGCTAACAATACGAGGTCATCAATACATCACAATGAAAAATGTGACAAGACAATTTTACAGGGACGAAACGACATCCGTTTAATTTTTAAGGATGGTAGCTTATTTATGTCACCTTAAACTATAACAGGCATATTGTCTTCAATGCCTGCAAACGAATACCGACATTTTACGGTATTTATTATTGAAATATTTAACTCATGTACAAAGTCCATACGGATTGGGGTATATATCATTTGATACGGTAAAAAGTAGTAACGCTTAGAAGGAGTCAAACTAGACCCCGGGATTTTGGTCTAATTTCATTATAGTACGCGATCACAATGAACACATTTTTTTTACCTGTAGAATGTAAAGGGTTTTTCAATAAGAGCGCTACAAAAGTCTTTTTAAATAAAACAAAACCGGTTTTAGATACCAATGAAATTCTTTATTCGTGTGAAAGTACGTTCGATGCCATTATGTATGGAACTCGATTTCTTTTGCATGGCCACCACGGGCACGCTTGCAGAAGTCCAGACGCTGAACCCAATTTTAGACGGTTTTCAAGCATAAATCGGCCGATACTGCTGCAATTTCACGTTCGATATTCGTACGAAGTTCATCAATCGTCGCTGGCTTGTTGGCATAGCCCACAGACTTGACGTAGCCCCACAGGAAATAATCTAACGGCGTCAAATCGCACGACCGAGGCGGCCAATCGACTGGGCCATTTCGTGAGATAACACGTTCACCAAACTTGGTTTCCAATAAATTGATTGAGGCATTCGCTTTATGGCTTGTGGCGCCGTCCTGTTGGAACCATATGTCCTCCAAGTCCATATTATCCAATTGGGGCCAAAAATATTCGGTTATCATTGAACGGTAGCGATTCGCATTCACAGTAATGTGCCGGTCTTGATCATCACGGAACAAGTACGGCCCAATGACGCCGCCGGCCCATAAACCCCACCAAACCGTAATTTTTTCGGGATGCAATGATGACTCATGGATTACGTGTGGATTGCTGTCTGACCAATAACGCATATTTTCCTTATTGACGAAGCCATTCAGCCAGAAATGAGCCTCATCGCTGATTGTTGAGGCCTCTTAAAGTTGGCCTCTCAAAGTTGAGGCCACTGACACCAAATTTCGGTAGTAAATTTTAATAATTTCGACTCGTTGTTGGCTCGTATATCTTTCCATGATGAAATGGCAAACCTTACTGAAGAGAACTGTCAAAAGAGCGGGAAAAAAATATGGCGTCGTTTGCTGTCCCTATCGATTTACTTTTGTAGCGTCTCTGTTGAAAAACCCGTTATGTGGTCATGTATATTTAGAAAAATTTATTGAGTAATTTTGTTAATTATGGTTATAAAATATTAGACATGTTTTTTAAAACGCTGCTGGCTTAACAATTCGCTATATTTGTAAGGGAAAGGTCGTTTATCTTAAGCGACAGACCTCATAAAAGATTAACTTAAATTACCGCTAACAATAAGACGTCATCAATACATCACAATGGAAGATGTGATCAGACAATTTTAAAGGGACGAAACGAAATCGGTTTAATTTTTAAGGATTGTAGCTTATTTTTGGCACCTTAAAATATAACAGGCATACAGGTGGCCGTCGGTGGTACAATGGGTAGTGTGCGCGCCTCTTGTACATGAGATCCTGGGTTCGATCCCTGCTCTGACCACCTAAAAAAAAATTTCTTTCGGCGGCGGTCACCTCGCATAGTGACGGCGACACTATCGAG
Source organism: Phaonia tiefii (assembly GCA_963931995.1). Classification (NCBI taxonomy): domain Eukaryota; kingdom Metazoa; phylum Arthropoda; class Insecta; order Diptera; family Muscidae; genus Phaonia; species Phaonia tiefii. The sequence goes on from OZ008367.1 coordinate 15,099,548, forward strand.
TATTTAGCCATGAAAAAGATTCTCAAAATACCATTCGGAATCGGTGTAAAAACTGTAGGTCTCAATCAGTGATCAATTAGAAAGCGCACAGCTCACTGGTTGTGAGAAGCTCTCCCCAATCCCTTCATGGGATGTAATGGGAGACGGTTTTTTTTTATTGTCTGCAAACGAATACCGACATTTTATGGTATTTATTATTGGAATATTTAACTTATGTATGTACTTTTAGGTCTTTAGGTGGTTTATCGACAAGAAGAAAATATGAAATGCCGCCGTCAGCAATTCATTTATATGATCTCGTGCATAGGGATTGGGGTATATATCATTTGATACGGTAAAAACTATAACGCATAGAAGGAGTCATATTAGACTCCGGAATTTGGGTCTAATTTCGTTATAGTACGCGATCACAATGAAAACATTTCAATAACAATTATTTGTCCAAACTTATTTTTGGATTGAAAATTGAAGAGTTTTTCCAATTTAAAAAGATCTATCTATTTCTATTTCAAAATATACAAAAGATTATTACACTAAAAAAAACACGAACGTGCAAGGCAACCGATTGTAGTAAGCGCAAGTAGTTATTACTTGACAGATGCTGATGATTTTAAGTTTTTTTTCTCGTTTCCTTGTTTAAGCTGTTTTCACCTTGTTGGTAAAATGTCAACGAATTTCAAATAAAACGAAATTTAAAGAGTAAACGTTGTATCAAACTAGAGGAGCTGATTAAATTGTTCGCATTTCGTGTACGTCATGGTTTGAATTAATCAGCTGACTTTGAAAACATAATCACGGAATTTCTTATGCGGCTACATGATAGATAGTTGTACCATGCATACAACTATCAAACAAAAGGCATACCAAATGCTTTTACCTAAACAATTTTGACCACGACCTTTCCGGTACCTCCCACACAAAGCGGCACATTTAGTACAAAATCATGCTTCCTCTACAACTGTTTTCTGGTATACATATGTGATTAGCTTCAACTCAGATATTGGTTACTAATCTATAAATGTTTTTTAGCGGGCGTTCGACATTTCCATACGACAAAATAAATAAATAGTTTAAATTACATTCCATGAAGGGATAGGGTAGAGCTTCACACAATCAGTGATCTGTGCGCTTTATAGTTTGTACACTGTCTGATTGGGACCTACAGTTTTGCACCGGTTCGAACGGTAGTTTAAGAAGCTTTTTCATGGCTAAGTACTCCAAAGTGTCGTCATCACTAAGCGAGGTGACCGTCGTCGAAAGAAATGTAGGGTGGCCAGAGCAGGGATCTAACCCAGGATCTCGTTTACAAGAGGGGCGCACACAACTTGCATCACCGACGGCCACCGACATTGTACATAATACACGTTCGTTAAACGTGAAAATTTGAATTATCAACAACAAAGAGATTAATAGAATGTACTGTTTGCTGAATGGGTTAAGAATAGGTATGTTCGATCAATTGATTAATCGGGCAACCTTATTAATCGACATCCTAATTAATCAAATAAATGATTAATCACACATTTTGCTTACGAGTAATCGACTAATCTTAATTTTGATTAATCAATATTTATTGTTAACTGAATAATCTAAAAATTGATTAATCGAAATTTGAATAATTGAGGAATTCATGTGTTTAGGTTTTTTAGTTTCAATTTTTCTAAACATCCTTCTTTATTTAAAAAGTACAAATCATAGAGTAATATCATATAGAGCTGCCATTCTCCTCATCTGACTTCCTCTCACACTATTCGTGGTGCGGTCGGTGCGATGGAGTTATTTGACGTAAATTGACTTACACCAGGTGGAATTACAAAACTTGTTGACTTAAATTTTTCATGTCGTTTTGATGAAAAACTGTGAATATTAAATGTATTTTGGACTTTTTTTTGTTATATTTTATTGTTAGTATATATTTGTGATGTATTTACACAAAAACGTTAACGCACAAAACGAAATGCCTTTGCTGATTTATTGTTGGTTGGTTGAGCCATTGCCTCTATCTGGTATTATTAAAGCAATACTTTCCAACATCTAACCGCCCATCTGCAACACACCAAATGTCATCAATTTACTGAGAGAGTTGGCGTCGAAATGCGAAAGGCAACGATAGCTCTCTACAAGTGTAAGGTTTCAAATGGGGGTTCCCAGCGGAGTGTTTACTTGATCAATACAAGAGTGGTGAGACCCATGCGTGAGAAAGCCACCTATTGTGCAATACAATGCAGGATTCAGAGTGTTTACGCCAGAATGTGGCATACTCTATCCCGTGACCTAACCGATTAACAGTCGGTTGGTAACCCTTTTGTCCTCTCTATTTCCTCTCTATTGGACTAAATAGTAACAACTTCTAGAGAGTATCGTCAGAACTTTTCATTACATTAGTTTCACCACTTTTATTAAGCGGCATGGCCACACATCAAACTGGCTCATCAAACTGTCATAATTTTGATTGAATTGGTGAAAAAAAACTCACACGGATAGGTTGATGTGAGTTTGACGAAAATCTAAACAGTTTAGATATTTCATCAAACTCACTGCCGCTGCTGCAGAGATTTGAAGCCGGTTTGATGTGTGTGCGCGTAATTACTTCAAATTTTATTTCTGTTTAGTTTTTGCAGTGACAACATTATTTTTTGTTGGTGTTTTGAAAAATGGATAAAAAATATTTCTGAAAAAAAATCACTTGAAAATTCCAAAAAAAATTATTTTCAACAAACAAAAAATACTTTGACAAATAATGAATATTTTTCCGACCAAAAAATCATACGTTCTTTCGTTTTCACAAGAACTTTGAAATGAAGTTTGATGGTATGAATTTGATGTGTGGCTGTGCTAAGTCAAACTAAATTTTACCAACACATACATAAATTTGATCAAACAGTTTGATGCATAGACTAATACTTATAGTAGACCCACTAGTTCTCCCACCAAATTTATGACATTTGGCCTGGTGTGATATTTACGTTTGATGTTGAAAAGAATTGCTTTACTAATACCAGATAGAGGCAATGGTTCAAAACAACGAACAAAATAACAACAACGGCATTTCGTTTTGTGTGTTAAAATTATTGTGTTAAATACAACACAAATGTATGCTAACAATAACAGTCAATAAAAAAGTTTAAAACACATTTAAATTTCACAGTTTTTCACCAAAATGGCATGAAAAATTAAATTCAGAAGTTATTGTAATTCCACCTGGTGTATATCACTTTTCGTCAAACATCTATCTATCACACCGACCGCATCACGAAGAGTGTGAAAGGAAACGTCAGATGAGCCAAATATTCTCTCTAGTCTGAGATTACTCTATGGTTTGATGTGTGGCCACGGCGCTTTAGATACGTTTTAGATACGTCTAAAGCGCCGTGGCCACACATCAAACAGTTTGATCAAATTTATGTATGTTTGGTAATATTTTGTTTGACTTAGCACAGCAACACATCAAATTCATACCATCAAATTTCATTTCAAAGTTGTTGTGAAAACGAAAAAACGTAAGATTTTTTGGTCGGAAAAAATTTCATTATTGGTCAAATTATTTATTGATTTTTGAAAATATTTTTTTTTTTGAATTTTCAAGTGTTTTTTTTCAGAAATATTTTTTATCCATTTTTCAAAACACCGCGTCACCAACAAAAAATAATGTTGTCACTGCGAAAACTAAACAGAAGTAAAATTAGAAGGAATTACGCGCACACACATCAAACTGGCTTCAAATCTCTGCAGCGACGGTAGTGAAAATCAAAAGTTTTTGATTTTCGTCAAACGCATCAACCTATCCATGTGAGTTTTTTTTCACTAATACAATCAAAATGATGACAGTTTGATGAGCCAGTTTGATGTGTGTCCTTGCCGCTTAATAAAGTTTTCCAGTGTTCTCTTTCTTTAAGGTCTAAAAATCTTTAACATCTATCGATTTCTCTGTTAAGAGATTTAATATTTCTTTAAACCCAAATTTTATTGGTAAAGAACTTGAAGTTATGACTCTGGGCTTTGAACTTCATTATATATATTCTTGTGCCCTGGACAGGTGTCAAACTGGTATTTTCATCTATCAAAAAGGCCCACTATTAGTCTTCTTAACATGTGGATGTCATAGAAACAGTCAGTTGACCCCTCTTGGACAACTATGGGACAGTCCATTTACTAGTGCCACAGTAGCAATCCCGTGTTAATTCACAGGTGACCCTTGCATAATGAAGATACAGGAAAGTGTAAATTTCCCCCGGTATAGATAAGAAAGGGACGGTAGTATAACCAGTATACATATGTTGTGATGCTCAAGAAAATAATAAATTGTCTCCACATTAGATCACAGACAAAATAGTGTGAATTGTCCCCACGCTACATAAACTGATTAATAAAGTAAAAGTTCATAGTGTGCATCACAAGAAAAATGGGTCAATTGGCAGAAAAAAATTGCAGGGTATTTACAGGTCTGGGAAGGTACAGAGTTTTTGTATTTACATAATATTTTTGTATTTAATGTACTGGCAAACTGACTTTTTGGTAAATCCAGTATTGGCAAGAAATGTCGGCTGACGGTCCTATAGTGTTATCATTTCGACGTGTTGTTTCGAAATGTTGTTTGCCAATACTTACACTACCATCGCCGACACTGTGACAACAGTGTTTTAATGCCTGGGAGTGATTTGGCAAACGTACGTTTACAAACTGTGGTCCCATTTTTCCGGCTACAAACATTCGATCTATCGGTTTGTTGGAAATAATTTATAGTTCAGGCCAGCATTTAGGTAAACAACTTCTTGCAGTTGGTCTTTATCTTAATCTAGCTCACAAATTTCATTAGGTATCCCGCATTTACGCAGCTGAAAAAGTTGAAATTGATTCTGGTCCCAATCTGGTTAACACTCCCTTTTCCAAAATTTTGATATTTTAGTGTCTGGGGGCTAAGCTACTGTACCAATAACATTTAGAATTTCACTATAGTAGAATTATGTATAACGTAAATTTAAATTTATAACGAGCGAGGAGTTTTAAAACACACCGGAAACTACTGTTTATACAGATCCTATTTGACGTAGTTAATCATTTTGACAATGGGAACATGCTTTTCCTAGACGCTTTTCCACGTTACATACAACCACACATTGAGAAAGATGAAATTGCCCTTCAGTGGCCTTTTCTCTGGTAATGAAATCTTTGAATCTTTCGCTGTTATACTTCGTACAAAAAAAAGTTTCCAGTAGAGATTTTATGACAGACCAAACCGTTGTGCGATTTTTGTTCGGAATTATTAAATATTTCATCATGCAAAAACTTAGCCCAGACCGTCTTTGGGCTCCTGAAAAGCTTGAACAAGATCCACTGTTTTCGAGTAACATTTTGTTCAGTGGTATACCCCATTTCTGGTTTAATAGCTACGGCAATAAAAAAAATTGTTGTATTTGGGCTGAAAAGTAATCTGAAGATCTAAGAGCTGCCATTACATTTAGACAATACTGCTGTTTGGTGTGATTTGCGATCCGATGGAATCATTGGTACATATTTCTTAAAAAATTATACCTGCCAATCCCATAGTCTCCAAGACATTTGATTTTAACAATACGGGGTTAATTTCATCGCTGTCCGTGAAACCTTGACATTCTTGCGTGAACAGTTGATTTCACGCTAGCCGCATAGGTTTTCCAATTTGAGTGATATGATTTCTAAGTGACGTTTCGGCCATTTGTAGTATGTCATGATCTGTAATTTTTTTTCGTTGTATTCAGTAATGTTTACAATTTCAACATGGAGAGATATATGCAACGACAACGTTTACAAATTATTAAATTTTTTTTTTATCAAAATACTCGTTCGCCAATTGCAACATTTCGTGCGCTTTTGCAACTTTATGTTCATAATAATCGTCCACCTGTGCTAGCTATTCGTCCAATTGTTTCATGACATAATGTTCAAGTGCCAATAAAACAAAGAACCGTTCGAAGTAATAAAAATATTGCTGCCGTTCAGGCAAATGTTGCTGAAGACCGCAATTTATCGATTCCAAGACGTTGTCAACAATTGGTACTGTCTCAAACCACAACCTGGCGGAATTTTGAGACAGGATTTGGGCTTGCATCCGTACAAAATTGTAATCACTCAAGAACTGTAGCCATTGGACTCCCGAAAACGATTTTTTAAGAAAATCATCTCCGATGAGGCGCTCACTTTCATTTGAATGGTGCGGTAAATAAACAAAACTCGATTCTGGTGCGAAGAAAATCCACAAATTATTCATGAACAACCATTACATTCACCTAAATTGACAGTTTGGTGTGGTGGAATCATCGGTCCGTACTTCTTTCGAAATGAAGCTGGTAACACCGGTATATATCGCTGGAAAGCGGTATAGATCGATGATAACCAACTTTTTATAGTCGAAATTGGAAGAAGTTTATCTTGACAACATCTGGTCTATGTGCCACACAGCTCGCCCAGCAACCGAATTATTGCGAGAAAAGTTTGTAGATTCGATTTTTTCACGAAATTTTTACATTGAATGTCCTCCAAAAAGTTGTGATTTAACACCATCAGATTATTTCTTGTGGGATTATTTGAAGTATTGTAACATAGATATTGTAACAGAAAATTATTTGAAATGCGACTACGATAAATTAAAATGTATTTTACAAAATGAAATTCCAGACTTGTCATACACTGGTGACACATCAGTCGATACATCGAACTTAATTTATTGTATTAACAATGCAGTGGATCATTCCTCTGTACAAAAAAAAGAATATAAATTTGAAATATAAAATTACGCCGTGGGTAAATGGTAATTTTGGGGAAATTGATGTCGTATAAAGATCGTCTTTTAAAGCAACGGACGAAAATGTATACTGATGAAATTGAAGCTAAACTAAGTGGCATTAGCAAAGTTATTAAGGAAGCTTATAATAGTTCAATGAACAATTTTTATTCAAATAATTTAGAAGTAAATAAAAATGATCCGAAAAAGTCCTGGGGATTTATGAATGAGACACTTGGTAGAGTTTCAGACAAGGATTTATGTATAAAGGACTCCTTTGGAGAACTTGTTCTAAGCGATGCACGTAAGGCTGAAATGTTAAATTCTTACTTTTTGGAATCAGTACACATAATGAAACAGCAAATTCAACAATTTCCCACCGACACATGCAATGCGCTGAGAACTTTAAGAACATGTAATAGTATATTTCAGCTCAATTATACTACACGTGAAGAAGTAGAGAATGTTATACGTAGCTTATCACCTGGGAAAAGCTGTGGCCATGATGGCATTTATCCCAAAGTTTTTTTGACAAGCGTCAGGTCTATTACTCGCGTTTAGTGGATATATTTAATGATATCATCAACACATCAATTTACCCAGATATTTTGAAGATACACAAAATAATTCCAATTCCTAAAGAAAGTAAGTCAACAACGGTTGACCAATTTCGACCAATTTCGGTACTACCCATTATTGACAAAATTTTTGAAAAAATTCTACATGTTCAACTTTTTAAATATTTTCAGGAAAATAATATTCTGAATAATTTTCAATATGGTTTTCGAAAGGGTTGTGGCACTGAGGAGGCTATTTATTGTAAATGTTCAAAATTATATATGCAAAGGGTTAGATGAAGGGCACAGATCTGTCGCAAGAGTTTTTTTATGATTTATCTAAAGCATTACAATTTTAGATAAAAAGTTTCAGTATTACGGTATTAGGGAAAATGAGGTTTTGCTACTAAGGAGCTACCTTCATAATCGAAGACAATTTGTTCAGATTAATCAACAACAAAGTAGTTTAGAAGTTGTTGAACATGGAGTCCCTCAAGGTAGTGTTTTAGGGCCCTTGTTGTTCTCTATTTATATAAATGACTTGCAAAATCTTGGCTTAACTGGAAAGATGTTTATATATGCTGACGATATAAGCATTTTTTATCCGTACATGCATGAAACCGCCGTGAGACCATATATGGAACGGGATGCTGCATTGCTTTTGGAGTATGCTCGCATCAATAAGCTTTACCTTAATCCAACTAAGACAAAACTAATGAGATTTAAACCACATTTCTGTTTTAATAATGAGTTTAGCATATTTGTTGATGGAAGAGAAATTGGAGAAGTTACATCGTTGAATGCATTTAGGAATGCATTTGCAGGGAAATCTTTCTTGGGATCAACATGTACAATATCTGAAGTCTAAAATATCACCTGCTATTGGATTGTTGTATAAGTTTAAGAACAAGTTTGACAAACATACAAAATTTTTAATTTTTCAAGCCTTAGTTCAAAGTCATTGTAATTATTTGTCTATTGTGTATGGCAATAATGTCATATTCTACGATTTCTTTGTACAGGGATGTTTTCCCAAGTGTTTTACCAATGCATGGGTCTTACAAATTACAACTGTTAGTTTATGTTTTCAAATGTCTGCATGATATAGGACACCATACGGTACATTTATTACGAAACCAACATATATTTAACACTAGAAATAATGATCATTTGAGAGTTGCCTTTTGCCAATTTGAAACAACTAAACAACGAGTTGAGTATTCTGGAAGTAGAGAATTTAACATCTTGCCTCAACATATAAGGATAATTGAAAGATTTGCACTTTTCAAATCATCGTTAAGAAATCATTTGTTGCTACATGTTGATGAGATTCTGATATAACTTTTGATGTATGAGTATATACGATATATAATATGAATTACTTATATTATTTTTAATTAATTTAATAATTATACACGGATAATTAGGATATTGTAATTTTTTTTTTTTTTTGCCAACTTGCCTCTATAATGCCAATTGGCGCTGAGGCGTAACTATATTAACTTGATTTAGTGGAAAAAGGGATCGAAAATTTGATTCATCGAATTTGTTCCTGCAAAAGAAGACGTGGAGGCCATTTAAAAGACGTTTTATTCAGAACTTAATTGTATCGATTGTACTTCACATTGAATAAAAAACATTTGAATTTCCTTAACAATTAGTGTGTTTTTTTTTAAATCATATCACTCAAATTGCAATACCCTTTACATACATACAGTGGTGGTCTTACAATTAGAAACGATGTTTTCAAAGTTACATTTCTTTTCACAAAAATTTTTTTGGCGATTCACGTTATATTCTCACTCTAGTTCAATATGCTGTTGGATCTCTACATATCAACAATAACTTTGGAAAATTTCTCACAATTGCGAAAACTATAGTGATACGTGTTTCTGAGGGTGGACAGAGAATTAGAAACGCATCCGAAATAGTGAAAATTTAATTTATTTTCAACGTGTTATTTTTTTTTTGTGAAAAACAATCAATGTCGGCCATAGCAAAGCGATTTTGCTGTTCAAAAAAATGGTTTTTGGGGCAATGAGATATTTTCAAATACGGGAAGTTTTGACACCCCCTAAAAGAAGCCAAATGCCAAGAAACCCCACTCTATATGACGATAGAGTTGTTTGTAGAGTCAGTAAAGCCAACCCATTTTTGACTTGAACCGAAATTAATGCTTTTGTAACGCCACAAATCACGTAGAATATTTCACCCAGAACTGGTCTGCTGGTCTGCATGAATGCATGCACCAACAAAAAAGCCGCATGTCTCAAGCAAAAATATTTCAAAACGTTTGAAATTTGCAAAGGATCACCTCCAAAACCGCTCATTTTTGGGTAAAAATACTGGGGAGCGACATATCAAAGTTTAATTTGTTTGGTTCGGATGGAAAAGCTTATGTAAGACGACAACTAAACAAATAGTTGGACCCTAGGTACACCATCAAGACCAATAAAAACGGAGGAGGAAATGTGATGATATGGGTTGCATTTAGTTGGTACTATACACCACATTGACAATCGAATGGACTAACACCAATATAAAAATATTCTGAAAAATGTAGTGGAATCATTTCCGTTTGAAAATATATAATATTTTCCAGCAGGACAACGATCCTAAGCATACTTCCCAATTTGTGAAGCAAATGGTTATGGATACCAATGATTTGGTTTGGCCACCGCAAAGTACGGACTTATATTTATTTAATTATTTCAATAACCGAGCCCATAAGGCCATATGTGGTTACAAATTTCTACTAAACATATCTTCAAGCATATAAAAAACTATCAAAAAATATAATACCTAAAATTAAATCTTCACATTAAAGCCTATACTAGTTTCATACAATAGCTTATATTTAATTTCAAATGGCATACTGATTAAAGAATTTAAAAATTCAAAAACTATTAACGATTACATGTAAGATTAAAGGAATTATGCTCTGGAATTTAAAACTTCAATATAGTTCCAACTAGATTAATATAATATTTGTTTCAACACGTACCACTTCTACCGTTTTCACCATTATAACAATTTTGAATTATATTTGCGTCAAACAAATTTCATTCAAAATTGAAAAATAGCAAAAACAGCAAAATAGTACGTGCGGAAACAAAACTATAGACAACAGCTTATACATATGTATGTAATTGCAACTGACATAAATTGAATAATAACTGAAATTGAATAATAACTTGAATAATAAACGATGTAAATAATAGTTTAAAAAATAAAAATAAAATCGCTAATGATGCTGTAATATCTTGTACAGTGACAATAGTTAATCATATCCCATATGGCACACAAAATAAAAATATAAATGGAGGTTAGAATAAGGTAGTGCTACTAGTTCACATCGATTTTCATGCGTTACTAAACAATCTTAAAATTATTCACCTAACTGTCATAAACATAAGTTAAATCCACAAGGACTAATGAAATCAGAAATTTATTGGATGTTTGCCGGAATTAGCAAGACGTGGTAAAAAACTTACATATCCTATAAACCAAGTAATTAAATCAATTAAATCTACCACCAATCTGATAGCCCAGAGGAAAGAGCTGAAGGTGTAGAGCTTTGTATACCATAGAACATCAAACATATCGCACCCTAACTACAAACGAGGTTTAGAAACGACAACCCCAAGAAAAATGACAAACATTTTCTAAATTTTAAGGACATTTAGAAATCGAATTGGTAGAAAGTTTAGCACGCAGATTGGCCGATGTTATAAAATATAAAGGCTACTTCTACAAAATATTCAGCTTCATTTGTATCATTTTATATTTTTCTATATAATTGGGAATATAATATTGTTTTTGTCGTTTCTTATTGCATGACCATCGAATTTTTCAGATCTATTAGAAAATATAGTTTCCACTTTTCATGAATATATCTAGTTATCGAAATATTTGTAGAAAGTATAGCAATAAGTGAGTCTTACAATATTGGATATTTTCTTTTTAAATTTTCGTTTTATGGAAGTAATTTTGTTATACATGCAATACAAATTCTAAAGTGGCGTTACTAATTGTATGACCACCACTGTACATCGATCCTCCAATGTATTTTACAACAACTCTAGTAGTAGATCTCAATGTATTCTGTCGTTGAAAATAAAACATGTAGCAGTGAACTTGAACCTTCAAAGTACGTTCATGTAATCTTGCCCCCTTTTCCGTTTTGTTTTCAATTTATAGGTCACGAAGGTAACCTGCATATTTTACTATAATTTTGAACTCGGTTTGTTATTTCATTTTAAACCCCGTCTGCTACGTTAAGGGTAGCAGTGGCTAACCCTTTATCTGCAAAGTTCTAATGTTAATTTCTCCCCCTTTTCCCCCTACAAGACAATGGTCGTCTGAAATTACTTTTAGATTTTCACCTAAAGGAATTGAAATGAACATCATCTATTAATCTGCGGAATGAAACGTTAAGGACATTAATATTATTTAATAACTGCAAATAAAGAGCTGTCGCTCAAAAATGCACTCGCAGTGTGGCATCTACTGATATTATTTGTTCACATGCTTTAGGACAAAGGGATTAAACAGCTACTATGGAATTTTGAATACAGAATAAATAATTATACTCACATTCGTTCGATCAGACCAGTCTCATCTAAAGCACCTGGAAGATCACGTTTATTACCCAATACTAGTACAGGAATGCCTGCTAATTGAGGTTTATCTAACAGTGAGTGCAGTTCGTTGCGAGACGCTTCCATTTTATCCAAATCCGCCGCATCAACCATGTATCTATAAAGATTAGACTCTACCATTACAACAAAACTGAAATGTACAATCAACTGTTAACTAAACCCGTACACAATTGCATTGACGCCTCGGCAGTATCGTTCCCACATTGATCGGAATCTAGGCTGTCCACCGATGTCCCACACTTTGATCGTGACATTGCCCTTTGTGATGCGACGCATATTGAAACCAACTGTAGGAATCATATCCTCTGTAAATTGGCCAGACTAAAATGCAAAGCCTTCTGTTAGAATACTTAAATTAAGTTTAATCATAAATAAAATAGTCGGAGGTATTAACAAACGTAACTTAGCAGTATTTACAAGTGATTTATAATTTTGAATCAATCAGTAAATAGTGTGATATCTGTCGTTTTAAGTTTGATGTCGGATGAAATGTATTGGGATTGAATCTAAATTGACCGGCTCAACTTCCAAATAATTTGTCCAAATTGAAGTGATTACAAACATGAATTGTTGAGTAGATAAGCTCTCGCATCTTTGTATTATTGCAATTACATGCAAATACATAGTTGGACTTTCATTTCATATTAATGATACGATATCTTTGTTCGCTCATTCTAAATGTGTCCGATGTTTTGTCTTTCCTTATGACATATTCTTCGCCTGTGTCATATGTTAGAAGGCAATCTACCCCCAAAACGACAACCCCTACTTTTGTTTGTTATACACTGTTCATCGATGCTTCACGATATGATGAGTAAGGAACATGAAGGGGGGAGGTGGTGTGGGTGGTGAGCGATGAGTAGTCCGTATAACTATGTATGTATGAATGTGTGCATGGGGCCTTTATCGCTGGCAAAATAGTAAATACTTACAGCTATAACATTAACAAATGTCGTCTTTCCTGAATACTGCAGACCCACTAATGTCAATTCCATTTCCTCTTTCCAAAAGATACTCTTGAACCAATCCAGTATTCTGTTGATAAGGGCAAGCATTTTTTAATTTTACTTTGAATTTAAACGCGACTATCAACGGAGATTCACACTATTTAATAATATAATTATTAACGCCCAAATAAAACTTGCTAAATTTTCCTTTACTTTTTTTTCTTAATTTCTCTTTGGTATTGTGTTCAGTGATGTGAAGTTGGTTGCGATGAGCCAGATGTTGCCATATGAAGGTATCGATACAGTACTCCCTTTGAAAAAGCACTTGTGGCACTATGGTTTATTTTGGGCAAGTACCTAAACAAGGACGGAAAGCGCAATTTTATGCACAATAAATGATAAACCAGTTTGCTTTACGCTCGCTATACCGAAATAGGCTGAAGTTCAGGACCTGGGGCAGGCAAAAAATTTTTTTTTAAAAAAAAACCAAATTAAAGAAATATTAAAGAATGTGAGAAAATTGAAAACTAGCCGTCGCACGGACCTAGTGTGGGTACTTCAACGAAAGGTATTTGTGTCACGAATTCCGTGGTGTCATCCTTTTTTCGTGGGATGTCTGTAAGTCCAATTATGGTGTGAACAGAATTGGTGCGTACTGCGTATTTTACGCAGCGTAAATACGTCGCCAAAAATAGAACACATTTGTGTATATGGAAATGAGCAGAATCACGACGGCGTCGTAAAATACGCAAGTACGCAGCAGCTGAAAATAGATTTATTTCTATTTCATACGCCTGCGTACGGCGTACAAAACAGTACCGAGTGACCATATTGTTTTAATATTTTAAGTATTTCAGTAATTAAAGTTACTTTTTACTTAAGAAATTGTTTATTTTTACTTATTAACATTTAAAATAATAATATATAAATAAAATTAAGTACAAAAAAGCTTTTTAGTTGAGTTTTTGTTTATGTTTCATTTGTCAAGTACGTTTTTTTTACATATGGTCACCTTATCGCATTCACAAATAGTAAACAACTTTATCAGCTGTGTTTAGTTTTACGTCGTACGTTACGGCGTTATTGTGTTTCATACGACGTATTTCCACTGCGTTTTCTTGACCTGCGTAAATTTACGCTGCGTAAAATACGCAGTACGCACCAATTCTGTTCATAGCATAAGTCCACTTTTGTGCGTACAGTAACCATGAGATTAGTTATGGTAACCATCCAGAAAAAAAATTTTTTTTTAAAAAGTACCGAGTGATTTTTCCGATTTTGCCACACATCACACAGTACGAGCAACATAGGTCCCTGCGATGGCTACTTTTCCATGTTCTCACATTCTTTACCTTTTCTTTAATTTTGGTTTATTTTTAAAATTTTTTTTTTGCCTGCCCCAGGTCCTGAATTTTTGCCCCGAAATATGGTCTAAAATAAAATTAACTATTTACATAATAAAATAGATTAAAAATATATGTTTTGTTTTGCCGTCGGTGGTGCAATGGTTAGTGTGCGGGGCTCTTGTACATGAGATCCTGGGTTCGAACCCGGCTCTGACCACCTTAAAACTTCTTTCGGCGGCGGTCACCTTGCATAGTGACGGCGACTCTATCGAGTATCTAGCCATGAAAAAGCTTCTCAAATTACCGTTCGGAATCGGTGTAAAACTGTAGGTCCCAATCAGTGAGTGAAAACTGGAAAGCGCACAGCTCAGTGATTGTGAGAAGTTCTCCCCAGTCCCTTCATGGGATGTAATGGGAAACCATTTATTTTATTTTTATGTTTTGTTTACAATGATTAGTCTTTCATTTTGTTATTTGTTTTCAACTGTTTTTTACATAGAATAATACATACATAGATAAACTTATTCTCTCATCTGACGTTTCATTTCACACTCTCATCGTAGGTTTGTGGAAATGAGATCAATTAAATTTACAATTACCTTACACCAGGTGGAGTTACAAAATATGTTCACTTAACTTTTTCCTGTCGTTTTGGTGTAGAACTGAAAAATTTAAATATATTTTGCACTTTTTTGTTGACTTTTATCGTTGGTATATATTTGTATTGTATTTAACACAACTAGTTTGCCACAAAAACACGAAATTCGGTTGTTGTTCCTTTGTTGATCGCTGTATACTATTGCCACTATCTGGTATTATTGAACCCATATTTTCCACCATCCAATGTTTACTTTCCATCGTACCTATGACGTTTAATTTATTGAGCGAATAAAAGCTTCTATGGTATGTATTATTCTATGGTTTTTTATAACTCTTTTTAAGCATTCTTCTTTTCCGCTTTTTACAGTCATCGATTTTCTTAATTTTTTGACATTTGATCCGCGCATTGATGTGGTGGTACCACCAGAATATCTGACTTATTTATTTTTCTCATTTCTTAAGTATTTCTTGTTTCTCATACATATAATTTGTCTACTTTTTTGTTAGCTTTTATTCTAGGAATACACTTGTGCTAAATGTGATTGTGGAAAAATACCAGCTAAAACAAAATGCCTATGATTGTAGGCTTGGCGTGTTTGTTGTCGTAGTAATAGTACCTCGTCAATGCGTCTTGACTTTCAATAAAATCAGGATAAAGCCCAATGCGAACACTTCAGATTTTGTTAGGACATTTGATACGAAATCAGGAAAATATTTTCCAGTGAGAATGAGCTATTAGATAAATTTAGTTATCATTTCTTGCGAAAGAAAATATTATCAAGGAGAGACTCAAAAGCAGAAATTTTTCAAAATGGCTTATGCCATGTCTCCACTGGCTGCTCAATTTCAAATTTGTGTCAACCCGTCCACACCGAACAATTTTAATTTCGTTTGACATATCGTTGTTCAAGCGTAGTACTCAGCTGAAACTGAATTTTAGGTTTGCATATAAAATATGTGTAAGTAACCACTTGCTTTTTTACATAAAACTTCTTTTTTTAATTCATGCTGAACTAATTTTTCGACGACTTTGTATGAGCGGCCGTTTAAAATCGCTTAGCTACCCATTTAAAGTGGTCGAAAAATTAGTTTAGCAGGGAGTAAAAAAACAGGCTTATGGACTTCATATGGAATCCTGTAATTCGGTTTATCTGAATACTGGGATTAAAAAGTGGAGTTGATACACAGGGTGTCTAGTAATTTAATAATCTAGTAAGCATATTCAATGCAAAATTCATTGAAATGAGCTAATTTCGATTTTGTATGGAAAATGTTACCTTATTTCAGCGAAATTACAAAAATTGCTCGTAATCATCCAGTGGAGATGCCTTATTACACATTTT
Organism: Phaonia tiefii; assembly: GCA_963931995.1. Lineage (NCBI taxonomy): Eukaryota > Metazoa > Arthropoda > Insecta > Diptera > Muscidae > Phaonia > Phaonia tiefii. Next base: position 15,115,762 of record OZ008367.1, read on the forward strand.
AAGTTCATTAAAATTATTTATTTAATGGAAGACTTTTATGTCTCTAAATTTGAATGATAGATTTTTATTTACGATTGAAATCAAAATTGGAATTAAGTTGTTCACAAAAACACGTGGTAAATGTTACACATTGATCATGGTAGAAAAACTTGCCTCCAAGAACCTTAAGATCCAGCTTGGCAGGTACATTTGTATGGCGGCTACATAAAAACGTGGACCGATATAGCCTATTTGTACTAGGGTTCTTGGCTCAAGCAAAGTCTACAGTCACTCCAAAACATACATCTCGCCTTGGAAAATATAAACACATAATTTAAAAAATGTATTATGGTTTTGATTTGTTATAGAATGTTGAATGTTACTATCAGCTGAATTTGACAAGGTGGGCCATAGACTAATACATACATAGATACTTTTATTCTCTCATCTGACGTTTCATTTCACAATCTTCATCGTAGGTTTGTGGAAATGAGAGAAATTAAATTTAAAATAAACTTACACCAGGTGGAGTTACAAAATATGTTCACTTACCTTTTTCATGTCGTTTTGGTGTAGAACTGAAAAATTTAAATGTATTTTGCACTTTTTTGTTGACTTTTATTGTTGGTATACATTGGTATTGTATTTAACACAACTAGTTTGCCACAAAACCACGAAATTCGGTTGTTGTTGTTTTGTATTTAACACAATAATTTTAACACACAAAACGAATACCGGTTATTCTGTTCGATGAAAATGTTATATATTCTATAACCTTGCTGGCTTTTTTGGTCGCAATTCCAATGTATTAAATAAAACTATTTAATTCAATTGTTTTCCCTACGTTTCGATGCTTTATTGGCATCCTCTTCAGGGGAGTTTTATTCTAAATAACAATGATAACAATTAATATTACATTTAGTATTTTCCGTTCACTGTTCACACTTACTTCGTTTTTCTATATATTTATTTGCATGTCTATTTAGTGTTAATCTAACATAAATGTATATATGTCGTACATGTATGTTTTCTCCACACTATATATGTTTGTCCAGTGTGAGCGTCATGTAGTAGTGACAATTTGTCTTGGCTTTGTCCTCTTTTGTGTTCATACTTATGTCATGTTTTTGTTGAATTCTCAAACTCTCCAGTGTATATCTCCTGTTAGTGTTCTTCTCTCTGTCTATAATTCTGACGTTTTCCATGTCTGGTGTGTGATTGTTCTCCATCATATGTTGTGAGAGTGCAGTGCTCATTCTCCTGTTCCTTATGTCTGCTTTGTGTTCTGTCATTCTAGTTTCCAATGATCTTTTAGTGGTGCCAATGTATATTTGCCCACATGTTTCATCAGTGTTGCCAGTGCATGAAATTTCATATACTACATTGTGTTGGTGGTTTTTGTGTATCCGGGTTTTTGTCTTGGAGAATATGTTCTGTAGGGTATTGTTGGGTTTGTGTGCAATTTTAATGTCATTATTGAAAATGTTTTTCAGTAATTTGTTATCTGTTAGCGATGGTATGTATTTGACGCTTATATATGATGTGTTTTCGTTTCGATTTTCCGTAAGTTGGGTTGTAGTGTTTGTTGTCCTATTGTTATATTTTTGTATTAAGTGTTTTATGATATATTGTGGATAGTTGTTTTTGTGCAGAATTTTAGTTATGATTTTGTAATTTTTGTTGTGGAATTTTTCATGACTGTTATCGAAAACTGTTTTAATGAAATTGTAGGCTGTGTTTAACTTTTGATTTTGCGGTTGTGTGGAGTAATAATTCATCATTCGTCCGGATGCTGTCGGTTTTGAATACCAGTCTGTAATTAAAGTTGTAGATTGTCTGTGTATCTTCAAGTCCAGGAATGCAATGGTTTCGTCTATTTCTTTTTCTATGGTGAATTGTATTTTATTATGGTATTTGTTCAAGTGTTCTAAAATGGTGTCCGTGTCCTGTCTTTTGATGATGGCAAAAATATCATCAACATATTTAACCAACACTTTGGGTTTTATATTATGTTTCCGTAAGTCTGTAAATGTGTCGTCTAATAATTTGTCCAGCACTATGTCAGCTATTGTTGGAGAGAGTGGGTTTCCCATCGGCATTCCATACGTCTGAGTATATATGTTTTCATCAAAGATGAAGTAGTTGTTGTCGTTGAGACAAAAATTGAGGATTTTCAAAAATGTTTGTCTAGGTATGTCCGTGTATTTTGAAATTGTTGCCCATTGGTGCATGATATTTTTAATTGCCAAATGTGTAGGGATGTTCGTGAATAATGAGACAACGTCGAATGAGACTAGAATGTCGTCCTCTTCAAGTGGTTGGTTGGTTTTGTTGGTTGTTTTGAACCATTGCCTCTATCTGGTATTATTGAAGTAATTCTTTTCAACATCCAACGTTCATATCACACCAGCCAAATGTCATAAATTTGCTGAGAGAACTATTAAGTCTACTATAAGTATTAGTCTATGGTTCCAGTAACTCCGCCTGGTGTAAGTTAATTTTCGACGAATATCTCTCCTTTACACAAACCTACGACGAAGAGTGTGGAATGGAACGTCAGATGAGAAAAATGGATTCTCTATTCTAATTTCCTATTTGACCAGAATATGCAAAAAACAGATTTCTTAAAAAAGGCAAGATACGACCTTTTAATTTTTAGCAATCGATATGTATGTTTTACTCTATGACTGAAATCTTCTGAAACGATAATTTTAATTGGTCGTTAAAATTGTTCGTTAGTCTAACAAACCATTACCTAAGTTTTTCATTTCTGTTTGAGAGGATGTCGTTTGTAATTCAGTTTTATTGATTTGCTTAAAACTACAGCTTAATTTTAATGTTACAATTCAAAAAATGGTTTTGTAAAGGCACAAGGAAATACGTCAATACACGTCCGATGCTAAATTCCCAAGTCCCCCAAGAACCAGAACTTTATCCAAAAATGCAGACATCTGACGGTTGCCAGATTAGACTAAATTTTAGAACTATAAGTGGTGTAAACTTCAACATGCCGCCCACCTCGTCTTGTATGTAAGACGACAGGCTACGATAATAGCGCCGTCCACCGTAAGTCGTCGGGAAGCTACGGATTAGTCATCTTCAACGGGTAATGCTGATATTTTACTTATGGGTCGTTTTATTTCTGAACACGCAGTCTTAATAGCCTATACAAGCCTATCAGAGTCAGGATGAACATCAATGATACGTCCCATTAACCATCGAGCTGGAGGAGCATTGTCGTCTCTCACTAATACAAGTTGACCCACCTTAATTTTTTTCTGTACGACAGGCCACTTTGGGCGGACCTGTATTACCTGTAGGTATTCAACAGACCATCTGCGCCAAAAGGTTTCCTGCATTTGGCGTAAAAGCTTCCAACGATTTGATAAATGTGATTTTGCGTCTAAGACACTCGGTTCGGGGATTGTTAGAAGGGCATAGATCAGTTGGATCATCAGAAGCGGCGCTTAAAGGGCGAGAGTTTAAGCATGCCTCAATTTGCTTCAAAACCGTATAAAACTCTTCGAACGTCAAGGTAGAAGTGTTGATAGTAGTCTTCAGATGATGCTTCATACTTTTCGTAGTCCACCCCAGTATTTAGAAATGGCATGGCAATAGTGCATCGTTCGGGCGGTAAATTACCCATGAGTTGTGTTGTCGGCTGACACGTTTGACGAAAGCACCGCACGCATTTTCGAATGTATTTTTTCACCGAGGTTCGACCGTCTATCAGCCAATATTTTTGTCGAGTAGCTAACATATTATCCTAACATATTATCCTTTGGTAATATGATTTGGCATCGTTCATTGATATTCAGGTTTGCATATTCCAATCGTCCGCCAAGTCTTAGTATACCATCGTGATCGAGTACATGGCGTAACTTTACTATTTTGCTTTTCTTTGCAACTGCTTCCCCATTTTGAATCAAAAGTATCTCCGCAGGGAAGTTTGCTTGTTGCACATATTTTATGAGCCAATTTAACATAATGCATCGTTCATTCCAAGAACAACCTTTAGCAGTGTCTTTATTGTCATTCCGGGAGTTGTTTATAAACCTTAAACACCACAAACATGTCGAGATTAGAATACTTTTCTAATAGCTCTCTTTCGCAAGATCCTGTTTCCAAATTCGGCGTTAACAGTTGTTTAGTCTTTATTTCAGAACAATTCTTGAAATTAAGACCTGGCAATGTTGGCCAGGCAGAGTCGTGTAGCTTCAACCATTGTGGTCCTTGCCACCATAAAGTCTGATTACGAAAATGTTCGATAGGAAGTCCTTTTAAAGCCTGGTCCGCTGGGTTGTCAGTACTAGGAACGTAGCGCCATTCACTCGCTGCGCTGTACTTGTGAATTTCCATTACTCGATTGGCAACGAATTCTTTTAGCTTACCTGGATCTGTTCGAATCCAGCAGAGAACCGTGTTTGAATCTGACCATAAAATCGAGGCAGTGTTGTTCAATTGTAGTGCTTCCTTAATCTTTGCAAACAGTTGCACAGCCAATACAGCAGCGCACAACTCAAATCTGGGTATTGTCAACTTCTTCAGCGGCGCAACTTTTGTTTTAGCCGTAAGTAATCTCGTATCGACTGTAGTGGCAGTAATTATTCGCAGATATGCAACTGCTGCATAGGCGTGGCTTGACGCGTCAGCAAACACGTGAATTTCATATCTTTGATTTGCAGTCCGAACACCGACCCAGCGCGGTATTCTTAACGTGTTCAATTGTTGTAAATCGGTGCGAAACCCTTTCCACTTTTGTAAAAGGTCTTCAGGCAATGGATCGTCCCATTGAAGTCCTGACAGCCAGAGTTGTTGTAAGAAAATCTTACCACGGATAATGATTGGAGCTAATAATCCAAGTGGGTCGAACAATTTAGCCACATCCGATAATAGTTGACGTTTTGAAAATTTTTGAATGTTGTAATCAAGAGATAGCCTATACCCGAACTCATCACTTTCCAGCCACCACACCACACCCAAAGCTTTTGTTTCACCCTTGAACTCTAAGGTGTAGATATCAGTGTAATCGCGATCCGATGGATCGATGTTTTGTAGAAATTCGGCGAATTAGAATTAAACTTTCGTAAGTTAAATCCAGCAGATTTCAGCAACGTTTGTAGTTCTGTACAATTCATTGACTTCCCTTGCCGTGTCTCCTCCAGATAAAACGTCGTCAACATAAAAATCATTTAACAATGTAGTAGTAGCAACAGGATAGTGAGCTTTTTCAGAGTTAGCTAATGAATGAAGCACCTTTATAGCAAGGTATGGCGCGCAATTTGTCCCATATGTGACAGTCAACAACAGATAAACATTAATTTCATCAGATGTATCAGCTTTCCACAAGATTCGTAACAAGTCTGTATCTTGTTTATGCACCCATATCTGGCGGTACAATTTTGCGATGTCCCCAGTGTAAGCAATTCTGTTTTCGCCATCTTAGGATTATTGACCATAAATCCCTTTGCAGTTTTGGCCCAGTATGTAAACAGTCATTTAATGAAGCACCAGCAGCACTCCTTTTTGCAGCATTAAAAACTACCCTTAGTTTTGTGGTAGTGCTAAATTCCTTATATACGCCATGATGGGGCCGGTAACACGTTGGTTTTGGTTCTGTCTCTTCCCGCTTAACACGTTCCATGTGTCCTAAATCGTGGTACTCAGTCAAAAAATCTTGATACAAAATGCGAAGTTCCTCATCACGATTGAGCCGCATCTGCATGTGATACAAAAGCGCCAGTGCATCTTGTTTACTTGATTTAAGTTGTGTCAAATCAATATTTTCTTTAAGCGGCAAACGAACACAGTAACGGCCATCAGTGCCCGGGTGGTGGTATGTTCAAAAAAATTCTCACAAAACAGCTCATCTTTTGTAAAAATTCTCTCCGTTTCAGAAGGCAGCGCTTCAATTTCCCAAAAGCTGCGTAACGTTTCCTCAATGTCAATACTAGTGTGCAGACATCCAATATTATCTTGAGTCTTAAGCTTATGATCAGTTAAATGCCCAAAAACGACAAAGCCAAATTGAGTGTTTTGTGCAATAAGGTTGTTATCCTTGCTACGTTTTACGTCATCCATAAGTATAGTAGCATAATCCCCTGCACTTAAAATCATGTCAATTGACCCAGGTATGTGTTAGTTTGGATCTGCTAAACTTAAATGTGAGAATTGTTTAAGCTCATTGCCCGAGATTGGATTAGCTGGAGTTACATTGCCAATTTTCGACAAGACAAGAGCTGTGCAGGACAATGCGAAGTCAGATTGCAATGACTTCAGTGTCACTGACGGAACACCTTTTGCTGTAGCTATACGTTCACCTGCGGCACCATTTATATGAATATGTACAGAACCCTTTCGCAATTTTAACTGTTGGACGGCGTGTTCGCTAATAAAGGTTGATTGCGCTCCGCTATCGATTACCACTCGTAGGACCATTTTGCTATTGTTCGCCGAACTAGCCTCAACTATAGCTGTACCAATTAAGACTTGGGGTAGCCAAGTGTTTGCAATATTGGCTACTGTAGAGTTTACCGGGGTTTTTGATTAGTGACTCTTCTTCTGACTTCAAACCATTATGCAACATGGAATGGTGGGCTTCATTGCATACATGGCAACGGTGTTGAGATTAGCATGGTTTACTAAAATGCCCTGGACATAGACAATTTCTGCATCTTCCTATTAGTTCCAGCCGTTGAATTGCCTCTTTATTTTTAAATTCTGGAAAGAACAGCAAAAAATGCTTGCCTTGGCACTGAACACATTGATTTGATGTGGTGTAATAATTTCTGATAGCAACCGCTTTAGTTTTACTACGATCCAGACTTAAATTTCGAATCGTCGTACGTCTGCACTATTTCCAGCGAGTTAGTGCGATTTTGCAAAAATTGATTAAGCTCGTCAAACGTGGGCAACTCACTGCGTTTGTCCAAGGATAGTTCCAACGCTTTGCTTGTTGCAAGGTCTAGTTTGTGCACAACGGTATAGATTAACCAGTCATCCCAATGTTGTATCGGGCGACCTAAATGTTTTAGTGCTCGCACCGCTGATGTCAGCCCGACAACGAATGATCGAAGCGCTTCAGCTGATTCACTTTGCAAATGGGGAGCATTAAGAATTTCAGCAATATGGGCGTTTATTATGATTCTCCGAGTCTCATACTTGCCTTTTAGTAGTTCCCATGCCACCGCAAAGTTGGCGTCTGTTGTTGTAACGTTATCCAATGCATATTTGGTTCTCCAGTTAAACAATCTAAGATATTGAAGTCGTTGCGTGTTGGTCAGTGTAGAATTGTTGGTTTCGATAGATTCAAATAAATCCTTGAATGGAAACCAGTGAAGGAAACTCCCATCAAAAGGTGGTAGCGAAATACGTGGCAAAACATTCGCTTGCGTTTGAATGCTTGCAGGCACTGTCACTTGTGTGGAAGAATCCTGACCATTGCCTGAGTTCTCAGTCGAGTTCAAATTTTCGAGAGCATCTGCCAAATCTCCCAGTGTCTCTGTGTAGGTAAGTTCTACCTCAGAAAAACTTTCGATGCTTAGAACGCTTCCCTCTTCTATCTTCTCTTTTGTCGCTTCCGCCTCAGCGGATAACTCATCATATAAGGCAACATACTTTTGCCAATATTGCTCCAAAATTGTTTTCCTAGCCTGAATGAAACCTCTTCCTTGCTTACCTTTATTGTAGTAAAAGTGATTTTAATAACTTATATTTTACTTTCTGACTACTGATTTGCTGGAGTTTTTGGTTGTTTCTGTTGATATCACCGTATAATCTAAATGTTATGTGTTGGTATTGAATTCTTGACGTCGTAAAGAAGAATTGTCAACTTTGCCGCTTTTTTTGTGTGGCTCAATACAACCGATGTGATACCATTGTTACTGCAAAGTGAAACAAACATATTACTGCTACTGACTGTTTCCTCCTTCACCTGGTTCCCTCCGATTTTTGGTTTTGGTTTGAATCTGGTATTGATTGAAAGCATTGTTTGGTTTGCTGCTGTTCTGTTGCTGCTTGTTTATTATTTATCCAGAGCTGTGTATTGCTAATCACCAAGTTAAGAATTGACCATGCCAAATAAAAACAAATCTGCTGCCGATGTTTCGGAGAAAAAGAAGTATGTATGTCCTGATTGTCGCAAAGCTGTTGGTGCTGGTAGTATTGGCTGTTGTATCTGTGACGAATATTATCATGCGGCTTGTTTGAAGATCACAAAGGATCAACTTTCTTTTCTTCATAAGAATAAAAACTTACTTTTTAAATGCACAAGATGTATGTCTAGAGAATGCGGTGTTGCGGCTGATGATGGTGATTGTACTCAGGGAAGTGTGGAACATAGTGACAGTAAAAACACGGTCATTGAAGCTGAAATTAGCAAATGTTGCACTGAACTGTCGGCATCCCTTGAGAAGAAGCAGGAGGACTATAAAACGGCTTTGCAGCAAGAAGTTAAGGATTTTAAGACTAAGATGGAAGAAATTGTCAGCAAATTTTGTGCCAAGTATGATGATAGATTAAAGAAGCTCGAAGATGATCTGAAGGACTACTATGGTGTTGCTCAACATTTAGACCAGAATCGTTCTAATGCCATTCAAGAACTTGAGCTCCACAACGACATTCTTCAAAGAAGATTGAACAGAGCAGACATTGTAGTTAGTGGATTGCCCGATAAGATCAGGGATATAAGGGGTTTGTTCCTAAAAATTGCTTCTTTGTGCGGAGTTAATTTGGACCCTAGGGATATTCAGCATTGCTGCTATATCTTTAAGGGAAAGTCGGTGCTGGTCAAATTGAATTCGGTGTATGCACGAGACCTTATAATGGCTAATTATTTCCAAGGCAGCCCTTTGCTTCTTAGTCATATAATTGGTGAAGAAGTAAGAAGCTATGTCTACCTGAGTGACCATCTTAATGTCACTGCTTCCAAACTGATTTACATCTGCAAGAAACTGAGAGGGTTGAAAAGGATACAACAGTTCAAGCTCATCAATGCCGATAGACCTAGGGTCCAAATCAAATTGATAAATGGCTCGGTTAAGAGTCTTGATTTAGATCAATGTGTTGAGCTATTGGATGAGAGTAGTCAGTGTGATGAGAATAGTCACAGATAAAATTAAATATTGTTGTTAATTTTTATTCTCATTTTAAATTATTATTTTGTTATTTTCTGGAGCTGTTTTTATTATATTAATTTTATTATATATGAGTCTTGCTAATAATGTTTCTGCCAATGTTTTTAGTGATAATAGGTTTTTGTCGTCTCAATTGTGTAATTTCAGTGAAAACTTAAATATTGGGCATTTTAATTGCCAAAGCTTTTCATTGAATCGAAATTCTACAAAACTTAACGAAATTAGAAGTGTGCTGCAGGGAAATTATTTAGATGTGGTTGGTGTGAGTGAGTCGTGGATCAAACCGTATATTTCAAGTGACGTTATTGATATGCCGGGATATGATTGTCACAGAAGTGATCGTCCTGAGGGGAGAGGTGGTGGTGTTGTGATATATGTATCTAAGAGTATTACTCATAAAGTTGTTTTTGTAGGAAAGTTATATAGTTGTTGAGTGTATATTTGTTGAACTTATGGTTGGTGGGCGTAAAGTTCTTGTTGGTGTTGTTTACCTGCCTAATGGAGATGTGGCAAAATTTGAGGAGCATTTATCTGATTTAGTTGTCAGATATTCTAATGTAGTGATAATGGGAGATTTCAATAATAATACGTTTGACTTGAATAAATCTGCCGCGATGAGAACTATTTGTCAAAACATGCATCTCACTGTTGTTCACAATAGTGTTCCCACGCACTATGATGTTTTTCACGGATCGACTTCTTTAATTGACTATTTTCTTTTATCGTCTCCTGAGCTTTTACAGTTTTCGAATCAGTTTAAGTGTCCTGGTATTTCTCGTCATTCGTTAATTTTCGTTTCACTAGCAATTGCTAACCCTAAGCCTGTGGAAGAATTTTATGAATACGTAGATTATGAGGCCATTAATTATGACCAACTGCAGGATGTGTTGTCAATGTGTGAATTTGCCGGTATGTATGCAACTTCTGATGTTAATGTTCAGGTTGATGTTTTGTACGCCAATTTACGTGTAATACATTCTATTGTGCCGGTGAAAAGACGGAGGTGCACGTATTATTTGAAGGATAAGTGGTTTAATGACCAAAAAATTAAGTACCATATTTCTTTTAGAGACCTTGCTCAGGTGGCTTATGAGAATGATCCTTGTGCTGAAAATCGAAGGATATTTTGCAGATGCCGTAATAGGGCCAAACGCGTTGCTAGGGGAATTAAGGTATCTGAGCATTTCAAGCTTTTCTCCGGCAGAACTGTTGGGGAAATGTGGTCCATATTGGGGAAGTATGGAATAGGTGCAAAGAAGGATGTAATTGATGTAGATGTAGGCATATTAAATAATATGTTTTCGGACTATCAGTCGGTGAGCAGTGGCAATTTACCTCATATTTCTGATGTTGGACACTTTTCATTTCGGTCCGTGACTTACGCTGAGCTGTTAGACGCATTTTCGATGATTAAATCTAGAGCAGTAGGATCTGATGGATTTACTTTAAAATTCTTGAATATCGTATTTCCCTACATAACTGACCATATTTTACAACTTGTGAATACAATTTTAATGACATCGGAATTTCCGTCCTTGTGGAAAACTGCCAAGATTGTACCAATTCGTAAGAATGGTACAGAGTATAGTTTTAGGCCCATCTCTATAATGCCAATTCTATCTAAAATGATGGAGCACCTGATGAAAGCTCAAATGATTGATCATGTTGATGCATCATTTTTGCTTCATGATTGTCAGTCGGGCTTTAGGAAGAATCGCAGTACCACATCCTTGCTGATTGGTCTTACTGACAACATCAGAAGAGTAGTAAGTGATCGTGAATGCGGTGTGATCCTGTCATTAGATATGGAGAAGGCTTTTGATAGGTTGGATCATACAACGCTCATTGAAAAGTTGAATGTATTCTATGGGTTTTCGCGTTCAGCTTGTTCCTTAATGATGTCCTATTTGTTTGGTAGACGTCAATATGTCTGTAGTAATGGTGTTTGTTCTGGTGAACTTTCTGTGACTAATGGTGTTCCACAGGGTTCAGTGTTAGGTCCATTGTTGTTATTATGTATATGTGTACCATTTGCGTTTGCGGATGATATACAAATTTTTTGTAAAAGTGGGATGGATTTTCCTGATGTATTACAAAATGTTATTGATTATACTACAACATTGCTTGAAGAGTGGGTAATTTCTAATGGGCTTTCTATTAATACGAATAAAACCAAGGCAATGGTGTTTGGCTATCGTCATAGTCCTGATCTTTCTATTACTTTGAATGGCAATAATATCGAGTTTGTTGATAGGATAAAATGTCTTGGAGTAATACTTGATGAAAAATTATCTTTTGAGTTTCATGCCAATTCCATTGTGTCTAAGGTGAATTTCACACTGAGAAAATTATATAATCTGGAGCTGAGCATTCCCGTGTCGATAAGAAGTAGAATTGCTCATGCTTTAATTATGCCAGTTTTTTGTACTGTATGGAAGTGTATTTAGGTTCTTTGTGTTTTGTGATGAAGAAAATTTGTTTGGCGTTTAATAGAGTTGTGCGTTTTGTTTATAAGATAAATATACGTGAACATGTAACACCACATGTTGTAGACTTCCTAGGATGCACATTTTCTCAATTGGTGCATATTCGCAACTTGCGCCACTTTTATAAGGTCTTTAAAATGCAGACGCCTATTTACTTAATACATTTTTTTAAATTTTGTAGGTCAACTAGAAATCCGCAACTTAGTATACCTAAATTATCTTCTATATTGGCACAATCATTTCATGTGAGAGTAGCTCGTATATACAATACGTTGCCACGTTCTCTTAAAACATTTGGCTTATCGTCAAACACTTTTCGCAGAAAGTTGTATCAACATGCTGAGGCAATAAATTTTTGAAAGCACATTCCTTCTGATTTGGTTAAGGGTTTTGTTATATTTCGTTTTAATTAATGCTGACGTTTTATTTAATTATTTTTCTTTTGTTTTTTAAATATAATACTGAAATACTGCACCATTGAGATTTTAGAAAAATTCACATTGTTCAGAAAATAATAATGTTATTTGTAATTTTGAATATTCCTCCCTGTGCTGTTTGTGCAAGTTTAAGATTAGGGTTTATTATGCTCCTCTATTGTAGCATAATTTGTGAGTAGTGCATAAATGGCAGTTTTCCTTTATTTTATGTACTTGAAATAAATTAGCTATGCGAAAAATTAATTAATTTAAATTTACTGTTAAATAACTTAAATTAGCGTCAAATCTTGGAGTAGTACACAAATGGAAGATTTTAATTTATTTTTTGTTCTAAGTATAAATTGAAGTTGTTATTGAAATTTGTAATGCAAATTAATTTGTAAATTAGCGTCAAATATTGGAGTAGTTCACATATGGGAGTTTTAATTTATTTTTCTAAGTATAAGTTCTAAATTGTTATTGTTATAAATATTTTATTATGTAGTAGCTCAATTGTTGTAGCACATTTAACCATAAATGGCATTACTGCTTGGTTATTGAATGAATAAATTAAATTAAATTAAATTAAATGTCAACCTGTGCGAAACACTGTTACCGGCCGTAAGTAATGGTGTGTCTAAACAGTGCTACCGATCTTAGAAACGGCGTCTCACAACTAGATGGCATTGTCGTGAGTTTCTGATTATGACTGAGGCTGTGTGTTCATCGAAAATATTTCAGTCGTGGTAAATTGTGTTGAATTTATTACTGTGTGGTGAAGATACAATTCCGATTTTGCGTGTGTGAAATGGAAAAACAAAATTTTGACAGCTGAAAATTCATGTTCTTTCACTTTTTTGAAATTAACATAATTTTTAAAAAGTATTTCGGTATTTTTATTCAAATTATAAACAAAATGGATAAATTTCGATTACACCAAAGGATGTATGTGATGTATCAAATAGAGAGAAGGGGTGAGGTATGCTCTTATTGTTTTATATTTTGTATACTGCGTCGGATAGAACATGTCATTTTAAGCAAAAAAAAGTAAAATAGCAAAATCGGCGCAAATTCACAGTTTCGGAGTTGAAATTTTGAAAAATTATGGATTATTTTCTTTTACTTTTCTCAAAAATATAAAGCTATATACCACAAAAATACTATGCCGAAGCCGCGAAGCCGGTGTTGGACCTACCCCAGAGTAGAAAATTCCATACTATGCCGAAGCCGGTGTTGAACCTACCCAAGGGGAAATAGTCCCTTAGCCCGGTCAAGCAGAAACCTCTATGCCATTTTTCGATAACTCACTAAGTTATCGAGTTATTGGATGTTGAAATTTTGAAAAAAAATCGATCATTTTTAAAAATTTCAACATCCCATAACTCGATAACGTAGCGAGTTATAGAGAAATGCTAGCTAATTTTTTGTGTTTATTTTGACTTATTTTATACAAAAAAGTAATGATATCAATAGCTTTACACAGTAGCTTAACCCCATTACTCTCTCACACATCCGATATTTCGGGGACTATAACTCGGAAACAATGCATTTGCCCGGATTTTGTTATTTTACTTTTTTTGCTTAAAATAATGTATTCAGCCCAATTCTAAATAACAATTCCTTGGGAATTTTTTCCCTATTCCCTGTTCCCCTATTCTAAATAGAATCTCCCAGGGAATTTTTTCCCTTTTCCCTTATTCTAAACGATCTTCGAAAAAGGAAAATGCATCCCTGGGAAAAAAGTAGGTATTACGAATGTCAAAAGAGGGGAGAATGTGATCACAAAGTTTGGGAATAATTCCGCCAAAACATTGCAAGGGAGTTGTGTTGAAAAATGTAAGTATATAATATTATTTAAGAAAAATTTAATAAATATCAATTATTTTTGTTCACTTTATCATTTAATTTTACTTTCAGGTCTAAAACAAGTAACAAAAGGCAATTGGACATTCTGTTAAGTGCCATGCAACTGCACCCAGAAAATGCATGCGGTTGGCTTAAGGGAAACAGGGAAGATGTCAACCGATTGTGGCGCAAGTTAGAGGCGGAGTTAAATGCAGCCGGACCTCCATCGAAATGTATTGCCGTATTGTATTGTTTTGTTTTTAGTGTAAGAGTACAATGAAATAAAATGTGATGAATTATTTAATTGAAGTATTGCAGTTTTATTATCTATTACATTTTTTACTTATGTATATCTGATTTATTAAGAAATATATTCATTAAAGGTTATTGCCAATGTTATTTCTAATATTTTGGGCAATGGATAAATATTGCGTCGAGGCTAAGGGTACTACATCAGTATCTGTCATGCTGACACTATCGGCATTTTGAACATCATTGACAATAGTATTGCATTTAAAATAAATGCAGATGTTATGCAACGCACTGCAAACATTTATTATTTTGGCAGCCTTTTTTGGGGCGTAGTGCAGCTCTCTTGCACCAAGAAGGCATCTCCATCTGTTTTTCAATACGCCATTGGTACGTTCTATTATATTTCGGGCCTTTGCATGAACTTCGTTGAATTTCATTTCAACGGACTCATCCTGTGGACATCTGTGAGGTGTCAGAAGCCATGGTTCTAGAGCATATCCTGCGTCTCCTAGTAAATAAAATTCTTAATTAATTTATGGATATTTTCTGCTGCCATTCAAAATCTTACCAAGGAGCCAATAATTGCTGCCGTCTCTTAGATATTCTCCTTCAAGATGACTTCGCAATTCGCTTGCATTCCAAATGAATGAGTCGTGGCACGCACCGGGATGGGAGGCGTCAACGTACTGAATCCGCAATTCATGGTCGCACACCTGTAAATGTTTTCAAAATAGATATATTTATATGATCAAAATAGAATATTTGCGAAAGAACTTACCAGCATTACATTTCAACTATAGCACCCCTTTCTGTTGTAGTACAGGTGCTTATTGGTAGAGGGAGCAATTATGCGGACATGCGTTCCGTCAACGCACCCCATAACGCTAGGAATGCCATGCTTCACATAAAAATCCAACGCAATCTTCCGTTTCTCTTCGGTCCTGCAGAAAGTTATCCAACTTGGACATAGATATTCCTCGAATATCTTGACGACTTCTGTCAGAACTTTGCTCAAGCTACACTGGGCCAGAGACACGTCGCAGTCTTTCCCTATACCCGTTTGGTGCCCACCTTCGGCAAAGAAACGTAGTGATCCACTTAGCTTCACTATAGGGGATATACCGAAAGACTTTTGCTTTGGCTCAATGTGCGACGTTAACACATCTAATAAATATTTAAACGCCGATTTGTTAACTCTATAATACTTTTCAAATCTTTGAAAAGTTAAAAAGCAAAACAAATTAACAAATATACATATATTAAGTATAATAGTTTCATTGCACTTACAAAGATTGTGGTAATTCAAGTGGGTTGCTGGCATCACGCAACTTTCTTCTTTCCACCCTTTGATCCGACTTCTCCTGCTGCTGCTCTTCTGCTTCAGCTAACAACAAAACGGCTACACTAAACATTTTGTTTTAACTTTTATATTATCAGCCCAATTCTCAATAGCAATTCCCTGGGAGTTTTTTCCCTATTCCCTGTTCCCCTATTCTTAATAAAATCTCCCTGGGAGTTTTTTCCCTATTCCCTTTTCCCTTATTCTAAACGAACTTCGAAAAAGGGAAATTTTTCCCCGGGAAAAAGGTAGGTATTCTAAATGTCAATAAAATGGAGAATGTGAAAACAACTTTTGGGAGTAATTCCGCCAACAAATTGCTAGGGAGTGCTCCGCAAAAATGTAAGTATTTAATATTTTCTATAAAAAATTAAATAATGACTTCTATTTTCATCAATATTATGGCATTATTCTATGGAATAAATTTAGTTTAGCACCAACTGTCAGATCTACACCAAAATGTCACCACCGAGAAAAGCGTCTGCACTGAGTTCAAAAGTTTTAAAAGAGGTTATCAAAGTTAGTAGAAATGAGTATCATTACAAAGGTCTTTCTATATTCTATAAATCTGTGTATGCACATATTTATTTTTATTAATCCATTGGGCGTTAATTAAAAAACAATATTTGTTAACCTCCCTTTTTTAATAAAAATTTATTATTTCAAAAAATTGGTAGTTTTTTGGTAGACTCCGATAATAGACAAGACTTTTGCCTCTTTTAATGTATAATTCTCACCAATAACCCTTCAAGGACCGGAGACATTTAAGTTGAAAGTTTTGAATACATTTGCCACTTTTTGCACCAAAATTAAAAAATTATTTACAAAAAATCACGCGATTTAGCACAAAAATACTATGCCAAAGCCACGAATCGGGTGTTGGACTCGCACCCGCACCAATTGGTTAATATAGATAAAAATGTTTATACACAGATTTATAGGGTTTAAAAAGGCCTTTGTAATGATATTGATCGGATAATAAATGGCTGACTTATTCCCGATGAAATATTCAAGCTTTGGAGGTCTATATTTCGGAATCTATATTTTTTAATCTCTTTTCCGTAACGTGGAAATGGAAATAAATTTTTGAAAATCGTTAAATTTATATTTCACCTTGGCTCAGGCAGGGGTTACAAATTCCCTCTGTACCTTAAGACGATGTGTGGCAAAATCAGTAAAATCGCGCGATTGTTTTAAAATAATTTTTGATATTTTTTTGAAAACAGTTACTCATATTATGTTTAAAGTTTGATAACAAAACTTGAACTTTTTATATCCCCGGTCTTTCAAGGGCTACTGAGCCGTATTATACCTTGAAAGAAAGCCTGAAATCTTCTCTATTACCGGTATGTAGAAAAAATGTAGCAACACTACGGTTTTTTTTGAAAAAGAATGATTTTAAAGAAAAAAGTGAGGTTATAAAATCTTCTTTTTTAAATTATTCCACAATGGGTTAATAAAAAGTAAAATATTTTTAACCGCATTTGTGGAGTTTAAAAAGGCCTTTCTAATGAAATAAATTTCAACAACGTCGGAAAAGTAGTTTCAGAGATATAGCCGACTATACACTCAAGCTTGGCAAGCCCATATCTCAAGAAGATGGGCCGATCGTACAAAAAAATATATATATTGCAGCTCCTCTTAAAAATCTATATTGATGATAAAATTTTTATTCCATTCCAAGAAATGCCCCTGAACTAGAGTTTAACCAAGTAAATATGTACGTTCCCATATTTACTTACAAAGTTTGCGGCAGCTCCAGTGAACTCGTCGCATCGCGTAACTATCTCCTTGCAAACGTTTGTTGTTGCATCTCCTGCTCCCGGTCGTTCTTCTGCTGCCATTCTCAAGGCTGTGGTGTACATTTTCACTTATTTTGATTGTTAATTAAGTTTTATTTGCTTAAAATGATTTGCATTTAACAACCAAAACCAAACGTCATAAAGCAAAACAGCTGACATCGAAAATTCGCAATTCTCTCTCCCTTATTATTCTATTCCCCGTCTGTTTAGAATAGGAGGATTTTATTCCCGGGAAAAAATAATTCCCCGGGAATTATCTCCCGGGGAGTATTCAGAATCGGGCTGTATATCTTTAAACTTTTTTCACTTATTACTTTACAAAATTTATTTCAGAATTTGCATTCAAAACAAAACAGCTGACTTTTAATGCAAATAAAACACACCTAAACAAAAACAGCTGACTTTAAATGCAAGTTGAACATGCCTGCAAAGAAAAAAAACTTACTTCGAAAACTCGAAATTTTCTCCCTAGTTATTCCCTTCCCCATCTGTTTAGAATTGGAGGATTTTGTTCTTGGGAAAAATAAATTCCTTGGGAATTTTTTCCTTGGGAGTATTTAGAATTGGGCTGATTGTTTTTTTTAAGTGTAAGCTGTAAAATAGACCTGTATAGAACTCATGTATTTTGTTTTTGTACTCTTGTAGGCTTATGTTGTTGGTATGTATGTATTTGTGTAGAGTTTCGCGACTGAAGCGAATGGGACAAAAACAAAATGCATGTTGTTGCTGCCTACAACTACAACAACACCTGCTGCTATTACCATGTTTCCGAGCAAATGCTGCATAAAATACAAACGTCAAAATTTAGACTACTTGTCAAAATTTTGTGTAGCCCTGGGGCTAGTGAACATTTTGACAATAAATACTCACCACGCTAATGTCGAAATTTTGGTCAATCAAAATTATTTGGCTCGATAAACACACAGCATGATTATGCGATTGTGTTTGTTGATAGCAACAAATAACACGATGAATGTCTAAAGTTATTGATTTGACCGCGATTATGTGGCTATGTTTGTTGCCATCAACGAAATACCACGATGAATCCACAGCCCTCTGTACAAGGTCACCGATTTGACCGCGATTATGTAGTTATGTTTGGTGACAGCAACAAACACACGATGAATCCACAGTCGCGATTGTAATTTCCAAAGCCGTAGTTCCCCACAAGGCATGCCAAAAAATGTTTGAGAGGATGTCGTTTGTAATTCAGTTTTATTGATTTGCTTAAAACTACAGCTTAATTGTAATGTTACAATTCAAAAAATGGTTTTGTAAAGGCACAAGGAAATACGTCAATACACGTCCGATGCTAAATCCCCAAGTCCCCCAAGAACCAGAACTTTATCCAAAAATGCAGGCATCTGACGGTTGCCAGATTAGACTAAATTTTAGAACTAATAGTGTTGTAAACTTCAACAATTTCAATTATTTAACGGCAAACGGGGGTTATTTGGTTGTTAATATTCCGAAAATATTTTAAAGTTTTTTTCACGGAATTAAAGAACATGTTATAACAAGTCAAAACCTTAATATTTTTAAGTTGAAGGTATAAGCTATAACAAATGTTTCAATTTTCAAAATTACCAAAATTTGTTGGAAGCGATTAGTATTTGCGAGCTGAACATTGGTTACAAGAATAAATGCGCCGACGTGCGGGCGGACATGGCTAAGTCGATTCGGAAAATGATCCGGTCGGTTTATATTACGCCTGTTCTTTATTTCCTTCTAAACTAATTTTTAGACCACTTTGTATGGCAAGCTAAGTGATATTTAGGGTTTTCACAAGCTCTCGTAATGTTGTACTGGATTGTCGTGCCTAAGTACGATAGTCGTGAACAACCATTATTGCATTTTTTGTTATATGTCGTACGTATCCAGCTGATTGCATAAACAACTGATTGAAGAAAAACATTTTTTGAAACTAAAATTACGAAAATAAACGAAAAGGATAAAATAATAACATCAATAACGCAACATAATAATATCACCAAATAAATAACAAATATCAATAACAGCTCTTATGGTAGTGATGTTACTTATCAAATGTATTCGGTAATAACAAACTCGGTACAAGAAGAACAGCACTAGTAAAGTACGACAATCAGTAAACATACCTTCGATGTTGTACTTGTCCAACTTGTCGTAAGTTAGTTTTATTTGGAAGCCAACATCAAAATTCGTACAACTGTTGTGAGAAGTTACGACGGTACGACAAGTACGAGACCTTGTGAAATAATTTATTTAATTTATAATTTGGTGTAGTCAACAGAAGACAACGCCATTTTTGTGTTTTGCTTCAATTTCGTATTCCCGTTGGCGATATTGCCGTATTTCGATAACTGTTAACTTACGTTTTGTATTCTGTAAGAAAATTTGGCGACACCGTTGTCTTTAATTGCCTTTGATTATGGCGTCGGCCATTTTAGTGTTGCCTTACGTTGTTTGTGTTAAATGTATTGTCTTTAATTTTTTAAATTTTTATATATATTACAAACATATATTACAAACTTTCTATCATGGCATTTAAGCCAAAATATCCCTAGCGGTTAAAGTAGAAATGCTGGTCTCCTTTTTTGGGGCCAAAATGTTGATGTAGGTTCCGTCCACACACCCAATCACGCCTGGAATTCCTGTTTTTTTTCAAAGAAATAAAACTTACATTTTTTCATCTACCGTCATATCGAACTGTATCCATTGTGGACAAACTTCCCTCTCCATGACGTTCACAGTCTCGGAGAAAATTCTACTACTGGCTGTGACAGTCCCAGGTTGAAATCATTTCCAACGTTCAGCTTTTAAGATCCCTGGGCTAAAAAACGGAATGTTGCTGCCAATTTTATTGTATTTGGAACAAGCGTTGATCACGCCCCTTTTTTTAAATTAACTCTATTATTTCCAACACATATTTAAAATGTTTATTCAGCCTAAAATAACCGAAAAATCTTGAGGATAAAAAAATCCATTACTTAGGAAATTATGACTTTACATATGACTCTTCTCATCGGCAAATTGAAAATGCATTTTTCTTTTCTGTCTAAGCAGTCTACTTTCCAATATTACTTTTTTTGTTTCTTCGTCACTCGACGAGTCCGAATCAGCAAGAATAATATTTTTATGTAAACTTCTTTTTTCCACAGAACTTATATTTTTTCAAAAACAAGAAACAAAATGAATCAGGTGACTCTAACATTAGATATGTGTGCTGTATTTTATTAACGTTATCGATAAACAGGCAACGGCGTCGTAATACTCTTACAGAATACCAAACTAACATAGAATTGATGTTGCCTTTGATTTGAGTTACTGTTGCCTTAAAATTGCCGGTTATTGCCGACGCCAAACAGAATAAGGTTGATTGTATATTACCAACAACAGTACCAACTGATAATACCCTATTACGACTGTTACGTCAGACGCTCTATGCCGTGTCGTTTAGACGATTTTTCAACGTCACCGGTAGCGTGTATGGTTCCCAAAATATGTAAGACATAGAGAATGCATCCCGGAAATTTCATTCATTTTCCGCTTTCCCGGGAAAATCAAAGCCAAAATCTAGCAAGCTCTTCTTGCCCTAGCATATTATATATATTTTACATTTTTGTATTTTGGTACATTGTAGTTGGTTTACATCGTTAATTGGTTTACATTGCTATAATGAAAAGTTGCATTCTCCCGATGACTATAAGTATCATTGCTGCAATAAAGCATGTGATTTTTGAATGTTTTTTCTTCGAAATAGCAATCATTCATATTATTATGATAAAATGTATATCAATCAATCATATTAATCGCAACAATGGAACATATTCATCAAAGTAATGAAACGATTTCTTCGTAGTTAAATCATTTTCGTTTGGGCGATGACTTATATCAGAATTTTACAAAAAACTTAGGTTATATTTTACCACACCCAGAAATAATTTGAAACAATTTCCAAATCTTTTCGAACCTTTTCAACACAATATACTACGCAGGAAAATGACAATTTTTTAACAGTCTTCACTCTTTAGTTACTTCCGTCAAGATTATAATTTTTTTAATATGTATTCTATACATGTTTTTTCAGCTGCATGAGAACTATCGATATCGATAACCAGGAAAAGATGAAAAATTACCGACTAGCTACAGACCGATAAGTATGCTGAATGTTATTGACAAAATATTTGAAAAGATCATCCTGGCAAGAGTGACAAATTTTGCAGAAGATAATGAAATTATACATAAACATCAATTTGGCTTCAGAAAAGGCTATTCTACGATCCACCAAATAAAAAGAATTGAGAAGATGGTGCAGACCAACAAGATAAATAGAAAAAGTACCGGCGTAATTCTACTTGATATAGAAAAAGCTTTCGATTCGGTCTGGCACAATGGAATTTTATTCAAACTCAACGAATTTAAATTCACAATATATCTTCAAAAAATTTTAAAGAGCTTTTTAGAAAAAAGATGTTTTTCAGTGCATATAGATGACGGAATTTCAACTTTAAGGGAGATTTGTGCAGGTGTGCCACAGGGTTCTGTTTTGTCTCCGACACTGTACTCCATTTTCACATCTGACTTCAAGAATTTAAAGGAGCAATCAGTCGCCTTTTACGCTGACGATTCCGCAATAATAAGTAGTGGAAAAGTCTCGAATGCTATCGTTAAGAAAATGGGAAAAGCATTGGTTTCTGCGCAGAACTATTTCCGAAAATGGAAGATTAAAATCAACCACAGCAAAACTCAGGCAATTTTATTTCCTTTTAACAAATCTCCTAAACGAATACCGACTAAAACACTTTGCATTGCTAACATAAACATACCCATTCAAGACTCCGTCAAGTATTTGGGTATAATATTTGATAAAAAACTCAATTTTAAAAAACATATTGATTATACTTGCGAAAAAGCAATCAAATGTGGAAGAGCGCTATATTCACTGTTGAATCGAAAATCTTCGCTAAATTTTCAAAATAAAATGCTCCTATATAATATGTGTATAAGGCCAATTATGTCATATGGATGCCAGATTTGGTTTACAAAGGATGCTAAGACTAACCTGAAAAAATTACAAATAATTCAAAATAAAAATCTTAAAATAATTTTCAACTTACACCGGAGATATCCAACTAAGCGCATGCATGATAAATATAATCAAATAATGGTTAATAATTTACTCCAGAAACTAACACTAAGCTTTGAAGATAATTGTAGATCTTCTAATTATGTTGAAATAAGAAATTTGTTTGATTAACTTTTAACTATCTTCAGAAATGAAGACTTTATAAAGAGCTTTTGTAAAATTTCTTAATATATTGTAAGGTTTTTTCTATCTTTTTGCCTTTAAACTGTATTACATCTAAAAATGAAGCTATTTTGTATATCTTAGTTTTAATTTGTTGCAATACTACTATTTATGTAAAATCTCAAACTTTTGTAATAATATATTTTTACCTGTGTGATGATAGTTAATAAATACAAAAAAAAAAAAAAAACAAGATGGATTCATAGATGGTGAACGCATAAGCACAGCTGATTTGCTTTGTTTACATTGGAAACCTCTTTCGAACTGTCAAGTTTACATGTGTTTTGTTTTTGGTTGTGTTTGTTTACATTTATTGTTGGTCTACGTATGTGTTGGATTTGCCACAACGTAAGTGAGAAGCAAAAACAAAATGTATGTTGTTGTTGCCATCAACTAGTAAGTAAGTAAGTAAGTAAAAATTTTATTGAGTCTTCTTTCTCTTACAGCGAGTGGTGGAAAAACCATGTTTAACAGAGTGTATACTTAGAACTATACTCGTTTTATTCTAATGCACGATAAAAGATATATAAGCCACATGCTTGAGTGAAATAGCGAATGTACATAAATAAGTACAATATAAATAATGAATGATTTCAAGGCTTGCTCGCGGCCTTTTTGTTAACATACAGAGCGAAAGTCTGTCAAAGGGAATAAAAATTAAATAACAACTAAAACTAAAAAACAAAAGAGATCTGTTAAATATCTTAGCAAAACAGAGAGCATGATAATAACATGTATCACAGATGAAGTGTTAATAAACGAGCGTGCAAACATATATATATACACATATACATGTAGTCAACTAAATAAGTACATATTCACAGATGAGGATAACATTGTTTACAATAATACGAGCTGAATAGTACCAAGTATAGGGCGTACTTGCAGGTGTACAAAGAAAACTTAAGATATAAATATACTATATATTAACAGTTTGGTAAGTAAAATAGAAGTATTGGCACAAGTGGTATAAGGTAAGTATAGACTTGAAATATATACAACATATACAAACAATATACTAAAATTAAATTAAAATTTACGTCTTCTCGAATAGACAGCATACGAAACCTTCTCATAGAAGCCAGGTGTTGCATAAGCGTCCATAGGATTGTCATGGAGGAAGCTGAGTATACCCACTGGTGAAAGGTAAGGGAAGCTGAGCCAGTTTAAGTCATCTTCTCTGTGCAGGACGTCGTTCATGAGTCCATTGTCATGAGTTTCCAGTTTCTCAACAAATTTCTTCTGTAGTGTAGCGTAAGTGAAAAAGGCAGCACTCCTGAATTCCGGTAGATGTATTCATTTGAGTAACGTTTTGTCCGATTCTCGTAGAATTTACCAATACATTCCCCCAAAATTTTCCTCTCGTGTATTTGCAGGTCTTTAGCCACAGATGGTGAAATGGTAAACCATATTGGAAAACCATAAAGCAAAATGGGACGGATTGCTACCTTATACAGTAAAAGTTTTGTGTTTACTGGAAGGTATTTACTGCTCAACAAGTTGGAGAACATTCCACATATTCCCTTGGATTTGGTGAGTATAGTCCTTGCGTGATTATTAAATTTAAACAAATTGTTAAAGTGGACCCCTAAGTATTTTATGCTAGTTTTGAAGGGGATATCCACACCATTTAGAGAAAGCTGTAGGGATTTGCTTTGAGGTACTACAAATCGTGAGCATTTGCCCGATGCATTTCTAATGCAAATGGCCTCTGATTTGCGGGCATTAATTTTAATTCCCCATTTTCGGTAATATACCTCAATCACGCCAAGATGTAATGCTGCTTTATCAAGAGCCTGGGAAGGAGATGTGTCGTGAGAGTAGACCAGACAGTCATCAGCATATAGTATAGTCGTAGAGTTTAGCATCTGATGTGGGAAGTCATGTAAGAATAGGTTGAATAGAAGTGGCGCCAACACACTCCCTTGTGGTACTCCACTACGTACTGCATCAGACGTTGAGATTTGATCACCTATTTGTACGCAAAACTGTCGGTTTGTGAAGTAACTTATAAAAATTTTCACAAAAAAAGGGTCAACGCCAATTTCGACCAGTTTGAAGAGTATCCCCTTATGGAATGCGGAATCAAAGGCTTTCTCAATATCCAATGAGATGGCCACAGTACAATTTTTGTCCCTCAGGTTACAGCACACGTCACTATGAAATTTCAAAAGTGCATGATGAGTTGAGTGGTTTCTCTGGAATCCAAATTGGTGAGGTGGAATGGGGTCAACTGTAAATGAGTTTTCGAGTTTTTCCTTGAGCACATGCTCAAACACTTTTCCAATATTGGATAATAGGGAAATCGGTCGAAAATCCTCAACTCTGTCGCTGGCGTCTTTCTTTTTGATTGGAAGGATTTTTGCCGCTTTCCATGCAGTCGGGAAATAACAATTGTTTAGGCAATTATTAAATAAAACCACTAATAAATTTAGTACGGAATCAGGGAGCTTTTTGATGATGAAATTTGATATTTTATCAGAGCCGCTGGATTTCTTATTATTTATGCTCGCAATGATAGATTTTAAGTTAGATGTGTTTGTAAAATGAAACATGTCCGTGTTGTCAGAAGAAGTAAATTCATTGTTAAATGTATATATGCTGTTAGGTATGTTATCCACGTAGTGAGACACACGGTCAATAATATCTGGATCTA
This sequence comes from Phaonia tiefii, assembly GCA_963931995.1. Classification (NCBI taxonomy): domain Eukaryota; kingdom Metazoa; phylum Arthropoda; class Insecta; order Diptera; family Muscidae; genus Phaonia; species Phaonia tiefii. The sequence continues at coordinate 15,140,961 of OZ008367.1, forward strand.
CATTCTCAGGTATATTTTCCTTGAAAATATTAGCATAATAGTTTTTGAAATGTTCGGAGATTTCATCGCTGTTCGACGTAGTGTTGCCGTTGTGATTAATTTTTTTGCAAAATGGTGAAGATTTCTTTCCAATCATTTGGTTTATTTCCACAAATGCTTTTGGACCGGGCTTAATATTTTTGAGTTTATTTCCAAATCTTTCCGAACATACGATTGCCACGAGTTCCTTTAAAATAGGTTTTAGAATCTGTGTTTGTTTAGAGAGCAGACGATACTCAGGACTAAGTCTGTTTCCAGTACGGTGGTAAATTTTCTTTAGTTCTTTTTCCCAGCAACGCTTAGTTTTAAATAAGTTTTCTATATTTTGTGGTAACGGAATATTATTGTTATATAGGGCAATTTGTTCGGAATGCACATTGTGAATTGAATAAATCTGTTCATTAAACTCAATAATGATTTGATCAATTTCTGTGTTTTTAAGGGTTTTGTTCGATGGAGGCATCATGCGGATGGATAGGTGTTCCAAATCTTGACGGAAATTGTCCCAATTGGTGTTTCTGTAAGAGGTAAAACGTCGTGGACTTCTTAAAACAAACTCACATTGTCCCAATTGAAGTTGAAGTTTTAACGGGAAGTGATCGGAAAAAGATGGAAGGCTTGAAATTGTAAAGTTCTGATCATTTCGATTAATTAATTGAGAACTTAGAAGAAAGTGATCAAGGAAAGACGAACCATTGGGATAGGATGGATTTATGTCACACAAACGCAGGACATCAAGTGAGTTATCTTGCAGCCATTTATTAAGGTTCTTGCCATTACAATTTTCGACCGTATCTCCCCACATAAGGCTTTTAGAGTTCAAGTCACCGCCAAGAATGAAACCCTCAAAATTGCCAGCCACATTCAAAATCTTGTCCAATCCAACGTCCATCGACAAGGAGGAAAAATTTGTAGGTATGTACAAGGAACCAATTAAAAACTTTTTCAATAATCCCCCTGTTTTCAATTCCAGCTCAATTCCGTTTATATAATATATTGTCTTTTATTGCTATTGCTACACCCACCGGTGTATTAAGATTTATAAAATTGTAGCCATTTAAGAAAACATTTTTTCCTTGTCTCAAATGTGTTTCCTGAATAAAAGCTATATCAATTTTGTTGCTGACGAGCGTTTTCTGGAGGTCTATTTGTCGGCTCTTATCGATCAAAGATCGAACATTGTGGGATACAAAATTAATTGAGCTAGGGGCTTTTTACTTTATTCAACAGACGCAAGAATTCACTTTTTGCGACTTCTTTGGAAATATTTTTATATTCTCTCATGAAGAAAGTTATCTCGTCTTCAAGAGACATCTCTTGAGGTTCCATAAAATAGGATGCAAGTTTTAAAAACTCATCAATAATGCCTGATTTGTTTTCCTGTTGTTGGGCTGGATGAAATAATTGGGCAAATGTTTTACCCGGTAACCGGAGACCAGAGCTTACAGCTCTACTAACATTTTTGGCCGCAGTAATTTTTCCCAATCGGGCTTTCATGATTTTGTCATTTTTTGATTTTAAGAACTTTTTGTAGAAAGGGCATCCTCTCCAATTAGCAGGATGACCAGCTTCATTGCAGTTGACGCAATGTGGGGCAGATTCAACTGTTCTGACTCTCTGACATTCACCAGGAGCATGTGTCTGGTCGCATTTCACACATTTGAACTGCGCGCTACAATTTTTCCCAAGATGTCCCCATTTTTGGCAACGGTGGCACTGAACCTCTTGGTCTTTTTTCTTAGGTTTTTCCCAAGTCACTATTTGGCTTAATACCGACTTAATATTAGCCATGTCGGTGAGATTTTTGCCCGGACATAGAGTGACCAAGAAAAGACCTGTATCGTAACCGTTGTTGATCGAGTGCTTTGTAGAGAACTTTGCAACATTGGACACAGCACCAACGACAATTTTGTTCAATTCATCTTTTACATCACTTACCTCGCAGCCATGATATAATCCTCTGAGGATAAGGGATGTTTGCCTTAATTCCTTGGGGGTGAAGGAATATGCAGGAATTTGTTTTTCTTTTAACAGAGCATCATATCCGCGTGTATCAAAGGATCGGCGAGAAACAATTTGCTTTTGTTTTTGTTGACATTTCTTACTTTAAAAGAGATTGGTGGCGTTCTTTCCCCAAGCTGGTCCACTAGGTGTTTCAGATTTACATTGTAGAGAAATATCGGCGAACAAAATGATCTCCTGGATTGTGGCGGCTTTTCCGATGAGGCGGCAGTATTTACCTTATCAGGCTTAGGGCGATTTAAAATTTGTGGTGAACTCACCAAGGATGCCAAAATAATTTTGTCCGTATAGGGTGGACACATCAATGTTCGTTGGTGATCGTTTGTCCTCCGATCTCTTCCTTTTCGCGCCAATTTGCGTAAAATCGACAGCAATCTCAGATGAACTCCCCTCAGTCCCGCACTCCACTTCAGCAACGTCGAACTCCATGTCAGGAGGAACTGTCGGCATCCCTTTGCGCATTCTAATGCGACAGATGCCCACAAAAAGTCAGTGCGACTTGTAAAAACAATTATTTCCAAACTTGCAACTAATAAAAAAAAATTGCGCTCCAAAATTGGCTTCCAACCAGTTCAAGGTATCAGCTGTTTCGTTTTTTGCCATCAACTACAACAACACCTCCTGCGTCTGCCATGAGTATTTTTATCATGTTTTGACAGGTCATCATGAATCGTTTAACGCATGGTAGAATTATCTATTAGGTAGTCGCATTAGCAATTCCGTCGTTAAACTGTCAAAATTAGCTGAATAATGAAAACCACTATGTACACAAAATTTGAAAAATTTTATAAGATTGTCTTACTGATACAAAGGCTATGCTATTAAATTGCTTTTGGGTTGAAATTCTTTGGATTTTATTAACAAACAAAAAGAAACAAAATCGAATCTGACAGCTTACCGACGGAAAAGATGAAAAAAAAACACAAATCAGCTGGGCTGACACGTTTACCCGATAGATAATTTTACCATGGTTTAACGCTTCCAGATTGGAAAATTTATTTTGAAAAAAATAAATCTGTTGGCGAAGTTCATACAGCACTTCGTCATTTCTGGTTAAGTGGCTACGTCAGTAAGCAAAATTGCCGTAGTTTGAGCGAAGACAATCTACAAGCCGTTAACGAATCACCATTACATCCATTAAAATTGTCTGTTTGGTGCGGTTTACACGCTGGCGGCATAATCGGTCCTTATTTCTTTCGAAATGACCAAGGAGCTGCCGTTAACGTGAATGACGAGCGCTATCGAGCCATGCTGACAACTAAACATCAACGACATTTGGTTCCAGACGGCACAACTTGCCATACAGCATGCTTCATAAAATCAATTTTGTGTGTCAAATTTCAAAATCAATTTTGTGACAACTTTATTTCCAGAAGTGGTCCCGTTTCACTGCGTGCGATTTAACGCTTCTGGATTACATTTTATGGGGCTATGTTAAGGCATTGGTTTATGCCGACAAATAAGCAACTCTTGAATCATTGGAAGCCAATATTCAGGTCACCATTGAGCCATACGGCCAGGTTTATTGGAAAAAGTAGTCAAAAATTAGGCTGATCGGATGGACCATGTAACATATGCCGCAAATCATATTTAAAAACTAAATGTCATGAAATTATGTACCAGATTAAAATATAAAAAAAGCATTCCAACAATATTTCTGTATTGTATTATCATTTTAAATTCTCATGCAGCTAAAAAACACACCCGATACATACATATGTATACATATACGAGTATATTTTTTAATTTTGAACTTTAATATCTCTTGTCGTTAAAGGGTAAATAATTAATTTTATATCTTGAAGTAGTATTTATTTATTTTCTGATGTTAGCATATACTTACCAAAAAATTTTAACTTTTAACAAGAAATTTTAAATTTAAATTCAATAGGTTAATAATTTTTGTTAGAAATTTCAAAGAGTTTTCAGTGATATACATATATGTATGTATATCATTTCGGTACGATACTAAAGGGTTTTTCAACAGAGACGCTACAAAAGTAAATCGATAGGGACAGCAAACGACGCCATATTTTTTCCCGCTCTTTTGACATTTTTCTTCAGTAAGGTTTGCCATTTCATCATGGAAAGATATACGAGCCAACAACGAGTCGAAATTATTAAAATTTACTACCGAAATTTGGAGTCAGTGGCTTCAACTTTAAGAGCTTGATCATCGGAAAATCATCTTCAGCGATGAGGCTCATTTCTGGCTGAATGGCTTCGTCAATAAACAAAATATGCGTTATTGGTCAGACAGCAATCCACACGTAATCCATGAGTCATCATTGCATCCCGAAAAAATTACGGATTGATGAACTTCGTACGAATATCGAACGTGAAATTGCAGCAGTATCGGCCGATTTATGCTTGAAAACCGTCGAAAATTGGGTTCAGCGTCTGGACTTCTGCAAGCGTGCCCGTGGTGGCCATGCAAAAGAAATCGAGTTCCATACATAATGGCATCGAACGTACTTTCACAGGAATAAAGAATTTCATTGGTATCTAAAACCGGTTTTGTTTTATTTAAAAAAACTTTTGTAGCGCTCTTATTGAAAAATCCGTTATATACCAAATTTGGCGAAATTTGGCAACCCCAGTATAATAGAACAAAAAAAGTCGACGCTATTCACTCGAACACATTTCTTTCCCGCGTCATAACTTGATTATTTCATACTTTTTACATTATGTAATTTTATTTAAATATGGTTGGTATTTCTATAGTTAGGTACAATATCATGATCAGAAAACTGCTCGTGTATTGAAATATTCAACGTAGAGAGTAACACCCGGTTCAGACAGGGCAAGTTTAGTTGCTCTAGTTATTGTCAATTCTCTTTTGAACTTGCTTTCATGTTCACACAGGGAAAGTTTGCTTGAGCAATTTTTGCTTTATTTTGCTTCCACGTTCTTTCTTTTATGACATTCCATTTTATTTCAATTATGAAAAAATTTTATTCTGAATTGAAATTTTTATATTTGTGGAAAAAATTTAAGTGAAAGGAATAATAATAATAACGACATTAATTGTTTGCATAGGAGAACCTTTATTTCCTATCAACATCAAACAAAACACTTATGTACTTTGTTTATTAACTAACTTCGTTTATTAGCTAACTTCGCATAAACAATTGCGGGTGAGAAAACAAATCGAAATAAGAGTACGGACAAATCTGTACCCCGTTTTCTTCCGTTCACCTCTCTCCTATTAACTAGAGAAATGAGAAAGGAAACTTGCCCTGTCTGAACCGGGTGTAAGAGAGAGCGCAGAGAAACGTCGCGCTTCACTCGTTTTCTTTGTTGGCTTCCAATCCATGAGTAAATTTTCTTACCATAGTTACTTTATGCGCGAGAGAAATGCCCTTGAGTGAATTGTGTCGTGTTTTTGGTTCTCTTGTAGGAGGGTTACCACATTGCGGTGGTTTTTTCTTCTCTACTTGTACCAAAGACGATCTAGAATTAGACGACCAGAAGATGTGCGGAAAATGGCAACCCTGGTAAAAGAGAACAAAAAGTGCTAGAAATTCACACAAAGGCATTTCTCTCACGCGTCATATCTTGATTATTTCATACTTTTTGCATGTATGTAAAAATGTATGAATTAATTTTTTCATATATTTTTTATAATTACATATCCATGTTAAATTCAAATTCACATTTAACATTTTGTTTCACTTAAATACATAAGTAACTATACGAAATTTCAATATTTCATCAATCAAAACAACAGCCGAAGGTTTGTGTCCACACTGAAACAGCAGCATAGTTTGTGTTCACGCTACAAACTCAAACACTCAACCAAACACCACACATATGGTTGAGTGTATGTGTTTAAACAATTTTCATTTGAGAAATTTAAATATTAGGAAGATATCAACCAATATGAAATGTATATCAAACGAAATATAATATCTTCATTTAGACCCCTTTCACACTCGGCAAGTTACTTGCGCAAGTCAGTTTTTCAACTTTCCGAGTACAAGCAAGTCTGTACTCAAAATTTATTCCCCTATCCCGACCTTACCTCTGTCATCAACAAACCAAGACTTGGGCAAGAGACTTGCGCAAGTAACTTGCCGAGTGTGAAAGGGGTCTTACCTACAAAAAAATTTTTAAAAAAAGTTATCTCGCGGTTTCCTCATAATCAATGAAATAAAGATTACAACAATAACAATCTGACATGACTCCCTATACCGTAAGGTAAGACGTATTCTACGCCAAAAATCGGAAAAGAGCGCAAAATTTGAAAACAAAAAATGGATAATATTAAAATGTAAGTTCAATTATTAGCTTTATATCAGATATATAATAAACAAAATGTTTAATACATATTTAAGGATAAAAAAACTACGTCCAAACATTTGAAACTCTTGTCAACTTTATGATGTAAACGAGCCATTGGCAAGGGATAACAGAAAAACACGGAAAGCTCAAACTGTTGGCCCTCCTTCTAGGACCAGGTTGTGCAAGGCCTACATTGAAATCACTCCCCAGAACCCCTTTGATAACTGTCTTCAGCAAGGATTCGCATTGTTGCTGCTGCTCGTAATGTCTTACTCGCATTAACCTCAACGAATCAGAAAGTTTACGTGATATTGCTCTTAGGACGTACCGGAAAGCGCCCTTATTCAATCTAAAGTTGGTCATAAATCTGAAGAAGAACTCTTACATTTTAATTCTTAGATGAATGCACAATAAACTTACATGGAACTTGGTAGGGTTAATATGTTAGACCGAAACCATAATTGTATCCGATAATTTATGAGTTATCTGCTCTGGCAGTCATGTTCTTCATTAGATGAAAAATAAGCCACACTTAGCATTTTTTGATTATTTGTTTTAAAATTTTCTAAAGAAATACACGACCGCGATTACAAAAACTTTTTAACTTTGATTTTTTCTATCAGTTGATCTGTTTTGGTGACAGGGTGACACATAAATTGTAAAAATGTGCACCCACAATCTATTACAAAAACACTCACGTCGAAAGTGTTACACAATACCAATAAAATGTAAATTCGGGTTCGACTACGACAGTTGTCACAATTCGACTTCGACATACATAATAAGGGTGAATAACACTAACACTATCAAAAAGCTGTTCGTTTATTGAAATCATAGATTAATTCTTATAGTAGATATAATAGTTCTCCCACCAAATTTATGACATTTAGCCTGGTGTGATATTTACGTTTGATGTTGAAAATAATTGCTTTACTAATACCAGATAGAGGCAATGGTTCAAAATAACGAGCAAAATAACAACGGCATTTTGTTTTGTGTGTTCAAGTTATTGTGTTAAATACAACAGAAATGTATTCTAACAATAACAGTCAATAAAAAAGTGTAAAACACATTTAAATTTCACAGTTTTTCACCAAAACGACATGAAAAATTAAAGCTAGAAGTTATTGTAATTCCACCTGGTGTATGTCACTTTTCGTCAAATATCTCTCTATCACACCGACCACATCACGAAGAGTGTGAAAGGAAATTCACAATTTGAAAATACTTTGCAATTTTATTTAAACACGGAGTTTTCATTACTTTCTTCGATGCCTCTTCATGACGACAAGGTAGTATGTTATTTCATAGTTTTATTTGCTGCTGTATTTGACCAATTTTACACTTTCGTTGGACATGAAACGGACAGAAATCAAAGGGAATGCGTATTTTCGTTCAATGCAAACAACATAAAACATAATTTAGCTGTCATTAGTATCAGTAAACACTATTTAAAATTAGTTCCTGTCTTCTTTGCGATGTACAACTAGACAGTCAAAATTTCTCTTCACTCAAATGGAAACAAACAAAACGAGTGAAATCCTAGCCATTCTCTGTTCGCTCACTCTTCATTGAATATTTCAATACACGAGCAGATTTTTGATAGTGTTATTATATATAACCATGGTACAATAATATCTTCATGGTAATAGCAGCGCGTGTTGTTGTTGTTGTAGGCAGCAACAACAAGCATTTTGTTTTTGTTCTATTCGCTTCAGCTGTCAAACTCTACAGAAATCATTACAAACAACACAAGAATGCAAGAGTACAAAAACAAAATACATGTGAGTGTGACAGCCGAAGCGAAGAACCTCATGAAAAAAATGAAAACAGCTGTTCTTACGACTTTACCATGAACATATTATTGTACCATGTATATAACTATACAGATTCCAAGTAAAATTACATAAACTACGCAAAAAGTATGAAATAATCAAGATAAGACACGAGAGAGAAATTCGCTTGAGTGAATTGCTGCACTTTTTGGTTCTCTTTTACTAGGGTTGCCAAATTGCGCACATCTTCTGGTCGTCTAATTCTCGATTACCGAGTAAAAGTAGTACACTGTCATTCATTATTGAATAGTCAAAATAGACTTTTATTTAATTTTTTTTTCTACTTCGTTTTTAATTAATTTTGAAAGGCCTCTTAAAGACCTTTCCAACAAGCCCAAAAAATGGCTCCGCTTATTACTGCAAGTGAAACGCTTTCACGCAATAGGTGTGCCAACTTCCACTTTCGCGATAAATTTGCCGGAAATGTTTCGTTTCCAAATGGTTTCCATCCATTACATTCCATGAAGGGATTGGGGATATATTTTCACAAGTGAGCTGTGTGCGGTCTAGTTTTACACTCACTGATTGGAACCTACAGTTTTACACCGGTTCCGAACAGTAGTTTTGAGTCGCTCTTCATGTCGCCGTCACTAAGCGAGGTGACCGACGTCGAAAGAAATGTTAGGCGGTATGAGCAGGGATCGCATTCACTCAAGAAGCATTCGTTCCGCCTACGTTTTTTGGTAAATGCTAGAAGCTTAGCATTATTTGTATGTTAGATATATACATATGTGGGTTCCCCACTTTAAGTTTTAATACCCTAACCTATCAACCATCCATTTATCCTTAATAATAATAATAATATCCTTATCTCATCAATGCCGTTAATATTTTTGGGGAATTCTCCTGCTGGAGACAAAGAAATAAACTAAATATTTAATAATTCTTCTTATTCATATGTTTTATTAGTTATCGTAATAGTAGTAGTAGTTGTAGCTGTTAAAAATTTTAAATGTGAGCTTAATAACTAAAATGACACAAAATATGTATATGAATTTTTAAGTGCAGCTTCCTTCAACTCTGTCTCCAAATAGCAAACTGAGGAGTAGCATTAACTCCTTGCGGCTAGACGCTTAATTGAATACTAGTGACAGTTATTACTTCTTAAGTATAGTGTATACTGATCTCGATTGGAACTACTAGAGGCTAAGACTAATATGACTATATTTATCATGAAATACATAAAACATTTATTAGATAAAATGGTAAGCGAATTATAAAATTACTTCTTAATAATATATATTACTTTAATGATTTCCAACTTTTGGAAGTGCCTTTTACCGGAGACGGCACGACATGAACAAAATGTTAGTTACACCGGCTTCTATTCCCACCATACCTAATGATGATAAGCACAGTAGGGGAACAGGGTGTAGAAGAATTATTTCTCACTGGGATTAGGCATCTTTTTAATCTAGACACACTTATTCGATCAAACTATGGCGGTCAGTACGACGACGTGGAACTGTACAATGAGGAAATCTAAATTGCACACAAGTAAAGAGATTCTATTCTGTATAATTATATTCAAATTAACGTTATCATATATCTATGTACAATATTTTTACAATCATTCATGGATCCCCCATCAAATCAGACGCGTCATAGGCTTACATATACATGTACATATATATAATACTATCCAAAAATTAATGTCACTTTCTCTGCTTACACATGTCGGCAATTATTGAACACATCACAATTGGAAGGGGAAAAGGCGGATGATTGAGGATGATACAGTTAAAGACAACACTTTAATATCTTCGTCCGCCACCAAGACTGCTGGATTCCATTGGATTAGATGTGTAAATACTGGTTGATAATGCATTTTGAATTCGAGAGAAATACATTTCATGTCTTCGAATAAAAATATTTGTGATTGTGGCGACAAAAACTTACTGTTTCCTAAGTACTGCGCATTCAACTTAGTAAAGTAAAAAACCTTTTTTTGTATGCAACTACGAATCTGCAAACATATCCACATATACATGCATACATGTTGATTGATATATGTATAAGTGATAGCTTGAGCTTGATAATTGTTAATCGTGAGAGGAGCAGACCGCGCTGGAATCACCAATTTCGCTTTCCATGTCGATGAACAGGATTGATCAGCGAAATGCCTTAAAGTTCTAGTTAATTTACCATTAGTGTATGAGATTCCATAGGCGCCGCCGAATCGTATAGAGTGTCGGTATCTTGAGTGGGTTCGCCCTGAAGTTGACACTGATTTGAAAGGGTGCCGGCACCACAATCACAGAAGAATCTGCAAATGTGTTGGGTGTAAACAGCGTATTTTGTTTTTGAAACAAGTCTATCTAGTTCACTTACCGATCATGTCGTATAAATTCCACATCATGCCCGGCATGACAATTTTTGATGCAATTGACACAAATTGCATTGCGGTCAGTGGTGTTGCATGTTTGGCATCGATAGAAATCGTGCATGGGGAAAGATGTATAGCTGCTTATCTTGTACAGGCATTGACCGCCAGAGACGGCCTTTTCGACCTCGTCTTCGTTGTTGAAAATTTGATTGCCTCTTGTAATGGGCTGAACGCCACTGGCCAAGCACAAGCCGCCGAATTTATTTTTAAAAATTTGATTGTACTCAAGCGTGGCAGTGGCGTTGTTAGTGATCTCTACTCCCGCTGCCTGACCGTCGTAAATGCGGTTTCGCCTCAGTATAGGATGTGATTGTGTTGATATCAGAACCCCGGCCTGAGTATTGCGGAAAATATCGTTCTCCTCGAGAATGCCTTTTCCGCCGTTAAATATACAAATTCCTCCGTCACGGCCATCATAGATCTTGTTGCGTTTTAATGTCGGATTCGAGTCAGTCTTGATCCATACACCAGCCATTGCGTTGTCAAATATCTCGTTCTGTTCCAACAGCCCCAGGCCACCATTGTAAACGAGAACACCACCGTTTTGACCGCCCCATATTTTATTGCCACGTATCACAGGATTGCTGCCTGTACGAATTTGAACTCCCGAATAGAGATGATTGAAAATGTCGTTGTCTTCCAGTTTGCCATGCCCATTGTCATAGAAATAAACACCAACCTAAAAGCAAATTTTAAAGTGTATGTTGTTTCGCACTTGTCAATATCTACTCACCTGTTTGCCGGAATGTATGCGGTTTCGCCTCAGCACAGGAGTACTGCCCGTCGTTATCCACACACCAGCTAGGGTATTGGAATATACCTCATTTTCCTCTATGAGACCCTGACCTTTTTCGTGCACATATATACCACCATGTTGGCCATGATGTATTTTATTGTGGCGCACAATGGGGTCGCTATTTGTGCGTATTTGTATACCTGCCAATGCGTTCCCATAAATATTGTTGTGCTCGATCAAACCTCGACCTTCGCCAAATATATAAACGCCGCCCTGATGTCCGTTGTAGATCTCGTTTTTACGAATTGTTGGGTTGCTATTCGAGGTTATCCAAACACCTATTGAAACGATTGAAAGTTATTAAAGGACTAGAAATATGTTACGAGATATTGTTGTTGTCTGACTTGCCTGCAAAATTGTTTGAATGTATGCGATTTTCTATAAATTGTCCAAGACCGTTCTCGTGCACATATATACCACCAGTCTGGCCGTGGTGTATCTCGCACTTAACTACTGTAGGATTTGCGCCGGCCTTAACTTCGAAACCAGCTATACGATTATTGTGTATATCATTCTTTTCGAAGTAGCCCTTCAAGAATAAATAAATAATTACATTAGAGTTATTCACGTTGTAGGTTGAATCACTGGATACACACCATTCCATTCTCGAAAGTGAATATTCCGACATCGCGGCCATGATGAATGTGATTTTCGCGCATTATGGGACTGGCAAAGTTCTTCACCCATATACCAGCCAAAGCATTTCGGCTAATTTCGTTGTGTTCGTATGTACCTTGGGCATAATCCGTTACATAAAGTCCAACATTTTCACAGTCGCTAATATCACAGTTCCGTATTACCGGATTGGCATTGACTCCACCTACGCACACGGCTGCTCCCACCACCGATGAACTGCGAATAATGCAATTGTCAACTGTGGGGGAGCAGTTCTCACCGATATCGAGACAATAGTGTTTGTGATGCGACACAGTGGAAGTCACATCGGGTGTGAATTTTAATGTCAAGTAACCAACATATGCGTACTTCGCACCCTCGACGAACATGACTGTCGAACCGGCCTCTCGCTCGAGCACAACGGCCTCGGCTACGTTTCCAGCCGCTGCACCAATCAAGGCGACATCTGAATCGATAAAGAGATACTCCCCCTTATAATGACCCGCGTGAAGAAATATCAGTGGACCCGGATGATCAATGGGTGGTGCGTTATCTTCGTACATGTTGGCCAACGCATTAACACTGGCGCCCCCTGCCGTTGGGTTAGACAACCCAGCATTAATAGCCGCACTGGAAGTAGGTGCTCCAGGACCAACTGCCGCTCTTTCTTCGGGGTAGTCTAGAGCTGCTTGGATTGTATCGAAAAATACTATATTTCGACCTGAGTTCTTTTTATTTTGAAACCCCGGTCGCACATGAACTCCGCGGTACAACTGTCGAAAACTCTCCTTCCATGTGTTTGCGAACTCAGACTCCTCGGGCTTTTCAAAGACGAACTTGCAAATCTCTGGGTTGAACAACGGAAGGTCGTATTCAAACACCGACTGATACAAACGCTTCCACAGTTCCGTGTCGCTGGCAATGGTGTTGAAGCGTTTGCACACCTGGGCCAATCGACACAAGTCCTGCTCCAGCAAGTATGAAAAGATAGCCAGTAGCACCTCATCTGGCAGTTCATATTGCAAATATTGCGCAGCAGTGGGTCCGACCAACGTATTACCAATACTAGGAGGTGACATTAGGGCTGGATCCACATTGACTGGATACAAACGACGAGATCGCTTACGTGCTGGCAACATGAAGCTGTTGGCATCAGAGCCACCGATTGGAAGTGCGCTGCAGTGCTGGAGAGGTATGGAACTGTGTACAGTTGGCGGGTGTGTAAGTGGAGCACCAGTTGCATGTGTGTTGTTAATGGGAAACGACGCATTAGTGGAAGGTGCGTGGATGACAGCGGATGATTGATTGGAAGTGCTTGCAGAATTATTGCTGTTTAAATTGGGACCAGAAGAAGGTCCCACTATAACTCCAGTCGTTAAAGTATTGCCTGACGTGTGCAAGCACGACGATGTCGACGGCAGCGACGAAGAGGACGTGGAGGGGTTGGAGCTTGAAGACAATACTGATGTGGACCACTGTTCGTGACTAATGCTTGTTGGCAGTTTACTTCGTAGATCATATGGAGACTGATGAACGCATGAGTTTGTCGATGTGGACGCCAACGACGAAGAAAGGAATCCTAAAAAAATTTAAAAGAATTACTTTTATTAGAAGACCATCTAATTCTCAGCTAATGGAGAACAAACACAACTAGAACAAATAATAAAACATGCTCTTTGAAAACAGAATATCAAAACTAATACAACACAAACAAAATTTCTTACCGCTACTTGATGTGCCTGCGTCGGAATCGCCTATATGCATTCCCACGTATTCCGAAGACGAATTAAATAACGCTACCTGACCGACAGGAGTAATATTTGTGTTTCCCCCAATTTGGTTTATCCCTAGGCTGGATACGGAGTTGTGCGCCGACGTGCTTGGCCCAACCCCCTGGCCCTTTGAAGATGATGGTCCAGGACTGTCATACAAATCACCTGTCGGCGCACCGGGACCCGCTTGGTGTTTCAAAGACAACAAACCAGCTGCACTGTTAGATGTACTGGGCGTTGAACATGTGGCTGTGGACGAAGACGTTGTGCTTGCTGAATGATTCTGTATTACTTGTGAAGATGCATTTTGCAGCATGGGATCCATGATATTGCCTATTGGGGAAGACACTCTTGTAACACTCTAGCACAGAATATGCAATCTTCACACTACTCACCCGTCGGACGATTAGGCAGAGCAATGCGATTGGCACCCTTTCGTCTGGAACGCCGCACGTAGGAGCGCGACGATGTGAACGATGCACTAGGCATTTTCCGCAACTTGTGTTGTTAGAAACGCTAAATGCAATAATGCGTCCGATTGTCCCGATTTACTTCTTATGCGTTTTCTGTTTTCACTCGCTTTTACATATACACAAATTCAACCATCCACGACATTCAACCCTTCTCTTCACTTCCGTCCCACACCACACTTACTCGACACAGCACTGAATCTGATTTTGTCTGCGATTTATTTACTCATTTTGGAGTCCATCATTTTGTCTCCATGTTCACATACATATACGCACACACACACTCATGGGACATATGGAGATAAAACTGCAATAAATTAAAGCAATATTTATGAAAGTATTCGAATTAAATTTGTTTGCGTTTCCACTATCGGCAGAACAAGGGAATATCACTTTTAATGCACTTTAAACACACATTTCCCAGCTGCACGGATAACAAAAGGAACGCCATTTTCATTTTCCCGTCGTCGTTACAGAGCTGCCAAACTCATAGAATTTTAGAAAAAATATGTAGGGACAAACTGTCTGATTTTTGTTCACAATCCACACATAAACATCAGAGGAATCAGAATCAGAGTACTGATGTACTGTATTAACTAAAATTAGTCAATTATTTATTTAATCCAACAATAACAGCTTGAATTGGCATACGCCATGGCAACTCATCCACGGCCAATCCTAGCAATTTATGGGTGTTGCCATATCGATAAAGGATTTTCACTTCGGTTTACAGAAGTAACCATTTGCTCATATCTCTTGTAATAAGAGCTGTCAAAGGATAACAAAAAACAGTCACTATATTACAATCTTCTTTGATGTAGATCCCGACGACCTTTTCCACAGATTTACAATTTGCGGAAACACTTGTTTCGAACGTTTTCAGTGATATGAACACATTGCTATTGCCTGTCTGTCCACTTTTCAGATAAGTTGATTCTCTGTATTTATTTCTGATGTTTGCCTTTGTCGAAAATTAATTTCGTCACTGATGTTTAAGCATATGTACGTACAGAATATTCAACAGTTTTACGCGGATGTTTGTGACATTTAATGTAATATGTAAGTCCAGTTGAAGAAAATGTTCTATTTTTTTCCAATTGCACAATTTTCCAAATATTTAAAGACAAAAATGCTTCCTGTGCCACAGATATTACTTCATTGTTTCGATTACTGATTACTCGACAACATTTCTTCTTCTTAATATTGACATTCACATTAGAAAGAGAAATGTTGAATAACAAAATCAGTAGTAGATAGGTGGCGACTGTGTGACGATTGTCATAGCCATGTTTTAGATTATGCATTTCACCCTTGGTCTAGTTACGTTCAATGAAGAGCGTGATTAAAATGAATTGGTTAATTAATTTTCTAGGGATCTCTCAAATAAAACGCTTGCATTTAAATTAAAATTAATTAATTAATTTAATTTAATTAATTACGCTTGCATTTAATTAAATTAATTAATTTTGACATTTAATTTGACATTTAATTTTGACACTTAACTTGACATTTAATTTTGTCACCATTTTTAATTTAAATGCAAGCGTTTTATTTGAGAGATTCCTAGAAAATTAATTAACTAATTCATTTTAATTACCCTCTTTATTGCAAGTATCTAGACCATTGTTGTTGCAGTGCTAAGTAGGCGGACCATTGTACAACCCCATCATGAAGAAGAATATACTTATTGAGGCTAAGAGAAAAATTATTTTCTAGTTTTTAGTGCATTTATAAATAAAACACTGTAACTTAATTTTTTTTAAATTATTTTTTTATTTTTAATTTTTTAGTAAATAAATTTTTAATATTTTTTTTTTTCATATTCATGTATTGTCATCCAAATCGGACAAGTGTGCAAAATTTTAGTTCGATTGGTCAACTGCAACTGTGTTAAAAATGAATTACTAGATTTGAACAATACAGACTGATTTGAACAATACAGACTGACAGACAACAAAGCAAGTTAAATAAAACACTATAACAAAAAAATAACAAGCCTGTGTTAGATAACACGGGCGCATAGGTCAGACGTAGAATACGTTAGTCATTTTGCAATTAAAATTTATGAATTAAATATAATTTTTGATAAATGATTTAAATCTATCTAATATATACGCATACAGCTGATAGCTAGTTACTAAGTTTTTGTAACATAAGTGCACAATAGATTAGCTGCTTTCCAACTACTTCCCAATGTTTTCACAGAAATGTGTTTAGGAAAAACGCCATTGATATAGTGAGCGTATACATCGCCAATCCTTTGTATTAATGTACATACACACACATTTACACGCTGCTCGCAGAAGTAAACAAACGACAGCAAAGATCTGCACACACAAGTGTCCACGCTCCCCTCCCTTCATTTTATGTTCCCCCCCAAACGAACTAATAACCGACCGATCCAACAAAACGAAATGTACACACACACACATTTACACGCTGCTCGATAAATAAACAACGCACAGCAAAGCCAAAATCATTTGATTTCACAACAACAACAAAAACAACAGCGGCATTTACAAACCAACAACAACAGCGGCATGTACAAAAAAAAGTCTAAAATATCATGCTCTTAAATATTTATTTCCTTAACTACATAAAACTTTTATATATAGACATATAATTTTTTTAATGTAATTCGAAACCAAACATATTACCAAAACTGAGTAACATATAAAAATTGCTAAAATATGTTTTAATATTTAAGTAAAAGTGGGTGAAAGTTGACAAACATTTTCTCAAAATTTTGTGCTCCAGATCAACACCCCTACCTTACCGTATAACGTATTCTACGTTAAAAAATCAAATTCAACAGCCTATTAGAGGCTTCCCAAAAAAAGGACAATTGAAAGGGGACAAATCAACGTTTTCTAACTACTAAACTTAAAAACTAATACTAAAACTACTATATACACCTCCCTACAAGAACAGTGACAGTCATTTGACCGGTCAATTGACTGTCATTGTTGATGGGTATATCCATCAAAGTTTCTATCACATTCTTAAGGCCGAAATGAAAAAGTTGATGGAAACTTTTGTGTACGTGTGATTTTGTATCTCCCTCGAACTTATGGGTTCGGTCGCCTATAAAACATATACCTGAGCTGCTCACTCTAGTGCTGTTCACTAATCAAAGATTATATGAGTATTAGTCACAGTTGATAGATATATGCATCACAGTTGACTAATCATACTTGATAGATATACCCATCACAGTTGACAAATCAAATTTGATGGATATATCAGTCAAAGGTGATGGGTATAGCTTTTATAATAAAAGACGATGTTATTAATGATTTTATGGTATATTTTTATTATTTTTATATATTTTTAATATCTAATTGTATAATAAATGACAATGAATGATTCTTAGTCAAGAATCGGAGTGAATGAATAAGAATAATCGATTCAAAATGAATAAAGTAGTAACTGGGCAAAATAAAATATTTATTTACAATTTGTTTTTAATAAATCTTCTGCTTCATCCTATGGTGGCTTCGTTCAATTGTCTTTTAGCACATCTAAAATTTGAAAAGGAGATATATAAATATATGTATTAATAATAATAAGTATATATGAATGTATATAAATTAATAATTATTTAATCATTTATAGACAAAAATATGTACATACCACGCAGTTTTGTTGAACCACATAAGCTTCCCTATCGCATGCTTTTCCAACCTCTCATCCCAATTGTATATATCAAGCAGGTTATCCGTGAACATTGGGGGACAGACACTGCTGACATCCTCTGACGCCTCTTTCACTATATTTTCTGTGAAGAAGTATGTATAAATATCAAAATATTAAAATATCGAACCATACATTTTAGTTTGTTGATATTGCTTGAGCAAAATCTGGGGTTCCCAATTTCTGCTCTAACTCTTGCACCGCTGTAATGGTGAGGAAAGGGAGCATGCTGCCGACTTCATTAATGATTTTGTCCTGAGTTTGGCCAGGCACGCCAGACAGAATCTTCCACTACTTTTTGATGGCTTTTAAATGCCTCATTTTTCAGAATCATTATCTTTGTTATTTGGATCACATAAGTTTATTCTTTTCCACTGTATATTTTTATTCCACGATATTTAACGATAATGAAACTTTTGTCGTTGCACTTTGCCGAGGATTCACAAATTTTACTTTTTAAACGTCAACAAATTCAAGTTTCCATCAACACTGACAGTCGAATGACCGAAACTATTCTTGTAGGGTTGTTTCACTCTTGCAAATGGAACTCAGTATAAAATGGTTGCAAGTGTATCAGTGCAAAAATATTGTGTGTGTTAGTTTCCATCATTCATTTCTTGTAGGGCTATTTACAATCCCTACCTACTGGTAAGAGGTGCCATTGCTGGTCCGTAATGTAGACAGTGTCGTCCAGTACCTCGTTTCTGTAGTTCTCGAATCGAAAAAGTTTTCACATGAAACATGTGAATTGAAACAAAAACGCTACGAAGCGGTACAAAAACTCGCTTCTCACATGTGACTGTTTCTACAATGTTTGCTTTGCGAAAACTTTCTGTCAGGTACTGTTTTTTTTCATGCTTATTGGAAAAATGCGAGAAAAAGTGTTTCTAAAAAGTAGGGAGTCGAAAAATTTAAAATTGTAAACGTCAAAAATACTCACAAATTAAAACGGTGCGAGATTTTGATATTGTTTCTACAAAAAGGCTTCTAAGAAATTAAGAATTAATATTTTAAATCCAGAAGCCAAGAATTATACCATTTTCTTATGTATTTCAATTAATTTGTCCTAAATATTACAGAAAAATCAAAAAAGCAAAAAGAAAATATAGTTGAATATATGTCAACTAATTTAGAATTTGCAAGAGACAATTTGGAGGGTTAAATTCCAACACAAATTGTAAGAAGCAATGGAAATCTCTTAAAATAACTTCTGTTTGTTGTTCTTTTTCGCACTAGCTTATTTTGTTTGTTTATATTTTTGTATTACTTGACAGCTTTCTTGGAATATTCCAATAAAGACGTCATCAGTGTTGCCTCTTTTCGCATTGATATACAGAAACACTTTTTACACACAAATCGAGAAACGATGGAATTTTTTGTTTCATGCATAATGTGAAAACTTTTTCGATTCGAGAACTACAGAAACGAGGTACAGGTCAAAATATCCTATCCTCCTATGATAGAATAGGAGTTTGAAATCTACGAAGAGGAGTCGCCCCTATCCAAGGTCGCGAGGCCAACCGTCGGCCTATACCCTAATTCAAGAAGTCGCTCCAGGCGTTCGTCCTGGACCAAACTACTCTCAACAAGTCCATTTTCTAGAAAGGCTGCCTTTTCCAGAAATTTAAGTGCGTCCCTAACAAGGTACACTTTATTCTGTCAAAGTCTGCCATCCTGTACATCGTACCACAGGATGGTCTCCTACCGAACCATCGTCGTTTTGTACGAATTTGGGATTTTTTTGAAATAAATTAATCTTTAAAATTGGATGAGTCGGTCAAATCGGTATACATTTTAAACTTATGAGAACCAATTATGTTGGCGACGGCGTAAGATTCAAAAAATGTTTGATGGCGGCGACGCGTCGGAAAATTTTCATTTGGCTTCCCTCTGTCACGCAGTTGATTTTTTGTGTATGTTTCAATAAGGGGTGCATTTTTTTGATGTGTTAACATCTATAGGCGCGTGTAGGCAATAAATTCACAAACTGAATACATCCAAACACAGTTTGTCCAATCCAAACACATCACACAGATTATCCGACTGCGATAACACAGATTGTTTGGCGTTAAACTCCTCCGAAATGGCTGGACCGATTTGTATGAAATTTTGTGTGCATATCGGGTAGGTATTAGAATCGCCCAACATCTATTTTTCATAACCCTAAATGATAAGGGTGACCCACCCCTATATAGAACACAGGTTTGTCCGACTGCGAAACACAGATTGTCAGACTGCGAAAAAAACATGTGGGTGCGGAGCACTCTCAGAGCAAAGAGAATAATGACGTGGTTATACGTACAATATAAAAATGAGATAGCAAGAGAGCAACGAAAATTGTGTGAACTTGTGTAGCGTATGTACGAACTTAACAATGCATGTGTGGGGTCAGACACGGCAATTTTACTTGCGCAATTCTTGAGTTTATGGGAGAGAGAGAGAAAGAGAATGTAAAGGGGTACAGACTTGCCCGTACTCTTATTTTGTTTTGTTTTCCCATTCGCAATATTTAAACGAAGTTGGCTGCAGATGAAAATTTGACATTCCTTTTCATTTTTTGTTTCGTTGTTCATAAAATTGTGGGTAATAAAAAAAGTTGAAGTGGTTTGTTTGATGTTGGTAGAAAAAAAGCTTTTCCTATGCAATCAATTAATGTTGTTATTATTTAATATTTTCTTTCACTTCAATTTTATTCATAAATATAAACAATTCCCCTCCGAATAAATTTTTTTATAATTGAAATAAAATGGAATGTCAAAAAAGCAAGAACGTGGAAGCTTAAGAAAGCAAAAATTGCTCAAGCAAACTTTCCCTGTGCGAACATGAAAGCAAATTCAAAAGAGAATTGCCAAAAACTTGAGCAAGTAAAATTGCCGTGTCTGACCCCAGACTATGCATGTACACGTGTCTGTTGCTTTGCATTCTCTTTGTTTTTTGTGGGTATAAAATAAAAAGTATTAAGCAAGAAAATAATGACACTTGCCTTTAAATATTTTTAAATGTTATTAAGTATTAATATTATTTAAATGAAACGTCATCATATGATTGAACGCCTTTTTTTATTATTGTGAAAGGTAAGTCAAATAAAATGTGGGTGCGGAGCACTCACAGAGCAAAGAGAATAATGACGTATTATACGTATATAAAAAAGAAAATTGTGTAGTGTATGTACGAACATAACAATGTATGTATGTTCACGTGTTTGTTGCTTTGCATTCTCTTTGTTTTTTGTGGGAATAAAACAAAAAGTATTAAGCAAGAAAATAATGACACATGTGCTTGCACTGGTATTAAGTATTAATATTATTTAAATGTAACGTCATCATACGCTGTTTTTTATATTCCAATTCCAACATTTACTAATGTGTTCATAGAAATCAAATAAGTACCGTGTAACAAAAAGGTGTTAACACATCGCCCGTGAGTTCGAACACTCATTGGATTTTTTAGTAATAAACAGAGTTGCATCAAATTGTACACCAATTTAAAATGAGGTTAAAATCACGTTTATGCTGCTCCGCACAAAACGAGAATTCGAGAGAAATTTTGACGTTTCTCTTTACTCTCTTTCGTATTTCTGCCATGTTGTTTCACACTCTCTCTGCTTTTGAAGGGAGAACATCATTTGCGTATATTACTTTCTGATTATTTGTATAATACGAATAAAAATAAATACAAAAATATTAACTAAAATGTGTACTACAATAATTCGTGGAGATTTTTATTACTAAATACCAGCAACATGAAAATCAGACATCTTTGTTTGAAAAATTAATTGTTACGAATGTAAGTAAGAAGCAGAACAGCCCATTAGACGACAAAGAACGAAGGTTGTTCAAAAGGCAATTTAACGATTAACGCAGGCTGAAGAAGCATAATCTAAAACATGGCTAAGTGGTTGAGATCGTCGGCGTACCAAAACCAAAAACCCAAAACCTCCAGACAGTGTATACAAAAACGATCTACAAGTAGACAGTCAAAATTTCTCTTCACTCAAATGCCAACAAACAAAACAAGTGAAACCCTAGTACTTCTCTACTCTCTCTCTTACTTTCTTCATTGAATATTTCAATACACGAGGAGCTTTTTGATAGTGTTATTGTATATAACTATACAAATACCAACCATGTTGAAGTAAAATTACATAAACTATGCAAAAAGTATGAAATAAGCAAGATATGACGCGAGAGAGAAATGCGTTTGAGTGAACTCCTAGCACTTTTTGGTTCTCTTTTACCAGGGTTGCCAAGTTCCGCACATCTTCTGGTCGTCTAATTGTAAATCGTCTTTGGTGTATATACCAACGGCAGTACCAACTGTGATGGCTGTCCTGTTCACAGGAGATATCGCAAAATTACAATACTACGGTCAGTTCCAGTATTGGCATGTTCTACAATGATTATTTATTTTTTCTACACTTTTTATAATAAAAATTGTTTCAAGGGGTCACCTTTTCCTAGCGTCAGTCCACAATAACCTATCTCCAGCAATACTTTGGGTGATATGAACCTTAGAATTTAAATGTTGTATCATTGTACGTATTTCAACCGTGATAGCATAGGTATACAATTCATCAACATGTTGTTGGGCACTTTGTTAGCGGGAGGATCACTCAAACGTCGTGTTAAATTTTGACACTTTTTTTCTTGCTCCAGAGTCTACATCGAGTGAATCATAGAGTTTTCGTTGAAACGCCACACCAGTAAGCTTTGTTAGTTTAGGTCATACATTAATTTCGATTTTTTGTATAACTCTGCTCTTTTCGATGGTCAAGTCTCTTATCCTCCGTTTGCTGCTGCACTTTTCAGTTTTGTTAGATACAAAACTTCACAAATTTAAAATCGTTTTTGTGTTTTTTTTTTGACAAATTTGTTGATGGTGTTGGTAAACAGTTCTAAAAACTACTACTATTATCCGTGATGAAATCAAAAACAGTGTTGTATGCGTTGATTCTCTTTCGATTTTCAAGAAATCAAGAAAAGTGACTAGATTTAATTGTATGGGAAATCTAATAGATTTTGTTTTTGTTTCGGCTGAAATCAAGAAACTCTAGATTGGGAGCGCAGCATAAACGCAGCTTAACAATTAAACTTCAGTTCTTAAGCGGCATTTAAACCTACCAAGATTATCCCTACAATTGTAATCTGTAGAAACTGAAGTTTAATTTATAACCTTATTTTAAACTGGTGTAAATTTTGGTGCAACACTGTTAGTTACTAAAAAAATGCAACCATAATAAAAAAATGCACAAAAAATCGACTGTATGACAGATGGATACCGATCGAAAATTTCCCGACGCGTCGCCGCCACCAAAACTTTCTTGAAGCTCACGCTGCCGCCGATATAAACGGCACTTATTGGTTTCAGCTGTGAGCCGATTTTATCGACTAACCGGATTTATTATTTCAAAAGCCAACTGAATTTTTTCGATAAATTTGTTGGTCTAAGAGCGGAGTTGCCACTTGAAATGTCAGTTTAGGGTCTTATCACATGAAACGATTCACTTCACTTTCACATAATTTTGCAATTTTTGGGTCACTGTATCACATTTAACACAGCCTTGGCTAACCCACTTTCAACTAGTTGTTTTTAACTCAGAATTTGTCACTAATACACTCCCACATTTTAAAGGTGAAAGGCTGTTGCTTGCGATTTTCTCTTTCAACCAGCGTTTCAACCACTTGTTCAACTAAACAACTGATTTTTAAATCTGTGCCAAATTCGTTTGCTTTGTTTTGTGGAAAAGTAAATACAGCGTGTGTGTTTTTTAAAACATAAATTAAAGTGATTTTTGAACTAAAATATATGTATAATATATATATATATATATATATATATATATAAATAAAGTTGATCAACCTGTTGCGTGCAGCCTACGTCACAGCTGTCAGTTTTAACGAATTCTGACAAGCAGTATATGTAAAAGCCTTTCAACCAAAAGTTGAAAGTGTAACCTCGGCGTAAGCCATCATATCTACTGTCATAATTAAACGCTGGGAAATTTGAGGTGAATGTAATCGAAATACAAGTGATGGTTATTAAAATTAATAAATAATGAAAGAAATATGTACAAAATTTGATACTATTTCTCAGAATAGTTTGTTTTGAGTGTACAAAAAACCAACAACAACACATAAATTGAAACCTAACGGAAAAACATAACAGCAATGATGTGGATTTTGTGTATTCAAGTGTATATTTGTGGATTTGTGTGAATGCGGTGTGTGGATTTTGATTACAAATGTAAATGTGCAAAAAAATCATGAAAATCCCAAAGCAAGTCGATTATGTAACGGCTTTAGAAAAAGTTCTACCTCTGACGCTAGTTTGTACAAACCACCAACTTGACCTTAAGTGGAGTTCAAATTATCAGATAGATCTGACGGACATATCTGAAGGAGCTATCGATAAAATATCGATTTTTCGTCCACACAGAAAGAATTATCTGGCAGACTTAATTTCAAGCAAGACACCACAAAAAATCTTCAAAAAAATTAGAACAATTTCTACTACGTTGACTTTACTTATTCTACCATGCTGAGAACATTTGTTATGCACACGCACACACATTCATATATAAAAAAATAAATGGTTTCCCATTACATCCCATGAAGGGACTGGGGTGAACTTCTCACAATCACTGAGCTGTCCGCTTTCCAGTTTTCACTCACTGATTGAGACCTACAGTTTTACACCGATTCCGAACGGTAATTTGAGAAGCTTTTTCATGGCTAGATACTCGATAGTGTCGCCGTCACTATGCGAGGTGACCACCGCCGAAAGAAAATTTGAAGGTGGTCGGTGCCGGGTTCGAACCTACAATCTCATGTACAGGAGCCGCGCACACTAACCATTGCACCACCGACGGCCACACATTCATATATATATATAATCTAATTTCTATGGGGAAAACTAAGCACACACACATCCCAGTTTCCTCCGCTATGTGCAATTTCTTGATTTTTACAAGCGTTTATGTTTTTTAATTATTAACATTTTATTTTATTAAATTAAATTACTCTGAAGTTTTGTATTTCTTTAATTTCACATTAAATTTCAAAAATTCTATGTAATTTGTAGTTTTTCGCATTTCTCCTTTTCGTTTGTTATCCCCGACTTGTTATGTATCTCTCGCTCTCTGTTTTATCGATAACCTTTAAAGAAATCCCTTGGTTTTCAAACTGTTTTGAAGACCATCAGATTTATCTGACGGCAGCTATTCACATTGACAATTTTTCTTCAGATTCGACAGATCGTCAAATCCGTCTGATAATCTGAACTCAACTTTACACCATGGATAAGTTGATGTCAACTTGAAGTCGCTGCAACTTATCCACAGGTCTAAGGCCCCCTTTATCCACAGGTCTAAGGGTCCCTTTACACCATGGATAAGTTGATGTCGACTTGAATTCGCTGCAACTTATCCACAGGTCTGAGGACCTCTTTAGATACACTCACTCAGAGTTATGTGATAAGACCCTTAGGCCCAATTTTTGATTGATTTTAATTGGTAATCAGTTGATTTTGATTTGATTGATCTGACTTTAAATTCGAAAAGCATTGCTTTGTGTTTGTTCTTCTTGTTGTTTTCTCTCAAAATCATATGGTCACTTGATCATAGTTTAAATTCCCAACTTTGGCTGTTTAAACAGCAATCAATTATTAACCCAGGAAATTAATTCAGAGTTTAAATTATGTTTGATCATTGATCAAAGATGATTCTCCACTCAAAAATTAGGCCTTAATCTCAAATTAGGTGGTGTAAAAGACAAAGAGTAGAGAACAAGGCTAGTGCTAACCTGGCCCCGATAAGATGCGGTGTAAATTCGATATTGTAGTTGATTTCTGATAAGCCAAAGTTGGGCATTTAAACTATGATCAAGTGACCATATGGTTTTGATAGAAAATAGAAACCAAAGAACAAGCACAAAGCTTCTTTAAATGTTAATGGAAAAATTATAATCACCATCCTACTTGAAACAACAAAAAAACGTATCATTTAACTTGTTGTGCAGTTAAAGCTTAATTTATCCTCAAATAATTTTAAATTTTGCCTTATCACTTTACTTTTCTTTTGAAAATGGAGTCAGCTTCATGCATTGTAACGATTAGCAGCTAAATGTATGACTATCGGTTATTTTTCGTGACATTTGCAGATTATTTGACAAAGCACTGAAAACCTCTTTTCGGGGTTAAAGTCAGATCAAACATAACTCAAAATTATCTGAATACGAATTTAAATAGCCACTCAAACATTTATCCTAATAGCTCATTCGCACTACAAAATATTTTCCTGATTTCGTACCAAATGTCCTAACAAAATCTGAAGTGTTCGCATTGGAGTTTTTCCTGATTTTATTGAAGGTCAAGGCGTAGTGACGAGGTAGCGTTACTACGACAACAAACACACCAAGCCGACAACAATATGCATTTTGCTTTGTCTTGTATTTTTCCGCAATCAAATTCAGCACAAATATATTCCAGGAATAAAGGTTAAAAAAAGTATAAAAAATATATGTTCGAGAAACATATAAAACATAGACAAATAAGGAAAAATGCCGGATTTTCTTGATTTCAACAACAAAAGTGGCAAAATCAACAAAAGTGGCAAAATCAAGAAAATCAATGCCAGTGCGAATGCTGTATAAGACCCAATGATCAGTGATCAAACATGATAAAAACTCTAAATTCATTAATTTAGTTATTAGTCGATTGCAGTTTAAACAGTATGGAGAAGAAAATTTACTCATAGACCGGAATGCCAACAAAGAAAACGAGTGAAACGCGTCGTCACTCTCTTCGTTGAATATTTCAATACACGAGCAGTTTCCTGATAATGTTGTTGTATCTAACTATAGAAATTCCAACCATATTTAAATAAAATTACATAAAGTATGTAAAAAGTATGAAACCATCAAGTTATGACGTGGGAAAAAAATGCGTTTGAGTGAATCGCGTCGGATTTTTTGGTTCTCTTCTATTAGGGCTGCCAAATTGCGCCGGGGTTTTCTTGTCTACTTGTACCAAAAACGATGTACAAGTAGACAGTCAAAAATTCTCTTCACTCAAATGCCACCAAACAAAGCGAGTGAAAACCTAGCCATTCTCTGGTCTCTCTCTTAAGCGCCTATTAGACGGTCATACCTGGTATGATACGACAGTATGATGAAAAAAATATGTTTTGCTATTACACTATCATACCAAGCTGACATATATCAGTTTGAAAGAAACACCGAAGTGTGAGGTTGTTTGGTTTGTTTTTTTAACACTATCTATTGTCGCTTCGGCTTCCACTTCTTTTCATTTATTTAAAAGAATTTCGTATGCTTTTTCTTTCTTTTGCTTATTGTGGTATATTTCGCTTTTGATATTCCACAATTCTGGGAAATGCTCATAAAGCGAAATAAACTCACGTAAAAACCCGCGATCTAGCCACGCCATCTGTCCACTTTGAATGCTTAACAACAAATGAAATTTCTTATTGTGATTGACACAAGGCTATTACACGAGTATGATGGTATGATGGTATTCCAAAATATCAAAAAATTTTGATATTCATCATACCTTGTTGACAAACAAGTATTTTTGCCTATTACACGAGTATGATGGTATGATCGCATACCGCTCTATCATACCAGGTATGAGCGTCTAATAGGCGCTTTACTCTCTTCATTGAATATTTCAATACA
The DNA here is from genome assembly GCA_963931995.1 of Phaonia tiefii. NCBI lineage: Eukaryota > Metazoa > Arthropoda > Insecta > Diptera > Muscidae > Phaonia > Phaonia tiefii. The sequence continues at coordinate 15,168,562 of OZ008367.1, forward strand.
CGAGCAGATTTGATAATGTTTTGATTTGATAATGTTTTGAATTAAGGGGCCCTTAGACCTGTGGATAAGTTGCAGCGACTTCAAGTTGACATCAACTTATCCATGGTGTAAGGTGAAGTTGGTGGTTTGTACAAACTAGTTGATGTAAAATCAAACCCATTTTGATTTTTTGAAGTTGATATCAACTTATCCACCAGTGTAAGATGAAGTTGCATCAACTTTCATACGCATTTCGGTGAGAAACGCTCATGAGGCAACATTATCGGCAAAATTTAAATAAATCAACCAAAAAATAATTAAATTAAACATTATCGGAAAAATATAAACTAAATAAATATGATTTGTAGAGTTATTTATAATTATTTAAAGAAAATAAAAATGGCGTTTTTTCGTAAAATTTGTGATATTTTCGCAGTGCGCTCACCACCTTTCATTTCGACATCTGACAAGTAAATGAAGTTGCCTCAACTTGTTTGAGAGTGTAAGGGCAAAATCGAAGTTGATGTCTAGTTATCGAAGTTGATGTCAACTTGAAGTCGAGCAACTTATCCACAGGTCTAAGGGCCCCTTTAGACGACCAGAAGATATGCGCAATTTGGCAACTCTGGTAAAAGAGAACCAAAAAGTGCTAGCAATTCACTCAAACGCATTCCTCTCTCGCGTTATATCTTGATTATTTCATACTTTTTGCATAGTTCATGTCATTTTACTCAAAGACGATTTACAATTAGACGACAAGGAGATGTGCGCAACTTGGCAACCCTGGTAAAAGAGAACCAAATAGTGCTAGGAGTTCACTCAAACGCATTTCTCTCTCGCGTAATATCTTGCTTATTTCATACTTTTTGCATAGTTTATGTAATTTTACTTCAACATGGTTGGAATTTGTATAGTTATATACATACAATAACACTATCAAAAAGCTGCTCGTGTATTGAAATATTCAATGAAGAGAGTAAGAGAGAGAGAGTAGAGAAGTACTAGGGTTTCACTCGTTTTGTTGGTTGGCATTTGAGTGAAGAGAAATTTTGACTGTCTACTTTTACATCGTTTTTGTTTTACTTCAACATGGTTGGAATTTGAATAGTTATATACAAAAACACTTTCAAAAAGCTGCTCGGGTATTGCAATATTCACTGAAGAGAGTAAGAGAGAGAGGCTTGCACTCGTTTTGTTTGTTGCCATTTGAGTGAAGAGAAATTTTGACTGTCTACTTGTACATCGTTTTTGGTGTTTTTGCATATAATGCTGTATATAAATCGTCTTTGTTTACAATTAGACGACCAGAAGATGTGCGCAACTTTGCAACCCTGGTAAAAGAGAACCAAAAAGTACTAGGGAGTTCACTCAAACGGATTTCTCTCTCGCGTCATATCTTGCTTATTTCATACTTTTTGCATAGTTTATGCAATTTTACTTCAACATGGTTGGAATTTGTATAGTTATATACAATAACACTATCAAAAAGCTGCTCGTGTATTGAAATATTCAATGAAGAGAGTAAGAGAGAGAGTAGAGAAGTACTAGGGTATTTTGACTGTCTACTTGTACATCGTTTTTGCGTCTGCAGCATAGTGTAATAATATAAGTGGAAGCATAAGCCCAGCTGATCAGGCATTTTGTTATTGGGTTGTTTCTTTTTATCATTCTCTGTTTACGTAGTACACTCGAAGTGTCAACCTTGTCTCATCATTTGTTTTGAATCTTCCTTGCCCTCTTTGCTTACGCTGGTCGTTTCACTGCCTGTAGTTTTTTTGATGGCTAAAAATATATAGAAGAAGTAACTAAAATTACCTACATACATATGTATGGACTTACTGGTGGATACTTACCAATTTGGATCTTAAATGCGTTCCAACTTTCTGCCTATTACTTTTTTTAATACATGTAATTCTATGCATGTAATTATTTACTTTGGCGTTTTTCCTTTGCCTCTTCTTCGTATATAAAATGATTTTGACATATCGAGTGTATTGTCATAACAATAGTACAACAAAATTCTGTCAAAATCGTTTCATATTACAACAACACGCCACGCGTCGACTTATATTATTAGACTATGGTCTGAAGCAAAGACGATTTAGAATTAGAAGACCAGAAGATGTGCGCAACTTGGCAACCCTGGTAAAAGAGAACCAGAAAGTGCTAGGAGCATGGTAGAAATATAATGGTAGATGCAGTACGACAACAAATACAACAAGCCAAAAACAACAGGCATTTTGTTTTTGCTCAGTGTCTGTGTTGTGTCAAGTCAGCTGATAGAAAAATGATGAAAATGTAAACAAATTGGCAAAAAGTGCCATTTAGAAAATGATTGAGTGTTATTTGATATATTGAAAGTGTTTAAGTGTGAAAATTAAAACGTTTCTATGTAATTTTTGCAGGGAAATATTTCAAAAACAGCAGTTGCTGGCGAACGGGGGTTGCAAACAAATAAATGTAAATAAACTTTGACATAAGAGAAAAACTTACTCACACTCAGTCCAGAAAAAAGTTCAAATCAGTTGGGCTAGTGCTTCTACCATTTCTTTGTACCATGGCTAGGAGTTTACTCAAACGCTTTTCTCTCTCGCGTTATATCTTGCTTATACTATCATACTTTTTTGCATAGTTTGTGTAATTTTACTTCAACATGGTTGGAATTTGTATAGTTATATACAATAACACTATCAAAAAGCTGCTCGTGTATTGAAATATTCAATAAAGAGAGTAAGAGAGAGAGTAGAGAAGTACTAGGGTTTCACTCGTTTTGTTTGTTGGCATTTGAGTGAAGAGAAATTTTGACTGTCTACTTGTACATCGTTTTTGTCTGAGGGCAGCATAACCAAAGACGATTTACAATTAGACGACCAGAAGATGTGCGGAACTTGGCAACCCTGGTAAAAGAGAACCAAAAAGTGCTAGGAGTTCACTCAAATCTTGCTTATTTCATACTTTTTGCATAGTTTATGTAATTTTACTTCAACATGGTTGGTATTTGTATAGTTATATACAATAACACTATCAAAAAGCTCCTCGTGTATTGAAATATTCAATGAAGAGAGTAAGAGAGAGAGTAGAGAAGTACTAGGGTTTCACTCGTTTTGTTTGTTGGCATTTGAGTGAAGAGAAATTTTGACTGTCTACTTGTAGATCGTTTTTGGCATAACTATACAAATTCCAACTGTTGATTTACCAATCAACTTTAACTTCCGCAGTGCACCTCGTACCTTGACTGCCGCCTTTACCCTCGTACCTTTCAATGTCTTCTTTGGTGTCTCGATGTTGGTGACGTCACAGCAACGTTGGGTCAGGTTGTGTCGTAGGGACAGCAGACGTGTGGATGTTGAAGAAACAAAGCCCAAACACAGCTAGCGTTGTTGTTGTAAATGCACGGGTTTGCCTTTGCTGTCCGTCGGTCGCACTTTCTCACTGCCGGTAGTGGTGAAAACAGACACAATGCAAATAAATAAATAAAAACTTGTTTTTGTTTAAGAATGGTGGCTCTTCAACGGCCTACAAATGTTTCTTTTATTTATTCTATGGTTAACAATTACTCGCGAGGGTTTTGCCGTCTGTCCGTTTCACATATCACTTTGCTACTGACTATCACACTCGTTGTTTTGTGTCACCAAACCGATAGCGAGTGATATTCAGCAGAAAGGGCTATGTGCAAAGGGAGAGATGGCACAGCCGCTCAGAGAACTCATCTGTTCACGCACACACATAAGCAACCACTGGGCTGGCAAAAGTCAGCGATGGCCTAACGTGTGCGCGAACATACTGCCCCCTTTGCGCAGTATGTGCAAAACAATATTAATTGATACAGGAAGTATGAAAGAGAGGACTAAAAACTTAAATACAAATATGCAAAAAGCAAATTCAATGGAGGTTAACCACTTAGTAATTCATTAGGTTATTCAAATATAAAAAAGTCTACAAATAATTAAAATTAATTGGCAGCTTTGTCAACGCTGATGGGGCCAAAAAAAGTCCACCCAAAAATTGTCTTCTGGGAATAGGGTATGCCCTCCTCTGTCTGTTGTAACCCTAAGAAGATTTGTTTTGCCACGTCTGCTCCCAAGATCAGGCAGCACCCAGAGGGGAGATTGAATGATAGATCGGCTAGTTCTTTTGGGTCAAATTTCTCTAGAACCGCATCCGAGGTGCAACGTCGATGGGGTGAGAAAGGCGAGGGACCGTATACCACCTTGAACACTGCCGTGAGTGTTCGTACGCCTGTCAAAGGATCAGTTAGCTTCAATTCGATCTGTCCGAGTTCATCTGGTACCCGAAATGGAAACAGCAGCGACGTGACTATAGCCTGGCTTCTTTTTATGTTGGGGTCCAGTAAAACACGGGTCAGCTTTTTCCCCTTGTCTGTTCCAGCTCGCTGCAGATAGACGCAAGCTGTCATTCTTAGCCATTCGACCGCACTTTCGTCTGGACTATGGAGGAGTGTGTGGTGGCGGACCTTACACGCATGACAGTGATATTTGCTGTTGCACTGATTCACGGTGTGTGACAGACCTAGACAATTCTGGCACGCCTTGTATATTTCCACCATCCTGGCTCGCTCGGAAGGGGACAATAGCAAAAATCTCCGGCAGGACCTGAACGGATGACGTGTCGTGCAGATGGGACAGCGATATTTCTCCATGTAGTCCATATCTATGGGAGAAATAGGGAGGAAATATAATTAATTACTGGGCCAGTCAATGCTGTGGAGCGTGTTAGTAGAGTAGAAAATGTTGTGGGGGACATAACGACATGTTATACTACGATTCGCTACGACGTGGTAGAAGAACAAGTTTATGTATCGGACGTGTAATTGTTCCCAAATGCGTCTTTAAATCAACTACTCTCACGCGATTATCCTTGCCGAGGTAGAGCTTTACGACTCTTCCTAATCGCCAGTCATGGGGGCCCCCCGTATCGTGGCGCAAAACTACTAAATCGTTCTCCTTCAAATCTTCTTGTGGCCTTTTCCACTTATCTCTTTTGTGGAGCTCCTTCAAATAGTCGGATTTCCAACGCATGCAAAAATCCCTTTGGATGACTTTAAGTCGCAGCCATCGATTTAACAGTGCCGTGCGAGAAGGCAATATTTCAGGCTCAGCGGGGGTCAGAAGGGAGGATCCAATCAGAAAATGTCCAGGAGTCAGAACGCTAAGGTCTTCAATATTGTCTGAAAGAGGTGTAAGTGGACGCGAATTAAGGCATGACTCTATTGAAGCGAGGATGGTAGTAAGTTCTTCAAATGTATGTCGGATTTGGCCGGATATCTTTTTTAGATGGGTTTTACAACTCTTGACTCCTGCCTCCCACAGTCCACCCATATGAGGCGCAGCGGCAGGTATAAAATGCCATTCTAATTTCTGGTGTCCATATCGTGTAACAGCCTCATCTCTTAGTTCAGAGACAGCTTTCATGAAGTTCGTTTTTATTTCCCTAGCCGCTCCGACAAAGTTTCGGCCATTGTCAGAGTATATTTTATGGGGACAGCCACGGCGAGAAATAAAACGAGTCAGAGCTGCTAGAAACGCTAGGCTAGAGAGGTCGCTTACTGCTTCCAAATGTATTGCTCGGGTGGCAAAACAAACGAATAAGCAAATATACCCCTTCGTGATACGGCAGCCTCGGCCAGAAAACGTTTTAATTTCGAGTGGGCCAGCAAAATCGACACCTGTGTTACTAAATGGGCGGCTCAATGTTGTCCTTTCAGGCGGAAGAGCTGCCATCATCTGGCCTTGAAGAGTTTTACGGGCCATAACACATTCCTTACAGTGGTTTATGTGTGTTTTAATCAAGGTTTTCGCTTTTACAATCCAGCACTCGAGGCGCACGGTAGCGAGCATCAATCGAATTCCTCCGTGAAGGGTCAATTTATGGATAAAGTCCACATAAAGCTTTGCAAAGCGACTTTGATAGGCGACAATTACCGGATGCCGTTCACTATAAGACAAGGACATCGTAGACCCCAAGCGACCATTGGCTCGAATTATCTTATCCTTATCCAAAAATGGAGTAAGGGTTAGGATGGAACTTTTCGATTCTATTTGTTTTTTCTGAGAGAGACAATGATACTCGCTTGAAAAGTGGATTTTTTGGGAAAGAAGCATCAGTCGATTACGTGCTGCCATTAACTCTTGAGCCGATAGTTTGACGCTAACGCACCGGTTTTCCTTCTTTGAAGCTGGGTGAATGGCTTTAATGAAGCGAAGAATATAAGCTACAACATGCATGGCTTTCGAGAGACAGGAAAAACGATCTAAGATGTCCTCTATTTCCGCTGATTTAGCTAAATGTGTCCGTACCGGTTTGGCCTCTAGACTCGTGTCCAATATTTCTAAAGACTCGGGCCAACATTCCATTTTTTCTTTCAGCCAGGGCGGCCCAGACCACCAAAGGTCCTTGTCCATTAACTCCAGAGGAGTCACTCCCCGGGTTGCTAGATCAGCGGGATTTTCGTCTGTTGGTACGTGCTTCCAGCAATGACCAACTTTATCGTGTATTTTTGCTACCCTATTCGCCACAAATGTGGCCCAATTATGCGATGGTTTTTTCAACCAGGCCAAAACGATTGACGAATCAGACCACAAGGCAATCGAGTTTTGAGGAATTTTCATCTGAGGCAGAAATATATTGATCAAGTTTGACAACAAGAGTGCTCCGCACAACTCCAACCTTGGGAGAGAGACTTTTTTAATGGGTGCGACTTTTGATTTAGACACGAGTACATTTGTGTGAACGATGCCTTCTATCTCGACTCTAGCGTACAAAACCGCCGCATAAGCCAACTCCGACGAGTCGCAGAACCCATGAATCTGCAGTTTACATTGCGGAGAGTATTGTACCCAACGTGGTATATGAATTTTCCCAATTTCGGAGTAAGTTTTAATGAATGCTTTCCATTTTATAAGAGTCAGTGGCTTCAGAGGGTCATCCCAACCGATGTCATCAAGCCATAACTGCTGCATTATGATTTTTGCCGTTACTACAACCGGCGCCAGCCAGCCCAAAGGGTCAAATAGCCTTGCTATGACTGACAAAACTTCCCGCTTCGTAAAAGCTGTTTTGTCTTCTAATTTTTCAGCCATAAAGTAAAAACAGTCAGCTGACGCATTCCATCTAATGCCTAAGGTTTTGGCTGTACTTTTATCGTCAAACACCAAAAAATCATTGTCTAACAGATGATCTTTGGGCAAATTCTCGAGGATGTCTTTGCTGTTCGAGGTCCATTTTCTCAGATCGAACCCAGCTGATAATAAAATTGAAATTAACTGATTTTTTGATGTTATAGCCTCTGGGACCGAATGCGCTCCTACTAGCACATCATCAACATACATGCTTTCTCTTAATATTTGAGCGCCAATGGGAAACCGATGTTCCTCATCGTCTGCCAATTGCAGTAATGTACGCAGGGCCAAGTACGGAGCACAATTGACACCAAATGTGACCGTTTTCAATTGAAAATCCTGTATTTCCTCATTTGGGTCAGGTCTGAACAGTATTCGTTGAAATGGAGCGTGTTTGGGATTAATCAAAATCTGCCTGTACATTTTCGTTATGTCCGCGTTGAATACAAACTTGTACAGACGCCAATTTAATACCAGAGACACTATATCCTTTTGTAAGACTGGGCCAACGAAAAGACAGTCGTTAAGACTTTTACCATTAGATGACGGGCTAGAGGCGTTAAAAACAACCCTCAACTTCGTTGTCACGCTATCCGGTTTATAAACGCCGTGATGGGGCAGATAAAAACAATTATCTGGTCTGCCCGTTGGATTGTTTATACTCTCCATATGGTTAAGTGTCAGATATTCCCGTAAAACCTCATCATACATTATCTTCAATTCTGGCTTTCTTGCCATAGATTTCTCATTCCTGAGGAATTGACTAAGGGCAATATATCTGTTTTGGCCAATCGCCGATCCTATTTGCAAATCAGGCTTAAAGGGTAGATCAACTACATATCTCCCTTCAGCTGTACGAACTGTTGTCGTTTTATAGATGTTTTCGCAAATCTTATCTTCATCCGAAATTTTTCGTTTTGTGGGAACTTCTTCGACTTCCCAAAATTTGGCCATCTGCTCGTCAATCGACACTCTTGTGCAATGAGAGACACGAACCAAACATTTTGAATTGTTATTAGTCGTTGGGCCAGTAACAATCCATCCAAAGACTGTCTCCTGGGCCACAAGCGAGCCTAAAATGCCATGTTCCACTCCACTGAGTAGAATTAGCGGATACAAATTTCCCCCTAGGAGAATATCCACTGGGCCAGTTTTGAAGAAGTAAGGATCAGCGAAATCTAATTTTGGCAGCTGATCTATATTCACATTTTCGAACGAATGAGTTGGGACATTTCCCGTAACATCTGGGACCACCAGCGCATCAGTGTCCAGAGAAAAGTTTGACTCTCTTGTCGAACAGAGAGTAAACACTGCCATTTTCGAGCATTTTGTTAGATATTCACCGCCCAGACCGGTGATGTCTGCTGAAATCGATTTTGTGTGTAATCCCAATAACCTTTGTACTCTCGATGATATGAAAGTTTCATCCGAGCATGGGTCAATTAACGCTCTTATTTTATGGGACACACCATTTCCCACAATTTTTACCCACGCTGTAGCTAGCATTGTTTTGTGCGAGACAGACGTATGAAATGCCCTAACATTAGCAGATGTCGAAGGTGATTCAGTGGGCTGTATTTGATTTTGGGGCATACTCCGAGACTCTTCTGGCCTCGACTCACTTTGCTGAGCTACTTTATTTTTGTGCAATAGCGTGTGATGCTTCGAATTGCACTTTGAGCACGTATTTTTGCTGGAGCAATCAACAGCCATATGCCCTTGGGACAGGCAGTTTAAACAATGATTATTTCTCTTCACGACGGAAAGCCTATTTTTGAAATCCATGTTAACAAATTTTGGGCATGATCTCAAATGGTGAGGTTCCTTACACAAAGTACATTTCTGACTATTCACTTTTGTGTGGTGGACTTTGAATTGTCTCGACTTGTCGTAATTGTTATAGTTGTTCCCATAGAGACAGCGTTAACCTTGGGAGCTTTGAAGAGCATTGAAATACAAAAATTGGATCCCATGATCCTATATCGATATTGTAAAGTTCAAGAACCGAAATACAATTTGTCAACTGCCTTTGAAGATTTTTCAGACCGACAGCCGATTCTTGCGTACATGGGGTCAAGTTGAACAGTGTTTTCAACTGATTATTAATGAGAATACGTTTATTCTCGTATTGATTTTTTAAGTTCGACCACGCTATATCGAACCCTTCTGCCGTTAATGGAATATGGCGGTTTATTTCTCTAGCCTCACCACTAGTTTTTTGGAACAGGTGGTATAATTTTTCCACTGGGCTAAGTTTTTTATTATTCAAGTAAATGGCCGTAAACAGGTCTCTGAAACTGGGCCAGCTCACGTAATCGCCGTGAAAAACTTCTGTATCGCATGGTGGGGCCGAAACAGATGAGCTCAGTCTCTGAGATGCAGGAGTAGGTGCCTGAGAAATTTTTAACTTTTCCCTAAATTCACCGATTATTTTTATGCAATCGATATAGCAATCATGCGCTTCCCTTTTTCTATTTCGGATCGCTTCCTTATCCTTTTTCATGCATTCCGGGTCAGATAAACATTTCCAGTAATTGTCCTTACATTCTTTCCATGCACTTTCAATCTCATGCTTTTCAGCTTCTAGGGCTAGATTATTGTACGTGCTTAAATCAACTTCTTTTAATTGCTTCGTACACCAGATGATCTCATCGCACTGGACTAAAAACCCTTCAAGACTCATTGTATGAGTCGAAATGTAGTGAGAAAGAATTTATTTTGCGATAGAAAAAAAATAAAAATAAAACTTGCACGAAAGCCCAGTTAGGTTCGATACCTTATGAATTATTCTACACCACACTCAAGTTCGTGTTTGCGTTGAGAATGAGGATCAGATTCGAAAAAATTTTTCAAAAAATATTTGTCTCAAATATATTTTCCAGTGACCCACTGTACATAGTACAAGTTTTCACAGACGCGCTAATCCGTTTGAGGCAAAGCAGCTAAAACAACAGCTTGAATTTATATCCACAAAAAACAGATAACAATTTGTGATAAAAGCGGGAAACAATTATTTATTTTATTCTTCTCTTAAATTTTTAATTTGCGATGATTTTCGGTCAGATCTCTAAATTTTCCACAATTGAACCAATATCCAGATTGAGACAGTATTTGCTTAATTGCACCAGTGAAGGTAGTTTGTACCAATGCGAAATTTTTTTTTAAAAAAATTTGTCTCGAAAATAACTTATCTGACTCACTGTGGAGATAAATTCTCAAATTATATTTTCCACAATAAGAATGTTAACAAAAATGTTGTATCGAATTCTAATTTTGCTGATTTACTGTTCAGAAAAATTCACAAAATTTATTCTACATCAATGGGCCAAGAGTTCCAAAAAATTTTGTATCGAAAAATAATTTTCCTGACCCACTGTCCAGAAAATTCACAAAATTTATTTTCCAAGAGTTCCAAAAAATTTTGTATCGAAAAATAATTTTTCTGAGTCACTGTACAGCAAAATTCACAAAATTTAATTTTTTGACAAAGGGTTAAGGTTTTAAATTGCAAAGTAATTGCTCTGACCCACTGCACAGAAACCTTGCTAAAGTTCCAAAAATGTTTTCTCGAAATATAATATTTCTGAGCCAGAGTGCAAGAAAATTCCAAAAATTTATTCGTTCTTTTGTAAACGGGCAAGATTTCCAACGAAAAAATAAAATTAGCAAATAACTTTTCTGATCCACTGTACAGAAAATACACAAAACTTTTTGGACCAAAGCAATAACAATGGCACTATTCTTCTTCAACTGAGTCAGATTCGTTGGCTTTAGCAATTTTAAATTTTGCAAACAAAAATTTTTCTGATCCACTGTGCCGAAAATTTAACAAGTCTCTTCGATTAAGAGACAGAATCCGATAATACGGTACCGTAATAAAAAAAAAAACAAAAATCGAAAACAAAAAATTACCATTGTGATTACACACAAATGTACGAGAGACAGACACACTATGACGGTAGCAAAATAATGATTTTTGATTTTTTTTTTTTTTTTTTGTCCAATAACAACTTCGTTAGGATCAACGAGTAGCGGATTATCAAAACAGTTGGCTTTTTCCCGGCACTTCAACGGCCGAATACAAAAACAAATTGCACTAGGGACCGATTCCGTTGTAGGCGTATTAAAACAATTTGCTGTCTTAGGGACAACGGAAAATTCACAAAACTTGTCTTTGTCTTTTCTTTTTCAAAGGGTCAAGAACTCCAAGAAAAATTCAAAACTTAGTTTCGAAAAATAATTTTTCTGACCCACTGTAAAGAATAGTCTCAAGTCTTTTCAACTAAGCGACAGATTTCACTAGTACGGTACCGTAATATTGCAATTTCATTAGGATCAATTTTTTTTCCCTGGCACTTCAACGGCCGAACACAAGAAACAAATTGATCGAGGGGAAGACTAACCGGGACCGAGGGGAAGATTATCCGTACAACGGGTCAGATTCAGTAAAGTACACTGTACATACCTTAAGTCTGCTCCGGAATCACTGGCTTCTTGATTTACGGTCGAAGGACCAAATGTTGATTTACCAATCAACTTTAACTTCCGCAGTGCACCTCGTACCTTGACTGCCGCCTTTACCCTCGTACCTTTCAATGTCTTCTTTGGTGTCTCGATGTTGGTGACGTCACAGCAACGTTGGGTCAGGTTGTGTCGTAGGGACAGCAGACGTGTGGATGTTGAAGAAACAAAGCCCAAACACAGCTAGCGTTGTTGTTGTAAATGCACGGGTTTGCCTTTGCTGTCCGTCGGTCGCACTTTCTCACTGCCGGTAGTGGTGAAAACAGACACAATGCAAATAAATAAATAAAAACTTGTTTTTGTTTAAGAATGGTGGCTCTTCAACGGCCTACAAATGTTTCTTTTATTTATTCTATGGTTAACAATTACTCGCGAGGGTTTTGCCGTCTGTCCGTTTCACATATCACTTTGCTACTGACTATCACACTCGTTGTTTTGTGTCACCAAACCGATAGCGAGTGATATTCAGCAGAAAGGGCTATGTGCAAAGGGAGAGATGGCACAGCCGCTCAGAGAACTCATCTGTTCACGCACACACATAAGCAACCACTGGGCTGGCAAAAGTCAGCGATGGCCTAACGTGTGCGCGAACACCAACCATGTTGAAGTAAAACAAGTAAAATTACATAAACTATGCAAAAAAAATTACAGCAGACAGTTGTCCGAGGCCTTCGGCCACGGACTGTCCCTGCAGTCTGTCTCAGAGACACGGCCATTAAGTTTAACGTAGAATACGCCATCCGATAAGACAGAAAACATATATAACAATAAATTCATTTGCTTATATTATTTATCATTTATTGTTATATATGTTTTCTGTCTTATCGGATGGCGTATTCTACGTTAAACTTAATGGCCGTGTCTCTGACACAGCCTGCAGGGACAGTCCGTGGCCGAAGGCCTCGGCCAACTGTCTGCTGTAATTTTTATATTTACCAACGGCATTTGATTCAAGTCCGTTTAAAAAAAAATATTATGTTAAATTTTTTTAAACTTAATTTAATTTATGTATTTTAATTAATATTTTTATTGAAATAAGTTCTGCGAATGTTGAGAGGGCCGCCCTAATATTAAAAAAGGTTTACCTTATCGAGTCTTCGCATTAGCATTCGAGCGTTGTGTGAAAGCTTTACGCTTTACAATTCAAAATTAATGTTACAACAGCTTTATTGAAGCTTTCGCTGTTCGTTTCACTTTTTACTAGATACATGTTCCTAAGCAATGTTGAGCAACCAAAAACACTCAACCAAACACCACACATATGTTTGAGTGTATGTGGTTAAACAATTTTCATTTGAGAAATTAAAATACTAGAAATATATCAACTAATATGAAATGTATATCAAACGAAGGATAACATCTTCATTTACCGACAAAAAAAAATTTTAAAAAAATTCATCTAGCCGTTTCCTCAAATTCAATGAAATAAAGATTACAACAATAAAAACCTGACATAAATCCTCATACCATAAGGTAAGACGTATTTTACGTCAAAAGTATAAAATAATCAAGATATAACGCGAGAGAGAGTGAATTTCTAGCACTTTTTGGTCGTCTAATTCTTCATCGTCTTTGCCCACACTTGTCTGTTCCTACGTTCACGAAATTTTCGTTTTGTTTTTATACACGTACTTCTTATGGGAACGAAAATTTCGCAATACCTGAATACGGGTCTTAGTGCAGTTACATGAGTTGTTACTTTCCCCGTAGTAATTTGCCCTATACCTAACGAATGAATATTGACACGGTAACCCTGGAAAGAAACAATGTTCTTTTTCTGCAGTGAACATTGAATGAATAGTGTTATTTTATTTTACCGTTCGATCCGGAAAGAGATTTAATCCCGTGTAAATAGCAGCGAACGTTTTGTGAGTATTAAGAATTAAAAATGTCGGACTGGGAAGATGACGCTAGAGGCCCTTCACGCTATGAATCGGTTCCCAAGGAATCCAGGGACTTTGGCGACCGAAAGCCTTCCCGCAGGTACGACTTTCAGGACAAAATAGATTTGCGTATGGATAGCATTGGTCGCATTATCGGTCGAGGAGGATCAAATATCCAAAAACTGGAGTCAGATTTCAACGTTCGTGTTGAGCTCGATAAAGTCCGAGGCACTGTTACAGTTTCGGGAAACAATAATGCTGACGTCGAAAATGCCATAGTTCGCATTAAAGACCAAATGAATGATGCCGACACTCGTGGCGCTGATGGTTACTCGAAGAGAAACGAATACGATAAACCAAGAAATAACAGTGCAAGCACTAGCAGGCAACACTCAAGCTACGATAGTAATAGTAACAGGAAGCATGACGATGCCCGCGAACGACAAGACGCGTATGGGTTCGATGATGAAAGCAGCGGCGGCCTTATCGACTGGGATGCTCTAAACCAGAAGGCCGTGATTGAGCGCAAAAAAAGATGGGAAAAATGCCCACCATTGCGGAAGAATTTTTATGATGAAGACCCTGATATAGGGAATATGAGTTTGGAGGACGCTGAAGAGATACGATCAAAGAACAACAATACAACAGTACGTAGGGTGTTTGCTCAAGAAGATGCCGACATTCCAAACCCGGTCACGAAATTTGATCAATGTTTCTCCATGTACCCTGACCTTATGGCCGAGATACAAAAGCAAGATTTTAGGAAGCCCTCTCCCATTCAGGCACAAGCCTGGCCTATCCTATTAAAGGGAGAGGATTTGATTGGCATTGCTCAAACCGGAACGGGAAAAACACTAGCTTTTTTGTTGCCTGCTATGATCCACACCGAATATCAAGTTACGCCCCGTTCGCAAAGGGGTGGCCCTAATGTACTTGTAATGGCACCGACGCGTGAATTGGCTCTGCAAATTGAAAAGGAAGTCAATAAATACTCCTTTAGAGGCATGAAAGCGTAAGATCTTTGTGGTTCTGTGTTCATCTCTGGTATTTGTTAAATTACTATCTTGTTTTTTAGGGTATGTATCTATGGTGGTGGAAGCCGTAGAGATCAAATTGGAAGCATGGAACAAGGAGCTGAAATTATAATTTGCACTCCTGGCCGGTTAAATGATCTAATCCAGGCCAAAGTTATCGACATCGCTTCCATTACGTATCTGGTGCTGGATGAGGCCGACCGCATGTTGGACATGGGCTTCGAGCCACAGATAAGAAAAATATTGTTAGATATTCGTCCTGATCGTCAAACTGTCATGACTAGCGCAACTTGGCCACCGGGGGTCCGTCGTTTGGCAGAGAGTTACATGAACAATCCAATTCAAGTGTGTGTAGGATCACTTGACTTGGCCGCCACACATACAGTGAGGCAGACGATTGAAATCCTAGAGGAAGAGGATAAATTTTATACGGTATGTTTAAATTCGTTTATTTCATAAAGCGTCATACTTTTAACCATCTATTTTTATTTTGCAGGTGATGAACTTTATAAAACATATGGAACGCGATGAAAAGGTTATCATATTTTGTGGTAAGAAGGTTCGAGCCGATGACCTGTCGAGTGAACTAACATTGAAAGGCTATCACTGCCAATGTATACACGGATCCCGTGATCAGGTATGTTTCGCGTAGCTTGTAACCCGCGATATATTTACTACTTAATGCTTGCAGTCCGATCGAGAACAGGCCATAGCGGATATTACCTCAGGGGAGGTAAACATTCTTATAGCCACCGATATAGCCTCTCGAGGTCTAGACATAGAGGATATAACGTAAGTATTTCGTTTACCCTTTTTAAACTATATATTCAATAACTCAGCTTCAATTTGCACAGTCATGTGATAAATTTCGATTTTCCACGTAATATTGAGGAATACGTACATCGTGTTGGGCGGACAGGACGCGCTGGTCGCACTGGAACATCGATTAGTTATATCACACGCTCCGACTGGGCAATGGCTCCAGAATTGATTGGCATTTTAGAAGAGGCTGGTCAAAAGATACCTTCTGATTTACGTCTTATGTCGGAACGTTTTGGTAAAGCCAAAGAACGTCGTTCGGAAGAAGCATCAAAGTTTAACAGAATGAAAGGTCGAGGTAGCGATGGTGGTTATGGCAACCGGAATGGCGGACGCCGTAACCGTTATTAAATTGTTTTGGTTTTATTTTTGAAAATATGAAAGTTATTTTCCTTTTCTTTTTTTTTTATTCTACCTACTTATATTCTTACTGATTAGTTTGACCATTGAATTTCAGTTTAGTTTTAATACTTTTATTGTCTTAATAAAATAGTTCTGTATGAATCCGTCACATTTCCATATACTTACATACGCACTTAAAAAAATCACATTGTTCTTATTAGACCGAAGAAATCGAAGTTTGTTCAAGTTTCTCTAGAAATAAACTGTCCTTTTTTTTAGAAAATTACACATTTTGTTTCAGCTCAATTGAATTATTTTTAACGGTCGCGCATGATGAATAAAATCTATTTGAACAGCCATAAAATACTCGGAACTTGTATTCCGTACAAGGTGCAAATGCGCATTTTGGTATCCCCAGAGTTCGCGTCGGACTAAGTTTTACAATTGTGATAGCAAGTTCTTTAGGTTCGCGTAGTCCACTGAGAACCGCGGTTCCGTCACATCGTTGAACATAAAAATTTACCTGGTGTGGTTAATGTGCGTTCATGCCAGATGCTACCCCTTCCCAGTATGGCTGAATGAAGACATGAGTCGATTATCGATAGCAACCGAACCTCAGTTCCGTTACCAGTTGCCGAAAAGTTATTACATATGACAACTTGAGTTGCTTGATAGTGGATACATTGGCAGGCACGAGTTTTTTTTTTGCTGAATAGTTTTTAAAACAAAACGTTCAGGTGAACGATAAGGAGTCAATAGCTGTGGTTCTAAAGGAAATCCTAATTTGTAGTCATTAAATTGTAATGTTTATTTATAACAATTTGTGATAATACAATATTATTTATATAAAAAAGAACCTAGTAGCGTCAAATTTGTCATCTCGGGCAGCTCAAAACTTGATAATAAATAAACAAATGTGTCGATTATCGTTAGCAACCGAACCTCAGTTGCGTTGCCGAAAAATTATTACATATCGCACATGCTCCACAAAAGTGTAACAACTCAAAATTTGAACATTTTCAGTAGAGACGAAAAGCTCCGTTAATATTGATGGTATATTACAAGAAAAAAATATGTTATTGCAAGAAATTATCATTTTAAAGAATATAACCGTTGCTTACATTTTTATTTGTTTAGTAGTTGTAGAAAAATAACAAGTTTTTGAGTTATTACTCTTTCCTGAAAATTTTTTATATATGTATATAGTGGTATTATTTTGAGTTGTACCTGTTTAACTGAAAATTCTCACTGGAATTAATAAACATATACAGCCGTTATAAATTGTAAAAAGGCAAAACCAAAAATATTACTCTTTATATGATAAACCAACGAACCGATTTGCTTAAACACTTCGAGACAACTAAACAAGAGAGACAAAAGTCTAAAGAAGTTATTCTGAAAACAAAGAGTCATAACGGTTTTTTTTTGACGAAAGAGGAGACAAAACAAAACACTGTATGTTGTTTTCTTGCAAGAAACGAAAATTTGGAAATTTTAAGTTGTTACACTTTTGTGGAACAGGTGCGATATGGCAACCGGCAACTAACAGCTAGCAACTTCAGTTGCTTGATAGAGTTTATATTGGCAACCACGAATTTTTGGTTGCTGTATAATTTTTAATACAAAACAAAATGTTCAGGTGAACGATAAGGGGTCAAAAGCTGTGGTTCTAAAGAAAATCCTAATTTTTTGTTGTAAAATTGTAATGTTTATAAAAATTTGTGCATAATAAATTCAATATTATTTATATAAAATATAACCTAGTAGCGCCAAGATTGTCGGAGCTCAGGCAGCTCACAACTCATGAAAAAGCGAAATTAAAGAAAAATATAAGAACACGAAAAATATATTTTTGTTGTCGCTATTTAATTAGTTTGGCTTGAGGTCATAAAATGAAAATACGGTTCGACTGTTTTTTCAAGATTTATTAAATTTTCCTAATATTTCGATTAGCATCGCTAATCATTCTCAGGGTTCTATATACAAAAATATTTTACTCACATGTTGATCACAAAACGATTGCCAATAATTACATGTATTATAATTTTGTAAATATTTTTGTTGCCGCACAGACCTATGGGGCCACAGTTAGAGACTGCAAGATACAGGCAACTGTGGGTACTCAAACGGAAGGTATTTTTATCCCAAATGTAATGGTGTATTTATTTTCGTGGAACGGTATCTGTTCACCCACATAACCCCAATTTAGCGTATTATAGTACGTCTTGACATTTATTGTGTGTGTTCAAATTAAAGGGAATGATGAATCTGCTTCATTGCTAGTCATTTTCAAAAAATAACATTTTTCGTTTTCTATATTTTTCTTTAATTTCGGCCTTTTTTATCAAGTCATAAGCTGCGCCCGAAGTCTAATAATTTAGCCCTAGTAGCCATGTTTTTGCTCTGAAATCAGCAACCTGTTGCTTCAGTGTACTTTTGTTCCAAATGAGGGCATGGTGAGTAGAACCAGGATGTCTGGAGTCAACATACCTGATTAGAATTTCGTAGTCGCACATCTACAATTTGATCATTGCTATGAAAATATGTAATTATTATAGTATCATAACTTACCAGCAAAACATTTAAACTAAACTAGCCGATCCTATTTATGTATAAATGAACTTCTTCCTTCGCTCCAATGATACGTACGTGTGCCCCATCTATACATCCGACAACACCAGGAAACTTCGTTTTCTAGTAAAGCCGGATTTTATTTTGGGTCTTTTCTTCCTCCGTCATTTTTGAATTAATCCACATCTTACAAATGTTTTTTTACAATTATATGCACAACTATTGCTGTCCTCCGATGAATTCGCTTGAAGTCATTTTCCAAAATATCTAAACAAACTATTCCATCTTTATGAAGGCGAAAATATGCCTTGAACCTAAAACGGAATTTTTTATTAACAATTATTCTCAGCAATAACATTCACTCAGTGTAGCCGGCAATTCTAAAGGATTAGAGTTGTCTCGTTAAGCGTCTTCGAATAGATGCCACGTTTTGTACTTTGTCTTGCTCATCAAAAAATAATTCCACTGAATTCCTCATCATATTTGTTATTAAAAACTCACTTTAGATTTATTATTTGTTTACAATATTTACAGTTGACGAAGTGACAAAACTCTGTTATCGACGGCAAAACAGTGTTACCTACGGCAACTGGCAAAAGTTGCTATACATAATACCAATTTTTATTTCAGTGGCGTTGTCAGTTGACAGCGCAACTGAAGTTTGGTTGCCATCCATAATCGACCCATTAGAAAGGTCCTGTGATCCGTAAAAGCTACTAAGATCATTCAGCGTAACTTCTCGAATGTTTAGCACGGCGGTTATATAGATGGATGGATATTAGATCATTACGACGATTACAAATGTTAATTTGCATACAAAACTGCCACCTGTAGTCCCGACATTGCGATAATTTCTGTTGATGTAAAAGCCGTATTAGACTCAAAAATTAAAACCAAAATGCGCAAAAACAAGCATCTGCATCAGCTGATGCATTACCGAACAGGCCCAAATATTGCCGAGCAGAAAACGGTGGACATTTCTGGTTTTCGAAGCAAATAGGGTGAATAGTGAAATATTTTTAGTACGAAAATTTCATTTCAGAAAATACGACACTTTTATGAAAGGTACAAGGTGTGTGGTAATTACATTTATATTCATAAATTTAGTCAATCAATTTAAACTAGTGACAGTTGCAAAATTTCCTTAAAAAATGGCAGTTGTGTTAGATTTTACATAACCATTTTTACCAGAAGGGAAATAGTTAATGCGTCCATTTGCAGTATAAAGGCTCTTTCTTATTGAATACTACATATCGAATACTTGAATACTTACTTTTTCCATTTTCGAACTCAGTTTATTCATTTTCGAACTCAGTTTATTGTAGAGAAGACAAGGACTTCCATTAAATTCAATTTATTCATTCTCCTGATATCCCATCAGTAGTGGCATTTATGGTTAATGCGCTACACTAATTGTGCTACTACATAACATACTAATTATAACAATATGGAATTTAATTTATACTGATATGTGAAATTACTAAATTAGAGAAAATAAATTTAAAACTGTAATTTCTCTACTAATTGTAAGATTATGCTACAACAAACCAGCTAAATTTAACGTGACTAAAAAATACATGTATCGCATTTTGCGAAAACCTTAAAAAAATTTAAAAATAAAATTTGAAGTCCGCAAAATATAATTTGCAAAAGAAAAATATTTTCGCCAGTAAACACGTTAAAAGTCGTTTGATATGAATCAACAATCATCAAAATTCGACTCCTGTATTTTGAGATACTTTTAGTTAAACATGATAACCTACACATCTTTTTGTAAAAAGTTAACGCTTTGACACCCTATATAATGAAAACTGACTGCACTAGGAGGACGTTGTTGATATACTTACATACGTATATCATATACATATTTACATCTATTAGTACAACAGATCACATAAGTTTCATTAAAATCGGAAGCTTAATAATTTTGAGCGATTGCCTAAAATCTTAAACCAGACAAAGGTTTGTATGAAAAATCTTACCAAATCGCAATATATTCAAGGTAATATTTCGTTAGATAAACGTGCAAAGGTCGTAAGTTTATTTTTTTTTAAATTTTACAGGAGAGACAAAAAAACTTTCCAATTTTTTATTTTGGGTGATTGTTTATTTGTACATAAGTTCTTACATTCATAAATATTTACTCCTCAGCACCTTAAAGTCATTATAGAGGCAAGTAGCAACATAACTTAATTCATTTTAATACAAATAAAACTAATAAAATTCAAAAAATAGCTATTTCTAAAAATTAAGTTAATCTAAAATATACTAACTTATATATTTAATAAATATTCTTTACAAGAAGATTTAAATCTTGAAATTATATTAATGGATTTTAAAGATGATGGCAAATCGTTGTATTTAACACCACCAACACCGCCGTTATCTACATAGCTAGAGTGAGAAGCGAAAATAAATGAGCAGCCAGATTGGTTATGTGATCACTGATGTGTCTCAGGCAGAGCTCGCAATAATTCGTCTCTCTGGTACTTGTCAGGGAAAAACCACTTGTCCACTGACACGATCCGAAACTGTCGCGAAAAACCCCTAAAACTTCGTTCTTCTTTGGCTTGCTCTTCGCTCTACCGACGACCGTTTTTTTTCGCCCGCTCGGCTCATGTGTTCACTCGAGACCCTTTACTTCGTAAAAACTCGGCAAACGGTCTTCTGAGCATGTATGTGTGTTGCGCCTGGGGATAGGTCATTATTAATTGTTAAACTTAATTCCAAATTTTTTAGTTATAAGCAAAAATTCTTACATAAGTCATGGAGATTATTTAAATGTTTTAATTATTTAATTTTATAAGCATTGAACAAAATATGTACATGAAGATTAATTTTGTTTGGCCTGTACATATATTTGTCTTTTATTTTACATTTACATTTTATTGACAAATAGTTTGATTTACCTACATTTTTATTGCGCGGCGCCACTGGCTATTAATGCATATGTATATTCACACAAGTGAGTGCCCTATCGTCTTCTCCCTTCCTCTTTAATGCTTCGCCTGTGACAAAATATCTAAGGCAACAACACAAGGAATCACAACAATAAAAATAAAGACCTTTTTTGCGGACCTTTTGCTTGTTTTGCTCACTTACTAACCCTCAGTAGCTGAGCGACGAACAGTTCTGTTAGAATCGAGCGGTCAGTAAGAGACCGATTTCGTGTGTTACGCTCAGACACTGACCGATTACGTCTCATTTTTTTCGGTCTTTTGAGTGAGCAGACCGGGCAGAAAAATTTGGTTGAGCATATTTTGCGAGCTCTGGTCTCAGGCTTTGTAGGTGACTGATGTCACTGAAGCTCATCAAGCTATCGGGCATATATGTACTTTTTTCCTTTAGAAGGCGGATGAGCCAAACATTTGTGCCAACGGCGGATAGAATCCAAAAGAAGAAAATCCAGGTTCGACATATTGCATCCTGGTCAGCGTCTGTTCTATAATGATCGGCTGCAATCAAATATCCTGGCAGTAGGTAAAATGCATAAACCCGGTGGACTGGGTTTGCCTCCCACCACCGTTCATAATGGCAATGAAAATACAAAAACGAAAGAGAAAGCATAAATAACCACCATTTATTGGCGACCCCCCCCCCCCCCCCCCCCGAACGCCAGACAGAAGAGATAGATGATGATACCAAAGAGATATTCTATAAGCTCCTAGAGGAAACGTACGACCGCTGCCCTGGCTAGGTAGGGCAGTACTAGGAGATTTTAATGCTAAGGTAGGCATGGAGAATGTGTTTCATCCAACTACTGGCAATTTCAGTCTACATGTTGAGAGTTCCGAAAACGGTATGAGACTGATTGACTTTGCCGCGGCAAAAAACATG
Source organism: Phaonia tiefii (assembly GCA_963931995.1). Classification (NCBI taxonomy): domain Eukaryota; kingdom Metazoa; phylum Arthropoda; class Insecta; order Diptera; family Muscidae; genus Phaonia; species Phaonia tiefii. The sequence goes on from OZ008367.1 coordinate 15,190,687, forward strand.
GTCATTAGTGGTACAAGATTCCAGCATAAAGACATCCACAAAGCTACTTGGGTATCCCGTGATCAAAGAACGAAGAACCAAATTGATCACGTGGTAATTGATGGAAGGAGGATGATCAGAGGAGCTAACATCGATTCTGATCACTACCTGGTAGCAGCAAAAGTTCGTACAAAATTAAATAGAACGAAAATCGTACGAAACCAGACGTAGAGAAAGCTAGACATCGGAAAGCTGCATTTACCAGAGGCCTACGGAAGGAAGCTACGCAAGGAAGCTCTTGCAACTTTTGGCGCAGAACCCATCCCCTCCCGATGACGATCCTGAAGCGCAGTGGAAACCCATTTCCGACTCTATAAAAACTCCCGCAACAACCGTACTTGGGTATGAAAAACCGCTTCGCAGCAATCCATGGTACGAAGAAGAGTGTCGTATTTCAAATGAGGAAAAGAACGCTGCACGCATGGCAAAGCTTCAGTCAATTGCAACACGAGCTGCGACTGAGCGGTATAGGGAGAAAGGAAAGAATGTAAACCGTCTCTTTATGCGTAAGAAACGGGAGTGGAGAAAGCGCGAGAGTGAGAAAATTGAGTCATACAGAAGGAAGAACGAAGCCCGAAAATTCTACCAAAAAGTCAAAACGGAACTAATAGACATGGTTCAGGGCCCCCCTTCTGTAAAGACAAGGACGGAAATCTCATCGCAAATGTGGAGAGTATGTTGGGAATATGGAGAGATCATTTGTCCGCACTACTGGTACCTGAGATATCCAATGACGAGACAATCGATCTAAATTTGGACGACGACGTCGATTGCCCCCCTCCTCACCAAGACGGTTAGAACAGCTATTGCCCGGCTTAAGAACAATAAAGCCGCAGGAGCCGATTGATTTCCGGCGGAGCTGTTTAAGGCTGGCGGCGATGAGCTGATAAGGTGCATGCATCAGCTCATTAGCAAAATTTGGTTAGATGAATGCATGCCCGGCGATTTGAGTCTCAGGGTACTATGTCCCATATTTAATAAAGGTGACCCGAGTCTCTGTGCCAACTACCGTGGAATAAGCCACTTATCCATAGCATATAAGGTTCTATCAAGCATAATGTGCGAAAGACTGAAACCAATTATCGCTGACCTGATTGGACCATACTAAAGGCTGGCGCGAGATGAATTGATTGAGTTGTGATTTGTGGTGTGACACTAATACATTGTCATGTCATGCATGTTGTTACTACTTGGTATACATAGGAATTAGACGGCAATGTTACGTTCGACTCAAGTAAATCAATCCAACGTGTTCGAACATGAATCGTTTTACTTGAACATGAATCGTTTTACTTGAGTGTTGCATGGTACATACGACCATTCATCCAAGACTGTATGGATGACGTTTTGTCGCCCACACTGAATTTATGTTATTCTAACGTTTGATTTGTGTGCCCACGATTGTAATTAAAAAAAGGGAAAATGTAGAATATTGATGTTTAAATTATCGCAATTAATTATTTTTCACTTGTTTTCTTAAAATATGTACCTTTTCTTTAAAAAATTATTTTTAGTTAACAAAAGTACCTTTTCTTAAAAAGAAGCTTTTCTTAAAACAGTAAATTTTCTTAAAAAATTACCTTTTCCTACAGAAATTACATTTGCATATGTATTGAATTCCTTTTTTATGTTACTAAAGTAAATCAATAAAATAAAAGCAAAACAGTCACAAACATATGTACATAGATTGCTGGTACAACACGTATCACAACACAGTTCAACCCAATCATTGGGTAGTCATAGCATCGTATGACTCGACGGTTGCGTCGCAATGACTACTATGAGTGGGTTTACGTTTAGACATGGCAGGGCTCGAACCGCTGCTGGCGTCGGCCTTACACACAGCATAACATTTTGCACGATGAATTAAATGAACCGAAACATGCACTTGTGCTAGCCCTTAGACCAATGTAGCTTTATGCCTGGAAAATCGACAACCGACCAGATTTTCACGCTACGCCAAATCCTGGAGAAGACCCACGAAAAACAAATCGACACCTATTATCTATTTGTCGATTATAAGGCGGCCTTCGATAGCTCGATACGGGAGAAACTCTATGAAGCAATGTCTGAGCTTGGTATTCCTGCAAAATTTGCAGGATGACCTTGACGAACACCTAATCCGCAGTGAAAGTTGGTACGGATTTTACCGAAACTTTCGAAACTAAGCGAGGCCTCAGACAAAGTGACACCCTATCGTGCGATCTCTTTAACATCTTCATAGAGATTATAGTGAGAAAAGCTGCAGTCAACATGAAAAAAACCATCAGCAGCAAGTCACATGCTTCTCGCGGATGCTGATGATTTAGATATCATTGGACGCACAGTTAGAGAAGATACTGCGGTGTTTTCGAGAATTGAGATGGAGTCAGCAAAAGTGGGTCTGACGGTAAATGAGGACAAGACAAAATTAATGGTTTCAACAAACAGGGCCTCCACGCGATTAGACCAAAGCGTGAACGTTGATAACCGTTATAACTTAGAGGTAGTGGACGAATTTATATACCTCGGATCTGCCGTAAGCAAAAACAACAACGTCAGCCTTGACATCAAGCAGAGAATTGTGCTTGCGAATAAATGTTATTTTGGGCTAAGCAAGCACTTTAGAGATAAAGCCCTCTCTCGAGTAACAAAAGCCCAACTGTACCAGACTCTCATACAACCTGTCTTGATTTATAGAGCAGAATCCTGGGTCTTATCGCAAGCAGACGAAACATCTGTAGGAGTCTTCGAGAGAAAAATACTCCTAAAAATGTATGGCCCTATAGTGCACAACGGCGAGTATCGGCGACGCATGAATCATGAGCTTTATCCTGACATTTATTCGTTAAGCTGACAAAATAACGCGATTGCGTTAGCTAGGCCATGTCAGTAGAATGGATGAAGACGAACCAGCACGAAGGGTTTTCGAACCCGAACTCGAAGGAAGACGAAAAATAGGAAGACCAAGACTCCGCTGGAGAGATCAGGTTGACGAATCCCTGCGTACACTTGGTATTGCCAACTGGAGAAATAAAGCAAAAGATCGAACTGGTTGGCGAAATATGTTATCTTCGTTTTGTAAGGTGCCTGATCCCCCGGGGTTGTCCGAGACCGGATAAGTAAGTATGCCACTTTTCGTGTCAAACACCACTATCACACCGACCCATAGACGAATTAATTCTCTCAATATTTTTAACGTCATAGGTGTGGTTGCTAGTGAACAGTGGATGGTGGAAAGCATGGGTTCAATAATACCAGATAGAGGCAATCATAGACGAATTTAGTCATAGACTAATACAAACATAGACACATTTATTCTCTCATCTGACGTTTCATTTCACACTCTTTGTCGTAGGTTTGTGGAAACGAGATAAATTAAATTTAAAATTAACTTACACCAGGTGGAGTTACAAAATATGTTCACTTATGTTTTTCATATCGTTTTGGTGTAGAACTGAAAAATTTAAATGTATTTTGCACTTTTTTGTTGACTTCTATCGTTGGTATACATTTGTATTGCATTTAACACAACTAGTCTTTTGTTGGACGTTGTTTACTATTGCCTCTATCTGGTATTATTGAACCCATGTTTTCCACCATCCATTGTTTACTTTCCACCGTACTTATGGCGTTTAATTTATTGAGAGAATAAATGTATCTATGTATGTATTCGTCTATGATATAGAGTAAATTTATAGTAGAGCCGCCATTTGTCTCATCTGACGTTTCCTTTCACACTTTTCGTGATGCGGTCGGTGTGATAGAGAGATGTTTGACAAAAAGTGATATACACCAGGTGGAATTACAATAACTTCTTGCTTTAATTTTTCATGCCATTTTGGTGAAAAACTGAAATTTAAATGTGTTTTAAACTTTTTTATTGACTGTTATTGTTAGCATACATTTGTGTTGTATTTAACACACAAAACGAAATGCCGTTGTTGTTATTTTGTTCGTTGTTTTGAACCATTGCCTCTATCTGGTAGTAGTAAAGCAATTCTTTTCAACATCAAACGTATACATCACACGAGGACAAATGTCAGAAATTTGGTGAGTGAAAGATTTTCTCTACCCATATTTACTCTATGGTCTATGAATTTAGTATATTCTCTCTACTGACGTTCCTTTTCACACCGTTCTTTATAGGTTTGTGCAAACGAGATAAATTCGACGGAAATTAACTTACAGATGGTGGAGTTACAATAACTGTTGACTTATACAATTGAAATGTATGTTTCACTTTTTTGTTGACTTTTATCGTTGGTATACATTGTATATTTTGCCACAAAATACGAAATGCGGGTGATGTTGCTTTGTTCGACGTTGTGAACTATTGCCTCTATCTGGTATTATTGAACCCATGCTTTCCACCATCCAATGTTCAATTGCAACCGCACCTACGACGTTAAAAATATTGAGAGAATTAATTCGTCTATGGTCTATACTAAATTCGTCTATGTCTATATCATCGAACTGTCAAAGTAATCTCTTTTGCTCTCTCGTTACTGTAACAAATTGTTACAAATTATCAGTACGCAGACAGACCTATTTATGAAGAAATTTTGATAGAGAACATACAAGTTTTTTCTCGGGAAATTTTTTCCAGTAAGAATTTACAAGTTCGAACCATAGACTAATTTTTATATATAGACTTACGGCCTTATTCATAAAAGGTTGAGAGGTTTGAGAGACAGTTTATCATACAAAAAACGTCTCACAAATCTCTCACAACTTTTATGAATAAGGCGGTTAACATTTCTCTCAACAAATTTATGACATTTGGCCTGGTGTGATATGAACGTTGGATGTTGAAAGGAATTGCTTCAATAATACCAGATAGACACAATGGTTCAAAACAACCAACAAAATAACAACAACGGTATTTCGTTTTGTGTATTAAAATTATTGTGTTAAATACAACACAAATGCATGCTAACAATAACAGTAAATAGAAAATTGTAAAACGCATTTAAATTTTACAATTTTTCACAAAAATGTCATGAAAAATTAAAGTCTTCTTCTTGTAATTCAGCCTGGTGTATGCCACTTTTCCTCATACATCTCTATCACACCGACCACACCACTAAGAGTGTGAAAGGAAACGTCAGATGAGTTAAATTTTCTCTCTTTAAAGAATTACTCTATGGTTCGAACATATTTTTTGCGTAAACAAACAAAATTAGGAAATATAAAGAATATAAAATACCAAATTAATCATAGAATTTTATATTTTTTTTTAGCGAAAAAAATATTTTTTAATGCTAAGAAATTAACCTTTAACCACTTCTTTCAAAAAATAAACAGTTTTTGTGATTTTTAGTGTTTTATTCGAACTGTTGGTTCTTCCAATGTTTACATACAAAAGTTATTATTTTTTCCAAGTTTTTACTGGATGTCTGTCGTCTGTGTACATTTTGTGATATTTTCTTCTAGGAGAGTAGAATCGTTCTTACTCTAACAAAACTAGTTACTTGATTATTTTTACTGGAGCTAAAGTACATTGGCATTACCCACATCAACGGTCGTCATTTTGATCTCCATGTTTCATAATAAAATTTGAAATTCTTTTTAAAATTTTCTTATCTACCATAATTTGATTTGGGGCAGCCCCGTTTTTCCCACCAAAAATAACAATACTTGTAAGTTTGTGTATCATATGTTGTATTTCATGTCAATTTCTTTATCCAGGATCTTTTAATTACATATGTACCATTCAGTTGTACAAGTTGTAGTACACGATATTTACTTAAATCTAATGTTTTTTTTTTTACAATACATATTACAATTTCTAAACTATTACACAAATATCGCTGCATTGACATATGTGGCTCTGTTGCATCGACAATAATTATTTACCTAATACACATATTTATATGTACATTACATTTTGTCTCAAGTTTATTAAAAATAGTAAAATTGTATCTCTGAATCTATCTACACATATGTATGCAATTGTAAGCGGACATTGGGGATTTTCGATGTGTTTCTTGCTGCTATTATGTTATAGAGTGAAATCAGAAGTCAAAACACTTTAAATCAATGCAGTATGATGTACATATGTACGTACATACATACATATGTATATGGTGGATATGGTAAATTAGTTATAGCTACGTATTACATTCTACGATACAATAATAATAAATAAACGAATTCGCCTTCTGGTCTGTTTGTGAATTTGTATGTATGTTTCTTGCATCGTTTGCATTTAAAACATTTGAAATTTTCTATGTATGTACGCCTTCAGGGATTGGCAGGGGGGGGGGGGTGTCCAGTGTGGTATGGTGATGTATTGATCTCAGATAAAGTAGTAGTTAGCAGTATAATATGTACGTTTTGTGTAATCAGTTTAAAACTTAAAACAGTTTTGACTATATGTTTATGAATACACTGTCACTGTTGCTGCGTCCCGTTCGGCGATTACGAGACCGACAGCACTCAATTGATTGAAACGCATAAACAGCACCGTTGCGTCACGTCGGGCGGGCAGCATTCAATGGGGGGGTAATAGGTAAATTGTAATGCCAATTGTAACTGACAAAGCTTTAGTGAGTGTGTTGTTTGTGTTTCCAGCTTATCACATTGCCCAGGCGCAGTAAACTTATACCGCCGGATTGAATACATTGTGTATTGTATTTCAGCAGGTTTAGGGGACCAACCTTAAGTTGCTTTCAATCAGTGCGGCTGCTAGAACAGCTCATGGCTATTTCGCAGTTGGGCGTCGTAGGAGCTTCTTTACAGACTGGACTGATGCCAGCACTGTGTATTGACATGCAGGACAACGATTTCGGTATGGGTGTATATGAGGATTGCAGATTCAGCCTTAGTTTCGCTGGGGAGTTCCGTTTGAAACGCGCTGGGCGGGTAGAGAGAAGCGATGACGAGGATGAAAATGACACAGACGGAGGACAGTTTAGAGAAGACGATGTCGTTGACGTTGAAGTGCAGGGAAGTTCATCTTCCGGTGTGATCGGTGGTGATGTGAGACGTGACGAACAACTACTACTACCACCACTACTGTGACCACTGTCACATTCATCCATTTCACTGCATTGACTATTACACTTTGATGTGCTTTCATCAACGAATTCGCTGCTTTGACTAGATTGTGATAAGGAGACCGCCACAGGCGTTAGTGGTTCCAGAACACCACTCAAACGTAAGCTCTGTTCGAGCTCTAGCAGTTGACCCATAAAATTCAAGTTGGGCGAAATAATAGGCCGCGCCACTTTAACCAATTTGTACGCTTCCAATAGCGACAGTGATTTATAGCGCATCACATACGCAATCGCAATAGTAGCACTGCGAGATATTCCCGCATGACAGTGTAGCAATACCCGTGAACCAGTTTTTCGTGCATCCTCTGAAACGAAATAAATTTAAAAACTATTATTAGTTTACTTCCATAATAAACAAACAGTTTTCTACACACTGGTTGATGAATAAGCTATGATCAAGTTTATAAGATCCTTGTCGAAGTGTAAAAACATTAGACATCCTCCATATAACAAATAAATATATTCTAACACTTAAGACATTTCCAGCTGATGGACACAATACAAAGATGTTCACCAATGGAATTTCTAGTGTATTCATAATGTCAGGGACTACGTCCTAAACCATATTATTATAAGTATATTTAATACTTTGGCGCTCAATTGACTAAAGTATGATAACAGAAATCGAAATTTTGTTAACTCATGTAACAGTGAATCATTAACACACCAGTTATGTTACATATGCAAGATAATCGTATTGTTCTGACAAACAAGCAGATTGGAAAAGTATAACAACAACGCATTTGAACAAAAGAAAGAAGCAGGTGCCAGAAATTTGTGCGACGATGTTGTCGTTATGACGAAAAGCCCATATACTCAATTGTATAAAAATAACCTGACTTGGTCACAGGATAGTGATGATGATGAGACAAAAAATTGCCTTTTTAATGACTCATTCACCCCACCACCTTGGCGAACGAGCGAAATGAAACAAAATAAAATAAGAATTGCGCTTATTTTGGATTTCCGTCAGAAGCAAATATACTGGAAATTTGTATCAAGAATGTACAACATATGCATGATACTGATTGGTCCATGGGTAGGTGCGCAAATCGTAACGACCTTCAACTTGTAAATATTGAAGTCTACTAGGAAATACATAATACATTAGCGACATCTAGTAGGTATTGCAATAAACAATACAAACCGATCCAGTGAAATAGGTTGGACTCATTACCTCGTTAATTACCCTAAACACAGCGGCCCGGTCCGTTCATCTAGACAACAGCGTCATTCATAGAAAAGAAACATGCGCGGCAGAACAGCAATGAGCTCGAAATGATGAGGTGTTTATAGATATGTATAGTCTGTACATACAAAAACTCATGTATTGTAGCTGTGGATGTAGATGATGATTGTTGATAAACACTCATTGTAGAAAAGCACACAAAAAAGCGAACACTTGAAACAGCTAAAATCGAAAATATGATTCATCCGCGTTGATGTTGATTTTGTGGTCGTAGAAATGTCGTTCGCACCGAATGAATGTACGTCGTTTCTATTCAGTTTGTAGAGTATATTATAATCATTATTGTTATTATTATTTTGCTTGTCTATTGACGAACGTAGAGAGTAGAATACTGTGCTAGGAGGAGGTATGGACGATGTTGGGGTGAGACATGGGTGTTTGTATTAAAATAAGAAACACAATAGAACAATAACACTATTCCAATATAAAACATTTCAAATGTTTGTAGAGCTCTTCAGAGTCAGAGTTGCCAAGTGGGATCTCAATCTAATCTCCATTCAAAATCATTTAGAGAAACCTTGTTAATGACGCTGTATCCAACATGTAGCACTAGGAACCAATAAGTGTTTCCTATCCATATAATGGTGTGTGGTTTAAGATCTCCGCCGTTCTTCCTACGGCAATAATGTGTGTGCCGTGTGCGAGTTTATTTTAAAATTGAGAAATGAATGAATATTTTGCTCGGGTAAAGTTATGATGCCCTAAAGTAACCACCACCCTGATCTAGTACACCACAACCAAGGAACGCAAAATATATTGTAGGTAGTGTAGTAACCCTCTTGTTTAAACATTTGTGCCGCGAAAACACGCACAACATGATTTACTTAAAATAGTACAAATCAATAGTGTTGGATATAAATAGGCAGACAACTGCTGGTCGTTCACTCATTGGAGCCCACATGTTGCCAGCCAACAGACGAAGATATATGTATGTACGAATGTGCGTGTTGCAGGAGGCAGGGAGGGGAAGGGGTTGTTTGAATTCAACAATGCAAACAATATATCCGACACCGGAGAACCAAGAATCACGGAAGGAACATTTGTTCTCTTTTTAGCTGCGATGAGTCACCATCAACAACATAGATATCGTCACTGCACGACGAAACACCGGTGGCGGTGGTGGTGGTAGGTGGGTCGGTCGGTCTGTGGCATCGAGTCATCAATACATTTGCACGCCTCATTTCGAACGAGGTCGAAAGTGCACGTGACGTAAATCTGCGTTCATGCGTATGAGAAAATAAGCTACAAATCAAAATATGTTTGTAGGTAAATATGTATGTATACATCGTACATATGTATGTACATATACTTGGCAGACTTTGTCGAGAGACTACCATCATTATGAAGGAGGAGGCAAAAACATGCAATGACTCACTATATTATGGTAGTAGTATAGATTGTTTCCGTCGCAAAAGGACGTTTGTGGTTTACACTGTTCTGAGTAAGGGGTTGTTTTAACAACACAGTGCCGTCATGCCGTCTACAGTGATAGATGTAAAAAAAATGATTATATTTCTTCAAATGGCTCTAGTGTCACAAACATCAATTGACGACATTTTTCGGGCTCTGGAGTTGGGGTAGACACCATATATGTAAATACATTTCTGCAGAAAAGACTTACCTATAAATTCGTAGGCTTCTTGAAAATATTGCTTGATATTTTGGTGAGGCGTATCACTGGCAGGTATTTGCATATATTTGAGGCCTGGCAACTGATTAGTGCTCGGCGCTTGGCAGGTAACATTTAATACACAATTTGCTCCCACACTACCGGGATCGTCAGCATCGCGACCATTGCCCAGCAAAAGGTGTGGGAAAACTGGTGAGGCGGGATGTGTTTCGATATCTGCAAGAAACAAATAATTTAAATTAAAATCGTATTGCTTGGCAACGTTTTGTTTTAAGTAATTTATATTCCACAGACAAATATATTGCATTGAAATGATTCGCTTCATTCCTAATTCAACTATTTTGTTATTCATTCATAAATTACTGTGACAATGACAATTGCCAGGTTCCTATAGTTCGTCTGCGGTGGCTATGGCAGTATTAGATTATACTTTAACAACATATTAAAAAGAAATCGTTTTATACAAGTTGAGTTCTCTATAAATATAAAGTTTGAGTCATATCGACGTCATGGAAAGCAACAATAAATATGAGACTGAAATCTTGCGATCGCTCATAGATATTTATATATGTACATATATTTTAAACAGCTCAGAGAATGTTCCATACAATTTTGTTGGTACAGATCCTTTATTTTAATAAATGGAATAGTCACCGTCGATTGGTGATTCTATGCATTATTGTATGCAATTTGATGATTTATCAACACTGAACTATAAAAAATGATTTTATTACTTAATAGAAGACCAGCTACGATTAAAATAACATGAGATTAACGTATTGATTGTGTCGTGTATAAGAGGATTCTCTTACGCATTTGAAATTTATCGCATTTCAATTAATTTGTCTTTCGTAATGGAAATGATTCAATGACATGATGAATAATGATTCATTATTAACACACAATGAAATACCTCCCTTTATTAAGGAAACACAGTAATTGATGTCTTCGATCTTTGACTAACTCTAAATTTATGTATAATAAGAAAATTTGTTGGCAATAATTCCAAAATTATATGACTATACAAGATAAAATTCAAATGTTTTCTTGAAGACAACTAAGTCAAAATATTTCTTTATGTATAATTTTAACTTAAGAGGTTCCTAAATTATATATATAAGAATTAAAAGCAGCTAAGTTAAAAAAAAATCAAAATTCTTTGGCCTATTTAAAATAAAAAATATTTTATCTAATGTTCCAATATTATAAAAAAAATCACGAAATCTTATCAATATCAGCCATATATTAGTTTTTTTCTTTGTTCTGCTGATTATGGTATAGAAAACCAAAGGTAACAGCGAAAATAATTTTCAAATAATTTCGTTTGGGGACCTATTGACAGATATGTACATATGTATTCTTATTTCAACATAAATGTAACTACATCGTGTCAAACTATTTATTTGAGCACATTTAGTTCACTTTATCATGTTTATACTATAGATGGGCACGTGAGTAATTTTGAAAGGGAGGCGGTGTCTAACGTATGAAGATATTTTTGTCACTCACGCTGACGAGAGATGAATTTGATCGTACTCACATTTACGCATGAATAACGCGTGATTTAAGATAATCACGTAAATATTATCCACAAAAATAAAACTAGGCTTTACATCAGTGATAACCAACCCACAGCCTCGCGAGGCAGACAATAATCGTATTTTTCTCGTATTTTTCCCACACACACGATATGCAAGTCACATGTACACAACTATGTTTGGCTCATCTGACGTTTCCTTTCACACTCTTCGTGATGCGGTCGGTGTGATAGAGAGATGTTTGACGAAAAGTGATATACACCAGGTGGAATTACAATAACTTCTTGCTTTAATTTTTCATGCCATTTTGGTGAAAAACTGTGAAATTTAAATGTGTTTTAAACTTTTTTATTGACTGTTATTGTTAGCATACAATTGTGTTGTATTTAACACAATAATTTTAACACACAAAACGAAATGCCGTTGTTGTTATTTTGTTCGTTGTTTTGAACCATTGCCTCTATCTGGTATTAGTAAAGCAATTCTTTTCAACATGCCAAATGTCATAAATTTGGTGGGAGAACTAGTAGATCTACTATAAGTAAAAATCTATGGAAGCACCAGTCAATGCCTGTGCGTTTGCGACCGCACACAAGCACATAATACGTTTGTGTGCGTGCATTCGGTTTTGCCCATAGAGTAAATATGGGTAGAGAAAATCTTTCACTCACCAAATTTCTGACATTTGTCCTCGTGTGATGTATACGTTTGATGCTGAAAAGAATTGCTTTACTACTACCAGATAGAGGCAATGGTTCAAAACAACGAACAAAATAACAACAACGGCATTTCGTTTTGTGTGTTAAAATTAATGTGTTAAATACAACACAAATGTATGCTAACAATAACAGTCAATAAAAAAGTTTAAAACACATTTAAATTTCAGTTTTTCACCAAAATGGCATGAAAAATTAAAGCAAGAAGTTATTGTAATTCCACCTGGTGTATATCACTTTTCGTCAAACATCTCTCTATCACACCGACCGCATCACGAAAAGTGTGAAAGGAAACGTCAGATGAGACAAATGGCGGCTCTACTATAAATTTACTCTATGGTTTTGCCTATCACTGCTTTACATGAACCATTTGCTTTATATTAAAAGCAATATTAAAAAATGTATCCAAACTAAAATTAGCAAATAAACTAAACTTTTTTACATAGACCATTTTATCACCTGTAGCTCAAAGAAGTTTGCTTCTTAGTTACACTACACCAATTCCAATTGAAATTTAAAAAATATAAATTTAATTGTGAAAAATATGAATTGAAATTTAAAATACCATCAATTGGATGGAATATAACATACCTCAATTCGAATTTAAAACTTCTATTTGAAATTTCAATTGGAAATGGTGTAGTATTTTAAAATAGTTTTCTACACAAATGCAGACCTGCTGGACATTTGTCGATCGTGCTCTGACGGATGATTTATACAGAGTCCTTATGTGTTTTAAATAATCGGGTATGTGATGGAATTCGATCGATTTGGTTGTTGGTATTAATTAGGGATGCTCGATTAACTGATTAATCGAATAATTGATTAATGCCATGTTCCCACTACAGCGCCAATTACTTAATTCGCTCTTTGAATTACGAATCCGAATTACACTGTTTCCACTGCACATACATACATACATACATATGTAATTCGATCTGACAGTTGTTTACTTTTTATATTTGTTTTGCTTCACAACAAAATGAGAGTAAATATTTAAAAAATATTTTTGGATATCCAACAACCATTCTATATTTATTTTCGTCTCCACCAGTAACAACGCAGTGCCAATAGTCTTCTGGACATCACGTTTTTTTAATAATTTAATTTTTTGCATCATTGTGTTTAATTTTCTTTGGTTTTGTTAATTTTTGACAGCTTTTAGGATAAACCTTCGATAAAAATTAGAGAAAGCAATGATTTGTTTGTAATTCGTAAGGCAATTCAAACTGAATTACCTACAAACAAGGTAATTCGCTCTCAAAAATTTGTATGGTGAATTACGTAATTCGGTTTGTAATTGGCGATTGAATTACTAATGAGAGAGCGAATAATATGGAAATAATTCTGTAATGGAAACAAGGCATAATCATATTTACGTCTAATCGATTAATCTGCATTTTGATTAATCAATATTCATGATTAATTGACTAATCTATTAAGCAATATTAAAAAATGTACCCAAACTAAACCTAGAAAATAAAGTAACCTTTTTTATATAGACCATTTTATCACATGTAGCTCAAAGAAGTCTGCTTCTTTGTTACACTACACCATTTTCAATTGAAATTTAAAAAATATAAATTGAAATTTTATTTGAAATTTAAAATACATCAATTGGATGGAATATAAAATACCGCAATTAGAATTTAAAACTTAAATTTGAAATTTCAATTGGAAATGGTGTAGTATTCTTCAAATTCATTTTAAAATAGTTTTCTACACAAATGCAGACCTGCTGGACATTTGTCGATCGTGCTCTGACGGATGATTTATACAGTGTCCTTATGTGTTTTAAATAATCGGGTATGTGATGGAAGTCGATCGATTTGGTTGTTTGTATTAATTAGGGATGTTCGATTAACTGTTTAATCGATATCCTGATTAATCGAATAATTGATTAATCACACATTTTGATTAATTAAATTTACGTCTAATCGATTAATCTGCATTTGATTAATCAATATTCATGATTAATTGACTAATCTAAAAAGTTATTAAACAATAACATTGTGGAAGTCGAAAAATGAGAACAAGGCGGGAGAGGATGGTTTTACATTAGAATTTTGAGTTACAATTACGGTGTCATACAAAATATCGTAAGTTTTTTACACTCACTGATTGGGACCTACAATTTTACACCGGTTCCGAACGGTATTTTGAGAAGCTTTTTCATGGTTAAGTACTCGATAGTGTCGCCGTCACTAGGCGAGGTGACTGCCGTCGAAAAAATTTAAGGTGGTCAGAGCAAGGATCGAACCCACGTTCTCATGCGCAAGAGCCGAGCACACTACCATTGCATCATCGACGGCCGAAGCCTTTGGTATTTAACCGTCGATATATAGACTTGCCACACGATAGTTGTACTGTTTTCTGCCCTGCATAACCCATCGAAAAGTAGGCGAGAGTACTTTTTTCAACCATTAGTCCTTTTTTTTATATTTTTCTTTCATTTATAATCCAATTAAACAAAGTGCTTTTATCCAAATATTTATTTCAGTGTAGAAAAAAGTAAAATTAAGTGGAAATTGATGATACTGAAAATGATAAAATTAGTTATTTCGCGAAAGAATCCGATTACTGGCAATTTGTGAACGGAAAACTCAAAGATGGAAAATTACTTTCCTGCCGATGTTCTGAATCAAAGGCCCCAAAAACCTGGTTATAGCGGTAAGCTTTGTTACCAAAGGTTGAAGCCCAAAACGGTTGGAACAACTTTGTTAAAGAAAGTTTACCGGTACAACCAACCAAATAGAAGTTAGTGGCTGTCAAAGTAGTCAAAAATCGCTATTTGTAAAAAAAACTTTGTATGAAACCGTAATTGTAACTCAAAAAAATTAATGATGCAGTTCGATTCCTCTTTCTCTCCTCTTCGACATTGTCTAGGAATATTTTTGTCAAAAACTCATGTTTTCAGATTTACTCGACATTTTCAAATGATTCCTTTTGATTGTATAGTATACAGGGTGTTTTTTTTAAACTGAGACGATCAAATATCTCGAAAAATAGCCACTCTACAGAAAAAATGTCCATATTCAAAATTTAATCATACCGCGGGGGAAATACATTAGTGCAAAAAAAATAGTCCCCCACCCCCCCCCCTTTGTAGATGGGGCGGGGGTAACTTTTAAACTAAGATAGGAAGCCATATTTTTTATTGCAGATACTGATTCTACGACTAAAAGTAAGTATGATTTGAATGAAATATTTTGTTCGGTTCATGATAGATGGTGTTGTAATCGATGAAATTCAATTTTTTCAATTTCTCCCCCTTAGAACACACGCATTCGATTCTGCAATATGTTTGAAATAAAAAACATCACGTTATCATTTCGAGTATTTGCAATGATAACGTGATGTTTTTTATTTGAAACATATTGCAGAATCGAATGCGTGTGTTCTAAGGGGGAGAAATTGAAAAAATTGAATTTCATCGATTACAACACCATCTATCATGAACCGAACAAAATATTTCATTCAAATCATACTTACTTTTAGTCGTAGAATCAGTATCTGCAATAAAAAATATGGCTTCCTATCTTAGTTTAAAAGTTACCCCCGCCCCATCTACAAAGGGGGGGGGTGGGGGACTATTTTTTTTGCACTAATGTATTTCCCCCGCGGTATGATTAAATTTTGAATATGGAAATTTTTTCTGTAGAGTGGCTATTTTTCGAGATATTTGATCGTCTCAGTTTAAAAAAAACACCCTGTATATTGATGATTTTTCAGAAATTAGTTGATCACAATCATTTAAATGTGATTAATCAATATTCAAATTGATTGATTAGTCATAGTTTTGATTAATTAGAATTGTTAATTACGATATCGATTATTCAAAATTTTAATTAATCGCACATCTCTAGTATCAACGGTATTATTTTTATCTGCCATAAAATATTATATATGTATATGCAACATGTATGTATATAGAGTAAAATATTTTTTCTTATAATATTTTCTACAAACATTCGTTTGTATTGTCAAATCGCATTCGATTTTGTATCGATCGATGTTCATCGCATACCGGAATTAGAAGTCTTCTATCGAAAAACGTTACTGTCCTAGATTATAAAAAAATTAGATTCTGACGTTTTAAATGCGATTCACTCATTTACTATAAACATTAAATTTTGTAATTAGTTGCATCTTTTAATTAATATACTTTTCTATTTAATGCTAATAAGAGTCGTAATCAGTCCAAAACTTGAGGAACAAACAAAAACTAATTGAAACGTGGTCGAAAAATGCGTTTAGTATGGGATACAAAAACAGGCCTAATGTTTGAAACCTTTTTGTGTATAGTGAATAATTTACATTTTGTCGCTTACATTGTCTTAATTAGAATTTGTTGCCTGCAATTACACGTTTCTAACAAAAATAAAACCTATAACAGTTTAGGCAAGATTACTTAACCAAAAGCTTTAGCTGTCAGTTTGTGTAGAATTGGAAATACAGCTATGGACATATAAATGGCACAAACTTATATTGCGCACAAATTTCATTCTTTTACAACAAAAGTTTTCTATGAGCAGGTTTTATCTCTTCTGATTGTTGTTGAGAGAATTTCTGTCTCAACCGACGCTCAAATGTTCCGTTATGTTATGCTTATTATTTACCGTTACAATTTTTTCGTATACAATGCAATTTGAAGTGGTCATGTAAATGGCACAGTTTACTTAATGTAGGCAGTACTCGCGTAGATTTCGGTCGAATCACTTGATATTTTGCGTAGTCCAAAAATAAGCATAAGAGTGAAAAATTATTGAAAATGGGATCAGGCAAACATACCACAATTGATGAAAGGCGGATCATATTGAAAATGCATGATGATGGGAAAAAAGTGTCGGAAATTGCTAAAGTATTGGATATTTCTCGAAAAAAAGTATACAATGCACTTAAGTCAAGTGCTGAGAATCCCGATATATTGATTAACGGCAAAATTCGGAAGCCAAGACCTCGAAAAACAGATATGCGTACGGATGCACTTATAGTAAGAATGGTGAAAAGTGATCCATTCAAGTCATCACGGCAGATAGCATCCGATATTAATGAATCTTTGAACTTGGAAATATCTAGCAGGCTTGTTCGGAGAAGATTAAACGAGGCAAATTTGTTTGGGCGCATTTCCAGGAAAAAGCCACTACTCTCAAAAAAAAATATTTCAAAACGGTTAACCTTCGCCAGAACCCATAAAGAAAATCCTATTAATTTTTGGAAAAACGTGTTATGGAGTGACGAAACAAAGGTTAATAGGATAGGGCCAGATGGAAGAATCTTTGTTCGTCGTCCTAAAGGCCAAGAGTTCAATCCTCGGTTTACTCAGAAGACGGTGAAACATGGTGGTGGCAGCATTATGGTTTGGGGTGCCTTTTCTTGGCATGGCGTTGGCCCGCTTATAAAAATCAATGGAAAAATGGATAAGTTTCAGTATTTAGACATTTTGAAAAACCACATGGAGCCATATGCCTTCAACTCCATGCCAATTAAGTGGAAATTCATGCAAGACAATGACCCCAAACACTCCTCCAAACTAGTAAAAAATTGGTTTTGTTCGGAGAAGATTGACGTTTTGGATTGGCCAGCCCAGAGCCCCGACTTAAATCCTATAGAGAATCTGTGGAACGAAGTCAAGGTTGAAATAGCAAAAAAAAATTATAAAAATATGGACGATTTATGGTTGGCCGCACAGGAAGCCTGGTATGCCATACCCAAAACAAAGTGCCAAAAACTCGTGGAAAGTATGGGTCGCAGGTGCGAAGCTGTCATCAAAAACAAAGGCTACAGCACTAAATATTAATGTTAATTTGTTTGCACATACAACTACATGTATTAAAACGATTTTTTTTTCTTTTTTAAAGGTTGTGCCATTTATGTGTCCAGCACATTTTAGTTGTTTTTCCTTTTTTTTACATTAATGAACTTCAATTTAAGTTTATGTCAATATTGAGTACCTACGAATAATAAACCTTTAAAAAAAACCAAAACTGTTTTGTTTGTTAGAAGTATTTACTATATTAAAGCATAAGAAAGAAATCATCTTAATAAGTGCCATTTATATGTCCATAGCTGTAGCTCTAATAAGAAGTGACTAGAATGGGCGGGAAGTGTTCGCCCTCAATAGTTATTACCGCCAATATAAATATTCTCTGAATATAGTATCCGATTTTAAGAATAATTCTTTCCTAAATGCTAAGCAAAATCTATAGAATCTATAGAAAAATTAATCTGACTTAGACTTACCATATACAGCGGGACTGCTGCAACTCCTCGTCAACGCTGGACGGTTGGACGAGGAGTTAGATTCCTCTTCTGCACACGGGGTATCCAGGTTATCCTTCGACCTTTTGTTACCGTATTCTGCAATTGTAGGAGAAAACGAACATAAATATACATACATATGTACAAATTAAAAAAAAAAACTACTGTGAAGGTAAACACGAGTTACAATTCTAACGGGTGAGATAGCTACATGATAATATGGGATTATTTGTATTTATTTTATGTACGTATAACTGATCTGATGGCCAAGATATTTACTTGATTTTGTGTAACTTGTTGAGTTTGGTGTTTCTTGTTTGTTTTTAAGGAAAAGGAGCGCAAAATAAATGAGCAATACCAGAAATCTGAACCAAGCCAGACATTCAAACATGTTCATATCTGCCGCCTGTGTATGGGTAGATAGATGACGGTTGAGCTTGTTGTGTAGCTGTTGGTGGTGGTGGTGGTCGCAATACCAGTTACAAAGCGACAATAACAACAACCAAAGAAAAAGAAACAAAATTCATCAACTAAACTCGACGACTCGTACTCGAAAGGTCGTTTCAAAGCGTTTTAGCAGTGTTGTCTACTTGCCATCACTTGGTGCTGTGTTGAAGTTGCTGAAATCGTTGAATTTATCTTGGTTGGGGATACCGAACGGCGGAGAGACGGTCGCATGGACAAGCTGACAGACAATCCACACCACCAAACACGACACAACGACAACAATAACAATTTCTCTCATTGATGCGAGAATGACTCATGAAATGTTTACAATTTTCTTATAATGAGTAAACATCATCATCCACAACAACAACAAAAGCAGCAACGATATCATATACCAACAAACATATGTATGTGCATTCATACAAACGACGTATATATGTATGTATGGATGTTTTAATTGTTTAGCGCACTAAAACAGAAACGAAAAAATAAAGATTCTAATTAAAGCTGTGAGTAATATTTCGGAGTTTCTTTGCAAACATTTTTAGTGCTAAGAACGTAGATATTGCCGATGACCACAGTGTGACTGACAGTCAGTCACCTGTATGAGTGATTTATCATCCGCATTGAACATTGGAATTTACATGAGATACAGCAGCAGCTTAGGAATTCCGTAATGAGTAACACCACCTACGAGGGTCGCAGAGGGGATTGGTTGGCACACACACTTTCCTCTGTGCTACGTAATAGAACGTGTCATGTTTAAGCTGCTGCTACTGCCACGGCGACGTCATAATGACAGTTAGTTCGTTGAGTTTGAGATTGTCGTTTGTCAACCCAACTAGAAATTAAACTTTTCTACTCTTTTCCATTATGAAACATAGTAAGTACATTGTACATATGGTATGTACGGAAGTGAGTTAATGCAAGGGGTCGCCAGCGGCTGTTTTAGTGCGGATTAACGGAAGGGGATACATGGGTTATTAGTGACGTGCTATTACGGTTCGGGGCAATGAAAACGGATCGAAATTAACACAAACTTACCGACTTTGGTGATTGGCATAAATCTAAGCAATAGACACGGCGATTCTCTCTTTATCCGCATTTTCATTTCACTTCACAATATTGCTTATGACTCACGCTAGCGCCGTCACGCTTACTCCCGTAGTTCTCTATGGTTGGTGTGAATGCCAGTGCGTTCTCTGTTTAGCGCGTTGTTTTTATGCCTGACTGACTGGCTGGCTGACTGTATCGCCGTCTGATTTGACTGCTTGTATAAGTTTTTGTTTGCTTTATTTTCGTTGCGTCGTTGAATCACACGAATCTCTCAAATTCACAAACACACACAGTATCGCTCGCGTATTCACAGTTTGCATGTATGTACAAACGTACTACGTAAGTTCAGCATAAAAAGCGAAAGAAATCACTTGAGCCAATCAAACCCGAATTAAGTGGAATATTTAAATTTTTTTTATAACGGAGTATTCTCCTCTGATTTTATCCTTTACATTCGCATGCACTTGTTGGACGACACGCGGGCACTTCGATGAAACACTTCCTGATATCAATGAATGAAGTTCAAAATGCGTGGCCAAAATCGTTTACTACATTACATACATACACTATCAAATATATATTGTATATAATAAGTACGAATGAGTTTTTTTTTTGTAATCAACAGAATTGTTTCTTCTTCTACTTAAGTTGTTGGGCGCAAAGTTTGTCTCAGTCCACAATGTGGAAGGCACTTCTATGTTTCACTTATATGTTATATATGATTTTAGCCAAATGCTTTATTCACATGTAATTTTGTTTTAAAAATGCAATTTGTAGTTATGATATTCTTTTGGATTTAACACCGTCACTGCGATATATGGCTTATCTTCCGACGACGAGCAACTTACAAATGACGGCGAAAAAATTTCGCTGTGTTTAAAAAAGTTGAAAAAGATATTTTAGTACTAAAAATAATACTCCGAACTACAACTGTGAAAAAAATATAAAATATACAGTACTAAAAATGTGTATTTTGTTATCCGCTAGGGGGTTCGACCGACCGATAGAGTTGACCGAGGGCATAGATAAATAAAACCATAGATGGCTCATTTGCTTAATCACCATTTTCACCAGAGGGCACATGCTGTTTCCGTGCCACCATTTTTTAATCGGATGCGACGAAAAAGCACTCAAACATATTTTTTATTTCGATGCTGTTGTTTAAATTTGAAAATAGAATATAAATAATAGAAAAGCATATTGCTTTTGCTATTTGTTGACAACACAATATGCAAGAAAGCATGGTTATAAAGTTTTTTCAATAGTTTTTTTCCAGGGAAATTTGCCAATATCCACCAATCCGGTGCCATCTAGAACATTTCCCTTTTCTTTTATATCCACCACTTATCTTCACCATCTATGGTTTTTTCAAACACCATGAACAAGTAGACACTCAAAATTTCTCTTCACTCAAATACCAACAAACACAACGAGCAAACACAACGAATATTTCAATACACAATCAGCTTTTTGATGGTGCTATTCTATATAACTATACAAATTCCAACCATGTTGAAGTAAAAATAACATAAACTATGCAAAAAGTATGGAATACTCAAGATATGACGCGTGAGAGAAATGCCTTTGAGTGAATTTCTAGCACTTTTTGGTTCTCTGTCTACTGTACATCGTTTTTGTTTTACTTCAACATGGTTGGAAGTTGTATAGTTATATACAATAACTCTATAAAAAAGCTGCTCGTGTATTGAAATATTCAATGAAGAGAGAACAGGGAATGAGTAGGGTTTCACTCGTTTTGTTTGTTGGCATTTGAGTGAAGAGAAATTTTGACTGTGTACTTGTACATCGTTTTTGAGTTTTGCCAACTAAATCGATTAAAAAAGGGATATTCAGTAGAAAAAATCTATATGTAATGAAGTGTTAGAGTAAAATTATTTGTGTAGATCCCAATTAACACGCAAGTTGCTCATTAAACGCTCATTCTCTATATGTTTTCCAAGTAGTCCACGGAACTCGTTAGTACAAAAACCAAATAGTGCACACTTTTGATAATATTACTCGGTGGTTTTAAGTTTAGTAGTTAGAAAACGTTGATTTGTCCCCTTTTTAATTGCCCATTTTTGGGGAAGCCTCTAATAGGCCGTTGAATTTGATTTTTTGGTTTTAATTGTTTTGTATGTAGGTTACTACTACTTAAGTTTGTTTGAAGTATATAGTTCTGTAAATATTATTAAATGTAGGAAAATATGTAGCGATATATTTGAGTTATCTTATAAGAAACTTTTGTAAAATGAATTTTAGGGACCAAGAAACAATTATGACCGTCGGTGGTGCAATGGGTAGTGTGCGCGCCTCTTGTACAGGAGATCCTGGGTTCGATCCCTGCTCCAACCACCTTAAAAAAAATTTCTTTCGACGACGGTCACCCCGCTTAGTGAAGGCGACACTATCGAGTATATAGCCATGAAAAAGCTTCTCAAAATACCGTTCGGAATCGGTGTAAAACTGTAGGTCCCAATCAGTGAGTGAAAACTGGAAAGCGCACAGCTCAGTGATTGTGAGAAGTTCTCCCCGGTCCCTTCATGGGATGTAATGGGAAACCATTTATTTTAAAGTTAATTATAGCTTAAGTTGTACGGGACTGCTAAAGGTGGATTTACACGACGTGTATTTTACATATCGCATGCCACTGTTTTGACCCGTCTGTTTTTCGTATGCCTGTCAAAATTATTAAAAACACACGGCTTTTAATTTGTTGTTTAAACGTTTACGTGTAACCATATGGCATAACCTCTGCTTGTCATTAACAGCTGATATGGCATAACCTCTGCTTGTCATTAACAGCTGTCATGTCACAAAACAAAACACTCGTTAATACTTTTATTTAGAATTGTTAGCAAATTACTTACCTTTCCTTGTTGTTTATCCATTTTAATTTAATTTTTGTTGTTGTTTGTTGTTCCCCTTCCACAAAACGCTATATTGTTTATCAAAAAACAGCTGATACGATACAGTTTTACATACAAAAATAGAACACGCCCTATTTCAAAAATTGTCATATGTATTGCATGATGGTATGATGTCATATGGTATGCTTGACAGCGTTCACACGACAGGCATAAAATTTTCATCTGCAAAAGTAAAATTCGATATGTAAAATACATGCCGTGTAAAAGATGCTTAAGAGATATTAAGTGGCATTTCAATCATAGATAAACTAGACTAATAGATGTAGCACAAGTGTAGAGAAAATTTTATTGTATTGGGTAATTTTGTAGATGTCGTTGAAAGCAATAAATGGGATTTTTTGTTCCCAAAAAAATATGACATTTCATATCATAAGAAAAAATAGTTTTAAACAAAAATATCACTTTGAAACAAGAATACTACACGTTACTTAAAGTAGAATATCTGTCTCGGTACAGCTTATCGAAAAAGTACTAAGGAAATGATGTAGAATGAGAGACCAAAGAAGACAAAGAGATTATAGACCATGCAACAAAATAAATTCAAAGTGTTTAATTGGCACTAATGACAACTAAATTATGGTTATGTTGTTTGCATGGAACGAAAATACGCATTCCTATTTATTTCTGTCCGTATTACGTCCAACCAAAGAGTAAATTACAATAGCAACTCTAACTCGATGAAATAGACTGCTACCACGTCGTCACCAAGAGAACGTGAAGAGAGGCATAGCGGTTCTTTTCTATTTCTCTATGAAACGACCTTCTTCGGGCACATTTTTGAAAAAAATTGCACTTGGGCGAGTAAATAATTTATAATTTTCGATGATAATACTTATTCTCAACTTGCATGTGTAAATGGGGGTTACACCAAACTACAGTTGCTAACATAGAGTAATGGGTCGATTATCGATAGCAACCGAACTGCAGTTGCGTTGCCAGTTGCCGAAAAGTTATTACATATGGCAACTGACAGCCAGCAACTTCAGTTGCTTGATAGAGGTTATATTGGCAACCACGAATTTGTGGTTGATGTATAGTTTTTAAAACAAAACGTTCAGGTGAACGATAAGGAGTCAAAAGCTGTGGTTCTAAAGAAAGTTCTAATTTTTTGTTGTTAAATTGTAATGTTTATAAAAATTTGTGCATAATAAATACAATATTATTTATATAAAATAGAGCCTAGTAGCGGCAAAATTGCCGGAGATAGGGCAGCTCAAAACTTATGAAAAAACCAAATTAAAGAAAAATATAAGAGCACGAAAAATTATTTTTGTTGTCGGACCACAGGGTCCACAATACGATTCCAGTTAGAGATTGCTAGGAACTGTGGGTACTCAAATGAAAGGTATTTTTATTCCAAATTTATTGGTGTCTTTATTTTTGTGGGACGGCTTCTGTGCACCCAGATAACCTCAATTTACCATATTATAGTACATGTCTTGACATTTAGTATGGGTGTTCAAATAAAAGGGAATGCATTTTAAAAACATTCAAGAACAATTTTCCAGACTTTAAATAAAAGGTCATATTGTTTTTGTTTTCTATATTTTTCTCTAATTTTGGCCTTTATTTATCAAGTTTTGAGCTGCGCCCGAAATCCGGTAATTTAGCCCTAGTAGCCATGTGTTTGCCTGAAATCAGGAACATGTTGTTTCAGTGGACGTTTGTTCGAAATGAGGGCATCGTGGGTAGAACCAGGATGTCTGGAGTCATCATACCCGATTCTCATTTCGTAGTCGCACATCTACAATTAGATCATTGTTATGAAAATAATTATTATAGTATTATAACTTACCAGCAAAACAGTCAAACTAAACTAGCCTTTCCTATTTATGTATAAATGGCGCACTTCTTCCTTCGCTCCAATGATACGTATGTACGTGTGTCCCATCTATACATCCGACAACTTGGTTTTCTAGTAAAGCCGGATTTTATTTTGGGTCTTTTCTTCCTCCGTCATTTTTGAAATACAAATGTTTTTTCCAGTGTTTGAATTTACTCACAAAACCCAATTTCATATTTATCTTAGTTTGATCATCGACATAGAAATCCAAATCCAAGATCGACTCAGCAATGAGTTTGGATTACTTGGATTTCTTTTGAGTTGTATTTATAAATTTTAGAAATTGGATTACATTTTTGAGTAATATACGAAAACAATGAGAGTTGATCACAGAGAAACCACAGGCAATCGTGTTTTCTTTTCGCACAAGCACAAGAAAAATATGACGACAGTCTTCGTGCTTTGAGTTTGAGTCGAAAAAAACGACATTATGAGTGTAAAGCAAAAAAAAAAACACAAAATTGAAAATAGTGAAAAGAGAAGAAATTTCGTTTCATTGATTTTGCGTGGGATAAACACAATGAAAAACAAATATTTGTTTTAGTTTGAAAATTATTTATTATTTCTGTATTTTTGGATTTATATTATATGTATTTTGTTTAAGTTAAATGAATTTTTATTTATGTATGTATTTTTGGTTTTACATTGTATGTACTTATTTGTTTTGTTAAAATAAATGAATTTATCGCTTAAGTCCAATGCATCATTTTCTATTTATCCATTAAAAAAAAAATTTGCCACCTTCGCCAATGGTGGCAAAAACTGTGATTTTCTTTGAGTCACGAGCATCGGTTTCATTAGTCGTGTTTTGGTTACAAGCAAGCGATTAGCGCTTGCTAAGTTGCAAAGAAAACGGCTTTTTAGCGAGAAGTAATTTTAATCAAAAATATGAAAAATCGTTAAAAACGGTAAAAGATGTAAAAATTTTTTTGTTTTAAACTTAGCGAAAATGAATCTCGTCGCTAAGATCTCGCTAAGTGCTTCATACAAAACAAGCGAATATATAAGCAAGTGGTGGAACCAAAACACGCTTATTGTTTCTTTACTCTAGCAGATATAAACATACAATCGTATTGTGACTACGTCGTTTTTTTTTTGGTTTCTGTTCGTTGTTTTTATTCTCCGACTCACAACTAGAGCATTGTCGTTTTATTTTCTACTTGAGCAACATCAAATAGAAAATTGATTTGGATCGCTGCTCTAACATGAGCTCGTTTGTATTTTTTTTCATTTGTAAACTTTTAAAAGCCGAGGTATTGCTGTCGCCCGATGACTTCGTTTTAAGTCATTTTCCAAAATATACACTAAATAAACTATTCCTTCTTTTGGAAGGCGAAAATGTGCCTTGAAGCTAATACGGAATTGTTTATTAACAATTATTCTTAGCAATAACATTCACTCATTGTAGCCGGCAGTTCTGAATGATTATAATAGATCTTTTGTACTTTGTCTTCATCGGCAAAAAATAATTCCACTGAACTTATCATTATTATTAAAAAGTTTTTTCTTTTCTTCCTAAAGACACGTTTATTTCTCACACACTTTAGATTTATTGTTTGTTTACGTTATTTACAGTTGGCGAAGTGTCAAAACTCTGTTATCGACGGAAACACTGTTACCTACGGCAACTGGCCAAAGTTGCCATACATAATAATAATTTTTATTTCAGTGGCGTTATCAGTTGACAACGCAACTGAGTTTCGTTGCGATAATCGACCCATAAATCTTGCTAGAGCGAATATTTCACTCATCCGACATTTCCTTTCACACTCTTCGCGATGCAGTCGGTGTGATAGAGAGATGTTTGACGAAAAGTGACATACACCAGGTAGAATTACAATAAATTCTGGCTTTCAGTTTTTCATGTCGTTTAGGTGCAAATGCCCCGTATTCAGTTCTTGCGAAATTTTCGTAAGAAATTTTGTCGTTTATCTCTAAACGGAAAATTTTGTTGCGGAGAGTTACCTCATACCTTTGATTTACCTTAAAAATATTTCATGTATAATTCCTCTACGCGCTCTATTTTATTTTTAACGCATGTCGTGTTGCTTTTGGTTGTTAAAATGATCAAAATGGAAAAATTCCGGTCCCAAACAATTGTTTTCGTATGAAATAACTTTCGCGCAACAACCCTGTAATTGATTTTGCCTACGAAATTTTCGCAAAGAGCTGAGTACCAAGCAAATGAAAAGTGAACGAAATTTTCTATTCATGAAATGTGTTAACATCTATAGGCGCGGGTACGGCCTAAATTCACAAAGTGAATTCATCCCAGCACAGTTTGTCCGACTGCGATCACACAGATTTTCAGACTGTGATCACACATTGTTTGCCGTTAAACTCCTCCGAAACAGCTGGACCGATTTGTATGAAATTTTGTTTGCATATCGGATATGTCTCAGAATCGGCCAACATCTATTTTTCATACCCCTAAATGATAAGGTTGACCCACCCCTGTATAGAACACAGTCCGACTGCGAAACACAGGTTGTCAGACTGCGAAAGAAACACACACTGATGTAGCGGCAGCGAATAGAGACAAGCTCTCTCAGAGACAAGAGAATAATGACGTGGTTATACGTATTTGAAAATGAGATAGCAAGCGAGCAACGAAAATTGTGTGAACTTGTGTAGCGTATGTACGAATATATCAATGTATGTATGTTCATGTGTCTGTTGCTTTGCATTCTTTGTTTTTTTGTGTGAATAAAACAAAAAGTATTAAGCAAGAAAATAATGGCACATGTGCTTGCAATTGTCTTTAAATAATTTTAAGTGTTAATATTATTTAAATGAAACTTCATCATATGATTGAACGCTGTTTTTTATTTTCCAATGTAACATTTACTAATGTGTTCATAGAAATCGAACAGGTACCGTGTAACAAAAAGGTGTCAACACATCGCCGTGTGTTCGAACACTCATTTAATTTTTTTGTATACACGTACTTCTTAGGGCAACGAAAATTTCATAAAAACTGAATACCGGGCTAAACTGTGAGATTGAAATCTGTTTTACACGTTTTTATTGTGTTATTGTTAGCATACATTTGTGTTGTATTTAACACACAAAACGAAATGTCGTTGTTGTTATTTTGAACCATTGCCTCTATCTGGTATCATTAAAGCAATTCTTTGCGACATCCAACGTTCATATCACACCTGGCCAAATATCATAAATTTGCTGAGAGAAATTTTGTGTCTAGTATAGTAAATGTTTCAAGCTCTCTTACTTTACGCTACTTTTTTATTACTTGACTGATTGAGGATTAATAAGCAGGATCAGGTGAACCCATAGAGTACATGATTCTAATTTATTGCACATTTATTTAAACTTTCTACACACGTATGTATGTATGAAATTATGGGTACTGGAATGATTTCAGGTTAACCAATCTGGGCTTAACTCTAGTTTAGGGACATTTCTTGGAATGGTATCAAATTTTTTTCATCAATATAAATTTTCAAGCTGAGCTGAAATATATATTTTTTTTGTACGATCGACACAACTTCTTGAGATATGGGCTTGCAAAGCTTGAGTGTATAGTCGGCTATATCTCTGAAACTACTTTTCCGATCTGGTAGAAATTTGTCATTAGAAGTCTTTTTAAACTCTGCAAATACGGTTAAAAATATTTTACTTTTTTGCCACATCGACTTAAGGCAGAGGGAATTTGAACCCCCCTGCCTGGGCCCGGCCGGGCGACTAGGTGGAATATAAAATTAACGATTTTCAAAAATTTATTTTCATTTCGATTTTCATCTCGACATTACGGAAATTTTACTCGAGCCAAACATGTTACATATTTGAACTCGGGAATTATTTAAAAATAAATTCTATACAACCCCTAACAAAATTTCTCAATTGCCCCTAAAATAGAATTGATCCCCAATCTCTAAGCCGATTTTCTCGTTTTCAGTACATATTGAATTTGTATTGAAATTTTACGAATTTGAACAATTTAACTGCCGATTTTTATCATTAAAAAGATACAGAATTCTGGTACTGGTTGTGTTTTCTCACTATTATAATTGTTTACTGTAAAAAATCTGTTTTTTTTGCGCCCTTCGACAACAAAAGCCAACCTTGATCTGTTTGACTTCAGTATTTACAATTCAAAATAGTCCGTATCCCTGAGATACGATTTATAAGTTTGCATTGAGTATGTGCTCTGTTGGAGGTACCCAGCCACCGAAAGCTGACTCTAGGACTCCAGCAATTTGCAGACATAGTAAGTCTTTAAAAGGAGCTGCTACCACCTGGAAACCAATAGGAAGTCCTTTATTGTCCAAACCCATTGGGACATGAGTGGCTGGTAGCCCTAACACATTGAAAATCAGGGGATAGTCAATAGACCACTGTGCTAGACCAGAGGTATGATGGTGTATTGCCGAAGAGTAAAACGTCGGGAAGAAGAGCACACCATTGGTTCCAAGCAATTCCTAAAAAAAAAAAACATTAAAAGATGACAGATTTTCCTGGCATTGGCTTCTTACTTACAATGATTTCTTTCTTTAGACATTCAGCTTCTTTTTTGTATTTCAAGAGTTTATTCGGCGTCATAAATGCGTGTGATCGTCGTAATAATTCGAAAATCATACCCTCTTTTGTATATTGGGACTGTTTCCACATACTTTTAAATAACTGAAGGAATGTTTTCGCAACACCAGTACCGTCAGCCAGAATATAAGGAAGTTCGTTAAGCTGCGCTATGGCACTTAGTCCAATTTCGGTAGAATTATGTAAGCGTTTTATATTAGCGTATTCAGTTGAGAGACCACTTTGCTTTAGAAATTTGACAGCTTTCATTATACAAAGTTGTATGTCTGTCGAGACATCATGGTGCAAGAATCCGTTGGCACCGGAGAATCCAAGGGAGTAGAAAACCTGGAATATAACATATTCACCTCATTGGATGATACAACAGTCAAGTTATACGCAATACCTTAATACGTTGTGTATCTATAGAGGAGGCAAAATCCAGTTTGGCCGCATTTTTCCCAGCCATTATGTGTAGGATTAAACTCAAGTCGCTTGCAAACCTTGTAATTGGGCCAGTCTGCAAATACTGCAAACACTCAGGCTGGTCACAAGATGGAAAAACACCCGCATTGGGCAGCAATCCTCCCGTAGGCTTATGACCGAAAACTCCATTAAAAAGGCATGGGATTCGTATTGAGCCGGCAATGTCAGTTCCTATTCCAAACAACGTAGCACCACTGCCATTTAGTGCCCCCTTTTTTTGCAAATAGATAAGTTATCTGTAGGTCTAAAAGATATTTAAAACAAGTACCTCACCACCTGACGATCCGCCGCACGTTCTTCGGGAATCATAGGGATTCAAACATTTTCCATTTGTGTACGAATTTGTTTCTATACTAAAGCAGAACTCCGGATTAGCGGAGACTAACAATGGTATTCCACCGGCAGATTGAAGATTTTCTACGGCCACGTTCGTACTTTGTGCCTTCAACCCAACGCGTTGGAGACTCCCAACCACCTGGGACATACCTATTTCCAATGTGCACAAATTGTATATAGATTAAGCGCCTCTTAACGACTTTAAATTACCTTTGATTCCACAGGCTTCCTTGACCGTAAACGGAATTCCCAATATTGGATATTGAGAAAATAGATGGGTTAATTCATTGCGGGGGCATTTAGATATAATTTCATCAGCCCGTTTTGCCTGAGTTATTGCTGCGTCAAAGCGATCCTCGACAACGGCATTAATAAAGGGGTTTACTTCCTTTATTCGCTGGATATAAAGTTCTACCAATTGTGTCGAGCTCACCTAGTTTAGTGTAACAAAAACCTCATTAACTCGTTATCAAATTAGACTTTTCCGCTCACCTGCTTTATCCTCAAACGCTGAACTATTTCCACAAGTGGCATCGTTAGTAGCTTATCCCTTATAGGAGGAAGCGGCGGACTAGACCTTCGCGGCAGCACAATGTCCAATATGCCACTGACAAGAATGTTGAATAGTTTAATCACAAATTGAATAAGTCTCAAGAAGAAATCCATGTCCAAAGATTAGTTCCAAACAGCTTCCTATATGCTACTTTAAATAAAAACAAGTGTCCGGTTTCCGTGGGTGGGTTGTAAAGTTTGTTGCTTGCTATCATGGTACAAATACGCGGTAGTAGCACGAGACGATTTTGTAATTGTGGGCAACAACAACAGGCATTCATATTGTTTTTGTTGGGCACTTGGCATGGTTGAAAGACAAGGTTGTATCGTTAGAACAGCTGATTAGAATTTTTTCATTTGATGCTCTTGGGAAATGTCAAATTTGTTTACATTTGTTGGTTATAAGTTGTTTACAGACGCGAATACGAGTTAGAGTTTCACACCGGGAAAAACCAATTCAACTGCAGCATCAAACAATTTCAATTATTAATTTCAATCTTCATTAATTTGGCAAATATTTCTTTCCAATTACATCACAACTGATTCAAAAATGCACATTTTGTTTACATTTTTATCAGCTGAGTTTGACAGAAGCCAAGTGCGATTTTGCACATTATTACACACATATTTACTGCTACTACCGTGATTAGTGTGCCCTGGCACTTGGCTTCTGACAAATTCACCACAAATGTATACGAACAACAATAGTAAGGGCGTGATAAAAATAATAATTTTAGACGAAGGTGGTGTTGTTATAGTTTGGTAAAGTTATGGCAACAACAACATACATTTTGTTTTTGCTTCTCACGTACGTTGTGTCAAATACTACACATACGGTGCGTTTACACAGGACAGTTCAAGATCGGACAGTTGATAATATGTATTAGTTGTCAAAAAGAGAAAAATTTGTTGTGTGATGTATGTGTCCAAAACAGTTTTAAGCAACCGTCGATAGTGTCGTTTCTTGTAAATCTCGTGCTCTGATTTTAATTTGCTTTTGTTCACATTTGCTTGAAATCTTAATTTACTAAAAGAAGATGGCTACATATATTATTTGCCAAATAATATTTCAATAAAACTCCAAATTACCAAGTAAAACTAAATTTTCCCAATTTGTACGATCGTTTCCTATTGTGTTTTGCCCTATTTCTCCGGATTACAATGAAGCTGATGTACTCGATGTACTCTGCAAATTTCAAATGTATACATGTTTATATGTATGTATGCGACGTTTTGCTTTGTTTTTCACAAATTACCACGAAATTTCACCGATCTGACCAATTACGTCAAATCGCTTGCCGAATTTACTGTCGTCGAAAAATTAGAGACAGTGGCGAGGCAAGTGGCAGAAGTGTAAGTGTGGTAGTGAAATAGTGTGAATGTATTGCTACTGTCGGAGCAAAACTGCCCCGTGTAAACGCCAGGATACTTACGTATACCAACAATAAGTGTAAACATGCAAATCAGCAAAGCAAATCAGCTGTGGTTATGCGTTCACCATCTATGAATACATCATGAGTAAGAGCCAGTGCCAGTCGGGATCAAAGTACACAGGTTTGTAAATATACTAGTGGTCTTCATGAAAGCTCGAAAGAACCTCGTAAACTCGAAAACATCGTAAACTTGCACAGCAAACGTCAAAACAAACAAATTTCCCATACAAAGCGACTTGCTCAAAAGTGGAAAGTTTTCGAGGCAAATTTGCTGCGCAAACGTGGGATGGAGAAACGGGTAAACTTTTGACATTTCATTGTCATCTGACTAGGATGGATAAATAAGGTGATAGCACTAGAACAGTAGAAAAAGTACACATATATAATACATGCAATTGCTACTGCTACCACCTTATGTATCCATCTTGGTCAGCCAATCGGTATCAAACTACTATGGTAAAAAAGAATTGTTATGGTGAAAAAAATTTAAATTTTTGCTGTGCCAATCGATATCTTTTTTGGCCGTATTAAATTTTGACAGCTTCTTCTTAAGAAGCTATTGCAATATAATTTTGCGCAATGAACATTTTAAGAAAATATATGAAATTGTTTTTAGCATTTCTTTTGCTAATGCGATCTTTACAATACATAGATATTTTTTATCTGCAAAATTTCGTCCAAATTGCTAGAAAATTTCTTCCAAATTGCTACCAAACTTCTTACTTGTCTGTGTTTCGTTCACAAATAAATGATGAACAGTACCTCGTTTCTGTAGTTCTCGAATCGAAAAAGTTTTCACATTAAACATGAAGCAAAAAATTACATCGTTTCTCGATTTGTGAGTAAAAAGTGTTTATGTATATCAATGCGAAAAGTGGCAATACTTATGACGTTTTTATTGGAATATTCCAAGAAAGCTGTCAAGTAATAAAAAAATATAAACAAACAAAATAAGCTAGTGCGAAAAATAACAACAAACAGAAGTTGTTTTAAGGGATTCCCAATGCGCCTTACAATTTGTGTTGGAATTTTTGGATTTTTCTGTAATATTTATTCTGTAATATTTAGGAATTTTTGTAGAAACAATATCAAAACCTAGCATCGTTTTAATTTGAGAGTATTTTTGCCGTTTACAATTTTAAATTTTTCGACTCCCTACTTCTTAGACACAGTTTTTCTCGCATGAAAGAAACAGTATGTGGCAGAAATTTTTTGCAAGACAAATGTTGTAGAAACAGTCACATGTGAGAAGCTATTCTGTGTACTGATTCGTAGCGATTTTGTTTCAATTAACATGTTTCGTGTGAAAACTTTTTCGATTCTAGAACTACAGAAACGAGGTACAGAGCTACAAGTCGACATAAACGCTTGGCGGCGGCACTGGACACAAAATTCGAACGACGTTGGATGAAATCCATGATTAACGGCCTAATCGCACAAATCACATTCACTTCACTTGGTACTAATGTATTTATGTATTAATGAACACAAATAATACATATTTTAACAAAAATCATACGTCAGGTTCTTAATTTAGTCAAGGGATGATGTCGAAAAATTAGGTGAATGTGACTTACACGATTAAGTCCTATAACACTTTTAACAAAAAGAATGTACAAGTAGAGAACAAAAAACCATCGCAATGTGGTAAGCCTCGTAAGCAGCGTTAGTGTTAACATTGGTATCAACGACAACATCATTGACGCCGGCATGTGCAGTACGAATGATAATAGATAATATTATGTTTGTTGGCGACAGTTTGTAGTGTTGTCTGTTTCCACTCGTTCGTCCGGGGACGATATAAAAAACAAAATTAAGAGTAATTACCCAATGTGTCACTGGAGGTGGCGGCGGGGAGATGGAGAAATGGTGCCACCTCTAAGTGTTCACTGGTCGCAAGTCAGTACGCCTATCAGGACAGTTGAAAATGTGAATAGTGTCATGAGGGCTTTGTAGGCAGTGTGGGTACTGCTCTAAAGTGCCTGGGATTATCCTCGATCTGTATGAGTTCAGAATAGAACTCCAACCAGATCTAAGCTGGGCCAGAATAGTTCTGGTGTACCTGGGCAGAAGACTCTCATTATTCGAAATCGCGGATGGGTGTTCATTAAGGACCCTTTTGCAGGAATAGCCATTTATGGCCTCTGACGCCGCGGTGTTATGCAACATTTTATGGGCTACTGCTATCGACAGTCTGTTGAAGTCAGATGGAATGACGTCTTGGATGTCCGCGCAGTAGCGCCTGATGTCCTTCCGAATGTGATGAGGAGGTGGATTCTGCTTCAGAATGTGATGGCTGGCGTGACTGGGCAGATGCCAAGCTAAATAACTGTCTCGTCGACAACACATTATGTTGTTGCACTGACAGCAGCTTGGTCTCCTCATGTAAATGATCCACGTTCGTCATTTGTGTGCATCCGATTGCGATTCGAAGCGCACTATTTTGGATCCTCTTCAGACCTTTGTATTGAGTATCATTTAGGAAAGGGGACCATATCGGGGCGGCATAGTTGAAGACCGTGCGACTTATAGCTTTATAAGTCACTACAATCGTCTCATTTTCCTTGCCCAAGTTGTCCCTGCAAGGGCCTTTAGGACCTTGTTGCTGGTGTGGACTTTCACGTAATGTAATCCGCATGCTTAGAGAATGTAAGGAGATTATCGAAAATAACTCTGAGAATTTTTGGTTTACGCACAATGGGTATAGACCCTCCCATTGACAGAGATGTCGAGCTCTCTCCTTACTTTGGTCCAAGAAGTAAAAATGGGTAAAAAGGTTCACAGAAGGCTTGGACGGAGATAACTGTAAATTCCGTTCCTGCAGCAAGCTAGTAAGGGTGACCATATAGCGGTTTATTCTAGCGCTTATATCGTCTACATTTACTCCCGAGGAGATGATAGTGCAAACATCGGCGTACGACACAACACTAACTCCTTTAGGGGGTGCAGGAACATTCGCAAGCTAAATGTTGAAGAGTATAAGTTACAGTACTCCTCCTGGTGGCACACCCATTTTTATCTTGCGATAACTGTAATTCTGACCCCTGAACTCTACAAATGTTTGTCTCCCATTGTGATAGTTACCAAGCCAGGGTTTGGGAGGGACGAGTTCAAGATGTCCTGGAGCAGGATGGAGTGATCAACAGTGTCGAAAGCTTGAGACAGGTCAAAAGCTGTGACCACTGTGCGTTCAACGGGTCTGCTCTAATTAAGGTCATTGGTGATGCTGGTAGTTATATCATTTAAAGCCGTCGAAGTGCTATGCGCTTACCTGAAGCCATTTTATTGATCGGTAAGAGTAGGGACTCCAAAAACTTTGCTACAGGTGATAGGAGGGAGATCGGGTGTAAGACTCTCTTTGGTTAGCAGGTTATCGGGATAACTCGAGCAGTTGGCATACCGAAAGGGTGAGCGTATGCGCAAGATACCGAATCCCTATTGGTCCGAGTTTCTTCAGCATTATCGTCGATATGCCATCAGGACCGAGAGCTTTAGAGGGTTTATATTTGGAGATTATGGCTTCGATTTCCATGGATGTCAAGAAGCAAGGTTCTAGATCTCGTTTGAGATTCTTAGTTCTCCGAACTACAGCTCTCTTAG
Source organism: Phaonia tiefii (assembly GCA_963931995.1). Taxonomy (NCBI): domain Eukaryota; kingdom Metazoa; phylum Arthropoda; class Insecta; order Diptera; family Muscidae; genus Phaonia; species Phaonia tiefii. Next base: position 15,226,382 of record OZ008367.1, read on the forward strand.
TCCTATTCCCTTATCATTTCCATTACCAGATAGACTTCTGATCGTAGACCATAGCATTTTAGAACCACTATTACAGTTTTCCAGATATTCTAGCCATCTGTCACGACGGTGCTGGTTGGTGAATAAATGAATCTCACCCGTCAGGGGCAATATTTGTTCATCTGCCGACAGGCGAGGCCGGAACATCTTCTAAGATAACACCAGTTCTGGCATCCATTGCATTGGACCTGGGTAAGGTTCCGGTAGATCCTTGTGTGACACACTGAACAGATCGAGACATCAGGTGGGCTTGGATTATGTTCTTTTAAAATACTGCTAATACAATTTTGAGCAAACCTGCTGACATGATTTGCTCATCTGGATCAAAAACGGGTGGGTGATACGGCTGTTGATGAGTTAACAATCCTTGGCCGAGTGAAACTCGTATCGTCCCGGAGCATAGATCCGATCGTCTTGGGAACGTGATGGTAGTGTTGATGGCAGTGGTGGCGGAAGCTCCGTAAATAAAAGTTTGTCAGACAGTTTCAGTAATCTCAGCTTAAGTTTAAAAGGTCAAATTAAGGAACAACAAAGAGAGTTTAATGAGCAGATAAAAAGGTGCACTAAGTCAGGTAAAAATATTTACGATGTAGTTAATCAGCTGAGGACGGACATTCAGGAAGTCAAAGATTACATAAAACACTGTCGTCAAGAAGTGGCCAAAGTTGCCAGTGACGTTCAGGATCGGCTTAGCGAAATTGAGCGGAAGAATCAAATCCTGCAAATAACATTAAACCGCAGTGGTATTGTTGTAAATGGACATTATGCAGCCTGTATTGAAGATCGCCAAACTGTGTAACGTGCAGGTAAATCGCACTAATATTCAGCAGTGCTGTTAATTTGCTGGGGGAAAATCAATACTTGTAAAATTTAACTGTGTCCGCACAAGGGAGTTGATTATGGCTAATTACCACCGTAGGCCGCCGATACGTCTTGGTGATGTCGAGGGAAACGAAGTACACTCTAGGGTTTTTTGTATGATCATCTTACTCCAGATGCAGCCAAGTTGGTGTATATGTGCCGTAGTTTGGGTGTTCAGAGTAAGATTATTAAATATAATTTAATTAATGGTGACTAGCCAAAGGTTACTGTTACATTTATTCTAAAATTCTCGAAAGTGAACGTAAGCGCAAAAGATAACGCGAACGCCAAGTCAAAAAATGGTAGTTTATATATCACATCGCTCTTGCGTTTGCTTACGAAAGCTGTCACTGACATTTGTGGTTTATAGAGTTGTCCAACTAAAATAAACAATTATAAAGTAGAAAAAGTTATCTTGAGTGAAATGCGCAGAATGAAAAAGATTAAAAAATTTAGCTCCACTTCAGTAGATCAACAGATTTTAAGATTGCTATTATTTATAATACTGGAAATACCAAAAATATTCAAATAAATTGTGTAAAAAACCTTTGTTATTTTGGGTTTCAATGTCCAATAAATTTTCCCATCTATATTAAATTAGTTGTCTTTTCAAAAACCCGTGCCATTAGTTGTATTAATTGGCATCCTCTATCTAATGAACACATATAAATATTCAGGATTTCTAGTGTAAATGATTTTGTGCACTGATGTTAATGTTCTATTTTTCATGAGATTTTCAAAAGATACTCATATATTTTTTTGGCAAACTCGGAAACATGATCACGCCTTGAAAGCCCAAAAGCAAATCTTGTATTATTATTAAGAGTTATAGCAAGTTTTCTAATCATTTCAATGTTGCAACTCAAAATAGTTCGCAACCTTATATTAATTTCGGTACTAAAAGCGATTTTGCCAATAGCAATCTAATTTAAAAAGGAGTAAGTTGTTGGTTAACATGTAAATTCCTCAAGGCAGGATTCGCGTGGGTAAATATGATCTCTCCAATTGAGACGATTGTTAAAATTTGTCCTCAAAATTTTCGAATTTGTTACAATTTTAAGTGGTACGCCAGATATTATATTATCAGTTAAATTCTCCTGCATACTAAAAGTTCTGTTAACTATACATTTAGATTTAGAAGGATTTAGGCGTAACCCGTCAGACTTTTATTTTTTTCAATTCAATTCTACGTTTATTTTGTCGATACTTTTAGTAAAATCTGACTTTAGACAATCCATATACACCTGTACATCGTCCACTGTGGAAGATCATTAAAGTACAGTACAGTATAGTAAAGGCCCCAAAATGGAGCCCTGTGTAGTGTATTCCAAAAACCGGTTCATCAAAAATATCGATTTTCGGTTTCTTCTAATATTCCAATTTTGGCGAAAGCGGTTTTGGGTTTTAAGTCGAAATGGAATACTATACGTTTTATAACATTCGGTTATTTTTAATTGGGTCTTTTTGATATTGATTTTATTATAAAAAACTATAAAAATTTTATAAATAACTATAAAAAGATAATATTTCATTGTTAAACAATTTACGTGCTTTTCTTTTAAACGAATTCTTAGTTTATTTTAATATAAGCTGAAATTTAAAATACGCTTTTGCTGAAAGTAAACGTACGGTTAGTTGTACAGTTTATTGAACCCCGGTTAGGTTAGGCAGAAATTGCTATTGACACACTTAGTTCAATGATTACCGTCGGGACGTCATGTTTAAGAACTGGCATACATTAGTCCCCAGCGAGTCAAGCATTACGCTGTAAAAAGTTTATAAGATGATTCAGCTTAACTCCCTGAATGTCTGTTAGATCAAACATGAATGAAACATCCTAGATATTGTCCCCTACTCATAAAAATGCCTTCTTCATCCCCACAAATTGTGCAGTAATCGTGTGCTGTGATTCCAAGTCTACACGCGAGTCCGCCTATTAAACCATAGACTAATTATTATACTAGACTTAACATTTCTCTACATTTGGCCTGGTCTGATATGAACGGTGAATGTTTAAAGAATTACTTCAATAATACCAGATAGAGGCAATGGTTGAAAACAACCAACAAAATAACAACAACGGTATTTCGGGTTAAAATTTTTGTGTGTTAAAACTATTGTGTTAAATACAACACAAATGTATGCTAACAATAACAGTCAATTCAAAAATTAAATTGTTCTAGAGTTTGGTCGTGTTATTAATTAATTATATTTTTCGATATTTCGCTACCCTTTGGATAGCATCGTCAGGAAGATATATTATTAATTAGAAATGAAAAACAATTGATAAACAAAATGTTTTCATGTCAATTGAAAAAAAAAACAACAATAACAAAAAATTAAACAATTGAAGAAATTTTCTTCAATAAAAAAGTGTAAAACACATTTAATTTTCATAGTTTTTCACCAAAACGACATGAAAAATTAAGTTCAGAAGTTATTGTAATTCCACTTGGTGTATGTCTCTTTTCGTCAAACATCTCTCTATCACACCGACCGCACCACGAAGAGTGTGAAAGGAAACAGCAGATTAGCAGCTATGGGCAGAGAACATGGTACAAAGAAATGGTAGAAGCACTAGCACAGCTGATTTTAAGTTTTTTCTTGAGTGAGTATGAATAAGTATTTCTCTTATGTCAAAGTTTGTTTACATTTTTTGTTTACGTTATTTTGGTTGGAAAATTTGAAATAATTTGAATAGTGTTTTAAAAGTGTGAGAGAATGAAAACGGAATTAATTACCAAAATTGTGCTAAATTATGTTTTTAAAATATAAATAGGAAAAATGCGAGCTTGCTGCTTATTCGTAATGCTGGACCGTTCTTCAAAGTTCCAAGTGATGAACGCAGGAGAAGCAAGTGGAGTGATATTTGTCGGATGCAGTTGTCAGCAAATGCTTGCATATGTGCCGATCACTTTTTGTTCTCTGGCATTATAAGAGGAGCAGAAAGAGATTCGTCAATTCCCAGTGCTGTGCCTTTTTTGAAGTTTTTGATACTTTTTCCACGACCCCGCCTGCGAACCAAAAACCTGACTTTAATTGATCTTCCTCCCCGTTGTCAATACTACATTCGTACATACATATGTACCTTTTAGCTCCACTACTACTTTGCACTTGCACATATGTATATATTATAACAAGTTGTATTTCAATAACGACAACCGTACTAAAGTTATTGACACTTTATTAATGTTCAATTTAATAAATATACACATATATTTACCTTGTACGCTTGTAGCATGAGCTTATCATACATTAAATAAAGAAATATGTATTACAAAAATTTAGGAAAATAGGATGGAAATGTTGTCTGTTCAGCGGTATGCCATATCCGATCGTTAATCATTTGTCGTTGTTCATATTTTCCAACTGTAGGACATTCATAGTTTGGCCATCGATAACAACAATATCAAAAACATTCCGATAATTATCCAAGTTTCGTTCGGCCTGCAAAAAACGGAAAACAACACGAATTTATTAAATTGGTCAGGATTACTTCAACACCTCAAACTTACGTGATCACAAAGGAAACCAATTTTTATATGACGGGGTGATGGCACACAATTTTCCATTTCGGGATCACCTATGGAATCACCCATGACTATATGATTCAAATCATAGTGTCCGCATCTGCAACATTTATTTCATCGTCTCTTACAAACCACTCTGTGGAATATGCATAACATTGACTTGTACAACGAAAGCCACGTAATTTTCATCGATTGCCAGAAATATGCCTCCACATTTCACTTTCAAGCTGTTGCTGGAATGACTTAGAAATATTATTACCACTAACACCTACCGATGACAACGAAGCATTTACCTTACTCTGCAACCGGCGTTCACCAACAACTCCTGTTTTTCAAATGTTTTCTCTGTAAAAATCACACAGAAACGTTCTTATTTTCAATCTTAAACACTTTCAAAATATAAACTAAAACACAATCATTTTCTAAATATCAGCTTTTTCAACTTTGTTTACATTTTTCAATCAGCTGACTTTGACACAATACAGACACTGAGCAAAAACAAAGTGCCTGTTATTTTTGCCTTGTTGTAGTTGTTGTCGTACTGCATCTACCATTATATTTCTACCATGGGCAGAGAAGCTGCTTGGAAGCCGCGCTCTCAGAAGTGCGTATACGTATATGAAAATGAGAGCAAATAAAGCAACGAAAACTGTTTTAGTTGGATTGAAAACAGTGATGCCAAATGTAGGGAAAATTCCCTTTTTGTAGGGATTTTTTCCAAAAAATTCATGTGCAGGAAAAAAAGGACAGATTTTTTAGTTTCGGTCGATACGTAGGGATTTTTTGGTCGAGTTGAAAACGTTCAATTTTGTTATTTATAGTATACATTTTTGAATGTGATTACGACATCACGCAAGTTAAAAAATTATAGTTGTCTTTATATTGCACGTCTGAAGAGCCCTAATCATTTTCAAATTGATTTCTCCGCCGTCAAATATGGGTGGCCCAGAACTCTGGCTGCGCAAATAATTTAAAAATCAAAGAAAAGTCAAGTGAAGGAAAGAGTCATGGTAAAATAAGTAAGGTAAACTCGTTAGAACAGCTGATTTCTTGCTTAGGTGTCTCTCTTATGTCAAATTCACATGTATTTTGTTTTTGTACCGTTTTGTTTACTTTTACAGTAGATACACACATGAAGAAAATTTGACAGATTATGGACACCAAACAAAAACAAAATGCCTGTGTTTGTTGTAACAATTCCTATTGCGTTTACCTTACTTATTTTATCATGGAAAGAGTTTTTGAAAGACAGTGTGTAGTAAAAATATAAACTTTAAAAGAAAAATTTCTCAGTAGTTACAGATGTTCGTACAACGAAAAGAAATAAGTTAGGTCATGATAATCTAAGCTCAATATGTATAATGAGATCTCACCTACAGTCTAATACAAGTAATTGTATAAGTTTTAAATGAACCGATAGTCACTTTAAGAGAATGTTTTTTAAAAAATTTTACAAATAATCTGTTACAATTATTTAAAATTGAATGAGTTAATAGTTTTTATATTATTTAATTTTGTTTTATTAACTATTAATGAAACCAGAGCTAATTTATAAAACAATAGCTTTGAGCAAAATAAATATAATTTATGTGATATTTGTTTTGACGTAGAAAGAAACGAAATAAGTTGAGTCATGATAAACTAAGTTCAATACGTATAATTATACGTCATCTACAATCTGTTACAAGTAATTGTATTACCCTTATTACGGTTGTCGCTGTCGTAATACGACTAGTGTTAATTTTGGGAAATTTGGACAAAATTAGCACTAGTCGTATTTCGACAATACGTTTTAAATGCACTGATAGTCTTTTTAAGAGAATGCATTTTAAAGAACTGTACAAATAATAAGTTCCTATTATTTAAAACTGAACGACAAATTCATTTATTTATTTGTTTTTATGTTATTTAATTTTATTTTAATTTTTTGTTCTACTAAATATTAATGGAACCTGAAGTAATTTATAAAACTATAGCTTTGAGCAAAATAATTTTAGATAATTTAAATAATATTTGTTTTGAATCCAAAGAACTTGACGTAGGGAAAAATGTAGGGAAAACGAAACTGCCTGTAGGGGAAAAAAGGGAATTTTTTTGAGATACGTAGGGATTTTTAAAAAAATGTGTTGCCATCACTGATTGAAAACAGCAAGCAATCAAGACGTGTGCCGCATTGTACGATTTGAAAAGACGAAAACATACACGCATAAAATTTTTTTTTGTTCACAGAGCTTCATACTTGCTTAGATGCGCTCGCATTTTGTCTCGTGTTAGAGTAATTTTTTTTACATCAAAAAGGGATTCAGACTTTATTTCTTTTTAGCTTTAAGATTTTGTAAATTCAGAAGCTTTTAGCTTAATTCAATAAAAAGTTTGGACTTATATTTCAAATTGCAACAATGTTTCTAAATTTAGAATTTTTAAACATCTCAACTTCATTCTTACCACCATCGTGTTTTTTTCCGAGAAATATTTATTTTAAATATATATTCCATTCATACACAACATTTTTGTCAGTGTCACACATACAAGAAAGCTCACAAGCACTTCACTGTAGTGGTGCCCATAGCTGCAGATGAGTCATATATTAGCTGTGTTTGTTTACTTTCCCAGTAATAATTTGCAAGATTCTAGTTTGAGAGTGTAAAAACGATTTTACTCTCTTTGTGCAAATTTGCAGAAAAAGTAAACAAACGACATCCAGTAAAAATTTGCAAGAAAACAGCTGACCACTGACGACGTCGTCGGCTCACCACAATTTGCGGAATCATTTCACATCATTTTTCTCCATTCACATCATTTTTCTCCATTTTAGTTCCAAATTCCTATGATAAATTAAACAAATATTAAATAACACAATAAAAAATTACGAGTTTACTTACTTGTGTCGCTGCTAATTTATGTTTCGCTTTTCTTTGTTTACATAAAACAACTGATTTTAAACAGCTGTTCAATCTTGCAAATTTTGGTTGGGAAAAATTTATCCAACCAAAATTTGCAAGCTCTCTAACATCGAACTGTCAAAATTTGCATTCTCTCGCTCTCATTTACTGGACTTTAGGAGTAAACAAACAGGATACAGTAACAATTTGCAAGAATTTGCAACAATTTGCAAGAATTTGCAACAATTTGCAAGTAAACAAACACACCTATTCTCTCTTGTTATAATAATTACTCTATTTATTAAACAGTGCCCAGTGATCACAGCTACTAGCATAGAAATTTCTTGCATAGGAATCATGGTAGAAATATAATGGTAGATGCAGTACGACAACAAATACAACAAGCCAAAAACAACAGGCATTTTGTTTTTGCTCAGTGTCTGTGTTGTGTTAAGTCAGCTGATAGAAAAATGATGAAAATGTAAACAAATTTGCAAAAAGTGCCATTTAGAAAATGATTGAGTGTTATTTGATATATTGAAAGTGTTTAAGTGTGAAAATTAAAACGTTTCTATGTAATTTTTGCAGAGAATTATTTCAAAATCAGCAGTTGCTGGCGAACGGAGGTTGCAGACAAACAAATGTAAACAATCTTTGACATAAGAGAAAAACTTACTTACACTCAGTCCAGAAAAAAGTTAAAATTTGCTGGGCTAGTGCTTCTACCATTTCTTTGTACCATGATAGGAATGGATATCAAGTTTAGTGTATTATTCAGGTTCTAATGTGGTCATACTTGCCTGGTGATCGTGCAATTTGTACAACAATACCATGTACCATTTTCATGTCTGAGAGCTTCGGTTTTAAGCATGAGCTTAACTGCAGAAAGGGGCATACCCACATGCTCCATATACAGCGGAACAAGCCTTAGGGTGCGTACAGAGTGGCCGCTTGTTGCCGAGCCGAGCCGACTGACGCTTATTGCGAGAACCAATGCGAGAAAACTGGTGCTATACAAATTAGTACAAATAAGTGCGAACAGGTCATAGTGGGCGCCGAGCTGATCAGAGCGCAAAGCTGATTGAGTGCGAGAACACAGTTCCAAAGCGTATTTCAGCGCCGAAAACATTATTTATGTTATGTTGTTATGATTTCAACTTGTTTGGAAAACATAAAAAAAAATTAAAAACAAAAATTTAAGAAAAAGTAAATAAAAAATAAAATAAAAATTTAAAAATTAAATAAAAATTAAACAAAAAAATAAAATAAAAATTAAACAAAAAAATAAAAATTCAAATAAATAATAAAAATTAAATAAAATTATAAAAAAATTAAAAAAAACACAAAATTTAAAAAAAAATGTAATAAAAGAAGTAAATAAAATATACATATAAACAATTAAAAACCATAATAAAAATAAAATACAAATTATAAAAAAAAAATATTAAATAATATAAAATACATAAGAAAACCCTAATTAATAATTATTGTAGTTAATTTAAAAATCTTTTTTATTTATTTTTTAATTGTAGTTTAAATATCTTTTATTTACAAAATTTCAAGAATAATTGAACACGAATGAAAAACAAACCCAAATGCATACAAACATACATAAAACACAAGTAATAGATAAAATATCAGCGCTGATTCTCGCATCCACTTGCTCGCATGAACAAGTTCTCGGAATAAGCGTCAGTCGGCTCGGCTCGGCAACAAGCGGCCACTCTGTACGCACCCTTATAGTCTCTACTCTCATCAGCTCATCGGCTTTATGTTTCCCTGGAACGTTTATATGCCCCGGCGCCCATGTAATGTCAATATGGAACATGGTGCAGATGCGCGGCAGCTCTTGAGATCAGGATCTCAGAATAGATGTAGAAACCCCAGGCAGTAATGACGTTTCATCCCAGGCAAATACACTACAATGATCTGGTAGCATTTGTTCAAGGTCAAACCCAGTTTCTGAGTATAGATTCCAAACCCAAATTTGCTATCTAGTTTGGAGCCATCAGTGTAGAAGCCTAAAGAGCTTCTAGAACCTCAAAGATAGAAGTGAATGCCATAATAGACTTCAATTGTGGATTCGCACAGTTTTCTTAGTATCGTCCCATGCCCATATGAGCTGGAGATCCATCGCGATAAGCGTCCTAGGCAGATTCTCGATGCTTAAGCCAATTTACTTTCGGGCAAATTTACGAGTTATATGTGGAGCACAACCTCAAAACCCTCGGTAGGGGTTGTGCGAAGGCCGCCCGTGGTACGCACCATTGCCATTCTACGGCCAATACCGGCAACCAAACGACAATACCACAAAGCAATATCGGAAGGACAACAGCTGTAAATAACCAGTTCGTTCGTTCTCCGATGACCATTTTACACGAATATAAAGCAACTGCACACAGGGAAAAGATTAGTTGGAAATCGATTCAGGCATTGGAAATTCAATGATAAAGTTTATATTTTGATTAAAACTCATAATTGTCAAACATTCGAATTATTTGTCGATGTCGTTGATAGATTAAAAATGGGTTTTACTAAATACAAGTTGCTACTACCGAACTTAAGTTGTATTAACCAGTTTGAGTATTTCGAAAACAGCATTCACCTGAAATGGAAGATACAACTAATAAAAAGTACCCGATATTTTTAACTTGGCTGTACTGGTCAACAATTTTCAATGAAAATTAAACAATGTTATTTTCAATTTTCTCCAACGTTTCTCCGGATTTTCCCGGCTTCTTCAGGGAGATGTTTATTTTGATCTACAAAATTATGTTTTACAATGTTTTGTTTATTTTAAACTTTTACATTTTACACTTACTTTTAGCCACAGTCAACCTACACTGTCTATGATCAAATTATAATTGGCGCTAATTTTGTCTATGTCCTCTTTGCTGTTTATTGTTTTGTTTGCTTTTTTGTCTTATTCGTAAACTTTCTAGTGTCAATATTAGAATTCGTGTTCAAATATTAGTCACTAAAATCATAAGTTAGATTCTGTTAGAAAAACACTTGGTTCAAAATTATGCATTCGATTTTTCATCAGAGGCTTTGCTGTAAAAGAGAAACTACGTATATTTGAATGTTACACGAGGACTTTACAGAAAAACTAAGGGTAGTATTCTAAAAGTCACGAAAGTGAACGTAAACGCAAAACTCAACGCGAACGCCAAAGTCAAAAAATGGTAGTTTATATATCACTTCGCGCTAGCGTTCGCTTACGAAAGCTACAAAGCTATCACTGACACTTGTGGTTTGTAGAGTTGCCCAACTAAAATATATAATTCTAGATTAGAAAAAGTATCTTGAGTGATATGGTCAGAATGAAAAAGAATAAAAAAGGAAGCACTATTTCAGTCGATCAACAGATTTTAAGATTGCTATTATTGCCTTTTCAAAAACACGTGCCATTTGGCGGTATGTATTGATTGTAGTGTATTGGTTCTTTTGTTTATTATTGTCAACATCAACTGATGTCTATAATTTTTAAATATAATTATAATAGTTTTGCAACGCATTATATATTTGAACGTTCCATTTCTAATTTTATTATTGTAAATAAGAATTTCAGTGCGTAAATAGTAAAATATTGAATTATTTAAAAAACAAAATTTCAGCTCTATCCGTCGAATGCATTTCATCCAAAATTGGCAACTACTTATAAGCAATGAAATGCAAAATACTTCCATCTGCCTATCCTCGATCGACATTTTTCTTTAAATTTGTAATTTCTTCAACTAACGCGAAGAACTGTGGCGTGTTCAATTTGACAGCTGAAGTGATCAAAAACGTTGCGCTGCGTTTTATAAACTACCTATTAAATAACGTAACTCAACGCAGGTAGTCACCGAACAGCTGTAACGTTTTATAAACTACCAAAACGACAAAAGTAACGCGAAGTGACTGATTCACGACTTATAGAATACCACCCTAATATTTTGAACAGAAAGTGATAAACAAAGTTGTGAAAAACCATTAAAGTGTATAGATATCAGCCAACGAAGAATATGTATTATCATAAATTGAGGTGAAGTGAGACTTAAACACAATCGTTGAATCTGACGCCACTATTGACAAACACATGCACTTGGTTGGAGGAACAATTATTGTGGATGACACAAATTAACTTAAAATACATATACCCAGGGTAAGCCATCCCCATTTTTGATCTAAAAAAATGGTTTCCCATTACATCCCATGAAGGAATCGGGGAGAGCTTCTGATCTAAAATATGAAAAATTTGGAAAAAACTGTCTATATCTTGAAAACGAAGCGTCCAATCGCAAAAATTAAAAATTTTTACGGATTTCTAAGGGTTTCTCACAAAGTGTTCCAATTCGCTTGAAATAATTTTTTTTCAAAAAATTGCCAAAATAAGAAAATCGGTAAATTAAAAAATGGCTATATCTCGGAAACGGTGCGTTCAATCGCAAAATTAATAAATTGTTTACCTCCGTAGGACTCCGTAGGAGACTTCACCTATGGGATGTCTTCAATACGGCATCACTTCTGTTGTTAAAAAATCGTGAAAACTAAAATTTCTGGAATCAAAAATCGCTAAAACGCCCCTATGTCAATATCTCGGAAAAGAAGCGTCCTGGAAAACAAAACTATTTTTTACGAGTTTCTAAGGATTTTTCGTAAAGTTTCAAAATATGAAAATCGCTGAAATTAAAAATTGGCTATAACTGGGAAACCGTGCGTCCAATCCCAAAAATAATAACTTGGTTTCCTCTATAAGAGACTTTAACCAATGGATGTCTTTAATACGACATAAATAATTTTTTAAAAGATATCACTACACATACGATTTTTTACGATATTTGAAAAATGTCAATTTAACGGATTTTAAGTGATGCCGTATGAGATGCATCCATTGGTTAAAGCCTCCTATGAAGGTAAAAAAATATTATTTTTGGGGTTGTACGCACCGTTTCCGAGTTATAGCCATTTTTTATTTTAGTGATTTTCTTATTTTTGCGATTTTTTGAAAAAAAAAGATTTCATGCGACTGTGAGAAACCCGTAAAAATGAGTTATTTTTTCGATTGTACGCCCAGTTTTCGAGATACACAAATTTTTTCATATTTTCGATCAAAAATCATACGAAATAGGAACCCTGGTTATAAATAATAATAATTCTGTTTATATCACTGTGAGACAAAATTAGATTTTTTTCAAAATGATGGGGTTCTGTTAACGGATTTTGGTATGATGGGGTTCTGTTAACGATTCCACTTGGGCTAAGATTTGCGTTTTGGAGTGTTCGGACACATACAGTGAAATTTTATGGCGATCGTTTTTGTAGAACATTGTGACCACGCCCCCGTGTTTATGGTTATACGTGACAGTTAGAGCGTTAATTTGTTCCACAAAAATGTTTATCTGAGTCTTTTCTATAAAACTTCTGAACATATTTTGTACCTCAGAAGTAAGGAACAAACAATTTTGCATGCCGATATGTTGCAGGAAAGCTCCGAGGGGGGGGGGGAAACTTTGACCCGCCAAAAAAAAAATTCTGATTAGATCTGGCAAAACGCCGATACACGTATATTTTTTTAGGCCTTTCTACCAGAATCCGGTGACAAAACACCATCATTTTTTTTGGTGTCGCACAGTATATTAAATATAAAATTATTATTTAAATATAAAATACACAATTTTAATAAAAAATTATTTTTTTACTTTTTTTGTGTGACAGCCTTCAAATTCAAGTAATTAGTTGAGCATTCCAATATATTATTTGGTACAACCGAATTAGTTTTTACATTTTTCGTTCATCCAACTAATAGAATTTTCACCACTATAGGATAATTCGATTGCTAGAACTAAATATTGCTTGACTGATCACATTTATTTCTTGTTACTGTGGCGTCAACTAAATATTTCAGTTCTTGCAACCAAAAATGAATTTCAAATTAATTGATAGGCACAGCATTTGGTGATACGGAACACAATTATTGGTAATCACAACTGAATAATGTGATAGTCCAAGCAACCGTCAAATTTTAGTTGGCTGTAAATATAGTTGTGACAACGAATCTCTTGTCTGTGTGTGTGTTGTTCTCCTGATACTATACATAGTGTTTGACTTGAAACTAAGCTTTCTATCCAGAATCACACCTAGATATCTTTACCACATTAAGATAAAATCAGAAAAAGCGGAAACTTCTGCTTCCTGGTAAAGAGCACGAGCTCGGTTTCCTCTGATTAAGTCCTGGAGCTCGTCTCTTCATATGGAAGAGTATTTACCATGCACAACAATTTTCCAATTTGCTACCACGGTCCACAGTTGCAAAACACTATCTACAGACACAGACAATCGTATGCAATCCACAGATCAAGTTAATAGCTTTGTTCGAGTACTCGAAAATTTGTGCAAATTTGTAGAAATTTTTACTGAACTCTGTTCGTTTACTCCAAAAGTCCAGTAAATGAGAGCCAGAGAGCGAAAATTTTGACAGTTCGATGTTAGAGATTTTGCAAATTTTGGTTGGAGAAATTTTAGCCAACATAAAATTGCAAGATAGAACAGCTGTTTGAAATCAGCTGTTTTATGTAAAGAAACAAAACACAAAAATAAATTAAGAACGACAGAGGTAAGTACAAATTATTTTGTTTAATATTTTATTCAATATACAGGGTGTCCCCTAAACTTTTGTCTAAACTAAAACACGTGATAGCTGAGAACTAAAGCTACAATGTTTGTTCTCACGCCAATTGCCTAGGTGGCTTCGTTTTCGAGATATTCGTGTTTAAAATAATTGCATTTTTGAATGCATTTTCAATAAATGCATAATCTACTTTTTAAATGAAAAAGAAAAATCATTGAAAATTGCTTCAAAATTGATTTTAAATAATTTATTTTTTGTTTGAAATGAAAACAAATTTCTTTTTTTAAATGTTTTCAATTAACGAAAATTTTCAAAATGAGAGCCTTGTTGCGTTATGCACTTAGATAAGCGGCCTCTTATTTCAGTTGTAGTTGTATTAATAGTCATTTCATGTCGCATTTGATTTAAAATTAATTTTGAAGCAATTTTCAATGATATTTCTTTTTCATTTAAAAAGTAGATTATGCATTTATTGAAAATGCATTGAAAAATGCAATTATTTTAAACACGAATATCCCGAAAACGAAGCCACCTAGGCAATTGGCGTAAGAACAAACATTGTAGCTTTTGTTCTCAGCTATCACGTGCTTAAGTTTAGACAAAAGTTTAGGGGACACCCTGTATTTGTGAAATTTAGAAACAAAATGGAAAACAATAATGTGCAGTGGCATTCAAGAAATTCTGGTGAACCGGCGACGTCATTATTGGACAACTGTGGCAGTAGCAAAGGTATGGAAATACACGCCAGAATGTATGTATGTGGGAAAGGATAAAATTTCTTTCAATTCTATTGGAACTTGTGGTAACTTCCAAAAATGTATTTGTTGGAAGAATTTGTAAGTACAATACATTTTGTAGTGAGGTTAGCATGCGCAAACTACTTTTGGGCGCAACACCTTTACCCGGGATATTAACAGTTTGGTTGTCGCCTCTAACCAGATACTTTTCTTGGGCTCCGCAGCAGAACTACAGCATGGAGTTTCATCATCCACATTTGTTTTCATTGTAGCATCAGGAGTGTTAGAGGTGAATATAATTTCATCGTATGCCCCCATACTCGACGCCTCCTGTGTCATCAAACCCATGAAATCATCATTTAATTTTGCCCTTTTTATTAGATACATATATGTGAATACTTACCACTTGTAAGTTTTTCGAACATTCCTGGCGAACACTGTATATCCAGTTGTCGTTTACTAATTTTTTTTAATAAAAATTTCTTCCAAATAAAAATTACATCTATTGTTTAATGAAATGCAAACAGAAAAATCAGCTGTTTCCTTGCACACATAAACATCAGCTGTTTCATTGCAAATTATTACTGGAAGTCGTTCGCGTACTTTATTTGCAAATTTTCATAAAGAGAGTAAAATTGTTGTTTCGCTCTCAAAAGTAGATTCTTGCAAATTTTTACTGGGAAAGTACTCGAACAGAGCTAATGACACCCAGGTCGATAGGGCTGATTAGATCAATCCCAGAACGACGTTGTTAAAGGTAAATGCGGCAAGAGTGTATTCTTTCAGGTAAATATATTAATCTACGAAACTCACTAAAGCGAGCAGAGGGGTTTCCGTAGATGTGAAAAATGACTTTGAAAAGAGGGGTTTCCGTAGATGTGAAAATGACGGCTGAAAAGTACCTACAGAAGAAAATATGATAGACTGATTAGTCTAACGACTTTTGGACTATGATGATTGGATATTCTCCATATAACGGAAATATGGGATAGCTTGACACAACTAATATAAAGTTTTAGAAAGCAGGTGATTCGTATAGAACAAATTATATTTTTTGACCATTGGCAACATTAAAATGTACAAAGTGAATAAGAATTAGTGACTTTGCGGTTGAATCCAGCCTCCAAAGGCACCCTCCATCTCAGCCGCTATCTGTAAACATAATTTGTCCATGTACGGAGCAGCTACAACCTGAAATCCAACTGGCAATCCGTTGCGATCTAAGCCCATCGGGACGTGAGTAGCCGGGAACCCTAAAACGTTGAAAAGGAGCATAAGAATAACGCCGCTTATGTTCAAAACGGAACATCCATTAAAGAAATTGGCAGTCTTGTGGTATGTTGGTATGAAGAGGACTCCCTGGGTACCAAGCATTCCCTGTGGACAAATTGAAATGGAGTTTGTCAAAGAGATTTACATAAATTAATATGGAAGTAGTTACCATCAAGTCAGCCTTAAGATTTTTTAATTCAAGCGCCAGCTGTTCGTTCTCTTCCTTGGACAGAAAGGCATTGACATGTATCACCAATTCCACAATCAGCGGCATAGCAGTGAACGATGACAGACCCAATAGACTCCGAACTATTTGTACAGTTAGAGCTTTCCTTGATGGTTTATCATTAACAGATTGCGTTACAACGCTTGGAATACCCTTAAGACTAGTCAGCGATGATAGACAAATTTCAATGGCATTCTGAAACCCAGGCACTTTAACCTTTTCCGTTTGTAGGCCACCCTTTTCAAAGCATTTCACTGCACGTGTTATGGCCAATTTCATTTCAAAGTCTACTGGAACGTGTAGGAAGCTGCCCATTGAATAAGTGTAATAAATCTAAAATGTTTTATGTTAAGACTGGTGTTTTCCTCCTCCTGGGTTTAAGTGATAAATATCGCACCTTTATATCCTGCAGTTGGACAGCCTTTTCGAATTTTAGCTTTTTACTGTTCTCACCAGCCATTACATGCAGTAGTAATGGCAAATCTCTAGCAAATCTGGTAATGGGTCCCATTTGCAGAAAGTGCTCAAAATCAACATCCGTGTGACTAAAGGGGAAATGACCACGAACTGGTATTAGACCCCCTGTGGGTTTGTGACCGAAAACACCGCAAAATAATGCTGGCAGCCGTATCGAACCACTGATGTCGGAGCCCAATCCAAACGTCGATGCTCCTGCCCCATTTAATGCACCCTATGATATTGCAAAACTAAGTTTCTACAAAATAAACTTTATGCGAACAAGATACAAAATACCTCGCCGCCTGAAGAGCCGGCCGAAGAACGTCTCAGGTCATATGGATTCAAACATCTTCCATTCACCAGGGTATCTGTGTCGAAAGCTAGACAGAATTCAGGATTTGCTGAAACCAGCAGAGGAATGCCACCGGCCTTCTTGAGTAATTCCACTACATCCCCATTTTCAGGACATTTTTCATTTTTCCGTCCATCACTGCCCACACTAAATGATAAACCTGAATACGTATGCGAGAAAATATTACCGAAGTCTTCGTTAGAAGAGTGAACATAGTTGAGAATACATAATACTGACCTTTGACACCACACGACTCCTTTACAGTAAATGGGATACCCAGCAAAGGATATCGATCAAAGAGTAACACTGATTGAACTTCATTTTTGGCACTGGCTATCAAACTGTCTGCGTGTCGAGCTTCTTTCAAGGCCTCTTCAAAGCGATCCTCCACCACGGCATTCAGACTATCATTGACCTCCCTTACTCGGTCGATGTAGGCTTGAGCAAGTTCCTCGGATTTTAGCTAATTAAAACCAATTAAAAGAACATTTCTAAAGACTGTCCGTGCACTGAAATATGTATATATTACCCTATGGCTCTGTAAGTCTAATCGAAGTTCTGTCACTGATTTCAACAACACCGCATTTGTGATAACTGGGTAAGTTTTCTTGCGCGCTGGCACTATTAGATTGGTTATCGCGTTTATGACAAAAGCCAGTGCATTCAAAATGACAGCCATACACCTTAAAAACGCACTCATATTCGAAAATTTCAATTTGCCTTCTGTTATTTACTTAATTCTTAAGAATGACACACTACTTTAATGGATTACGGCAAACTAATTATTGTAGTTAGAATCTTCCCTCTCACAGCCCTCGATGGATTAGTGAAAAGATTTACGGCATTGTGTCTGGACAAATGTATTCAAATATATGCATGCACCTTGCGACAAGCTCGGTTGCCCTCCGATAAGAGAGACGTACATATTAGTGATGATGATCTACATAATCGGTTCTTTACAATAACCGACCGGACCGCCGCTTGCAAGAACCGAACTAGGGTTCCAAAGGAACCGAAAACGGTTTAAAATGAACCGAAAGACGGGTCCAAATGAACCGAAAACAGTTCTAAAAGGACCGAAAACGGTTCTAAAACGATCGAAACACATGTTCAAATGAACCGAAAAACGGTTCCAAAAATTCAGAAAAACGATTCTAAAAGAACTGAAAAAGAGTTTGAAAAGAACCGAAAACAGTCCCAGAATAAGAGGAATCGGTTCAAATGGAACCAAAAGTGTTAAACTTTGGAGAAGGGTAGGAAAATGTGTATTTTATATTCTATAATACGAGGTCGAATCAATAAGTCCGTGACATTTCGAACTTCCCTCGTAGTTATGTGAAATGCAACACTGCTCCCATCAAGTACCACCTGTTAATAGACTACTGTCAAACTTTGAGCAAGTTCCGTCATTTACTTTGGGTTTAACAGCTGTTCAAAACATACAACCTCGTGCATTTTTTTATAAACGGTAAAAGTGAATTTCGAGTGTTCATAAAAAATTATTTTTTGCGAAAAAAACCATCAATCAAACCAAGGAAAAGCCTGATAAATACTATGGGGACTCTGCAGCATCGATTTCAATGGTAAAAAAGTGGTGTACTGACTTTCGTTGTGGTCGCATAAGTGCAAATGACGCTGAACGTTCTGGACGGCCAATTGAGGTCAATACACCCGAAAATGTCGAAAAAATCCACGATATGGTGTTGGCCGCTCGAAGAGTAAAAGTACGTGAGATTGTTGATGCCATAGCATTTCATATGGCAGTGTGGTTTCGATTTTAAATGATCAGTTGGTTTTAAGAAAGCTGTCTGCAAGATGGGTGCCGCGTTTGCTCTCAATTGACCATAAACGTAATCGTGTGACAACTTCCAAGGATTGTTTGGAGTTCCATGAATTGGGTTTCGAATTAGTACCTCATTCGCAATATTCTCGGATTTCGCCCCCAGTGACTGTTTCGTATTTCCAAACCTAAAGAAATGGCTTGGTGGAAAGAGATTTAGCTCCAAAGATAAAATTATTGATCAAACAACCGGTTCTTCCAATACGCGGAACCACACATCACTACTTCATACACCCATACCTAGTACACACTTGTATCTTATCAGTCGCGGACGAATTAAAACGATAGTGGCTTTTAAATTTCCAACAAGTCGGATTGAATGAATAATGGACAGACTTTTGGGTTCGCCTCAAGTTCACACATCCATACGAACACATAGAGAAGAGATTCGTTGTCACAACTATATTTACAGCCAACTAAAATTTGGCGATTGCTTGGACTATCACATTATTCAGTTGTGATTACCAATAATTGTGTTCCGTATCACCAAATGTTGTGTATATCAATTGATATGTAATTCAGTTTTGATTGCAAGAACTGAAATATTTACACTCTGAAAAATTTTGTTGTTTGGATGCAAATATAAGGTTTGTTTGGAGCTTGTCGCAAATTTAATATACTTGTGCCTAAACGCATTGTGTTTGCTATTCAATATTACATGTTTGAGACACAATGAGTAGTAATATGTTATAACATATTGTTACGAATTTCCTTATTCGTCCTTTTTGCGTTGTTTTATTCCCAATAATAAAACAAGGTTCGTTTTAAATTACGATAATTACAACGGTTTAACTTCCTTTTATTTTACTTATACAGTACAACAGTTTACTTTATTTATGACACTTTAACAAGTCTTGTATTTTACTATCAATTCGCGTTGCTTACTTTACGGGGTTTAATCACAAACTGAACTCTCCATTCCAAAGACCTCCGCTATTTATACCAACTCACCATACACAAATGAAGGTACATATATCTAGCGAATTCAAGAACCTTCTAGAAACTAGATGTTGTTGTTGTTGTTTATCTTTGTAGAACATTCTCCTACACAGGAGAATTATCTTTACTGAGGTGAATTCATGCTACTGGTTTAGCGAGCTGGTACGTTGTTACAATGCATACTTTCAGGCGCAGCACTAACCGCCTGTTGTTTACATACTGTTAGTAGAGTCATTAACAGTAAGCAAAAGCTTTTACTTATTCGTAACACTGCCCCCCACTTAAGCCTGTTCGTCCCGAGCAGGCTCAACCCTCCGTTTTCCATACAGAGCTAGTCTTTCCAAATGCACGACTTTCATTTTAGCTCTTGGACTTTGGCTTTTCTGGATTCGATAAACCACGTCATTTATTCGTTTGACAACCTTGTAAGGGCCTTCCCAGTGAGTCTGAAGTTTTGGAGATAAACCCTTCTTGCGCTGTGGGTTGAACAGTAAAACTAGCTGGCCTTCATGAAATCCTTCTGAATTTGCCGCTCGGTCGTATCTGGCTTTCATTTTGTTACTGACCATTTTTAATTTGTTGCGCACAAATTCATGGAGATCATTAAGGTCCCCCGTATCATGGTAATTGACATCACTGTTCGCAGGGTCAGACGCTGGTATGGTACCGAACTCCAAATCTCCAGGCAGCTTCAGCTCATTTCCGAAAATTACTTTAGCGGGTGTTCGCGAAGTGGAGTCATGGGTGGCCGTCCTATATGCCAAAAGGAACTTCGGTATGTGCTCATCCCAATCTCTTTGATCTGCGCTGACTACTTTTCTTAGGTATTCTTCAAGAGTTCGGTTGAATCTTTCAACCATTCCGTCAGACTGAGGATGCAGTGGTGTTGTTCTTGTTTTCCGAATACCGTATGACTCACACATTTCTTTGAAGATGGTCGATTCAAAATTCCTACCCTGGTCCGAATGGAGCTGCGAGGGGACACCAAAACGGCATATCCAGTTATCCACAAACACTTTAATTATAGTCTTCGCTTCCTGATTTGGAACAGGGTATACTTCGGGCCATTTACTGAAGTAATCCATAACCACTAAGACGTACTGGTTTCCAGAGCTACTGACGGGAAATGGACCAGCCACATCCATAGCTATACGCTCAAAGGGTGCACCTGAGTTGTATTGCTGCATGTGGCCATGACTTCTTCGCGTTGGTCCCTTAGCTGTCATGCATTGGGTGCAATTTGCTATCCAATCGGCTACCGCTTGTTGACAGCCAATCCAGTAGAACCGTTGCTTTAGCTTTTCAATGGTCTTGGTTATTCCTAGATGTCCTCCGCTCGGGCCATTATGGAATTCTGTCATTATCTCTTTTTCCTTGGAGGAAGGTACCACTATTAACTTTTTGACTATTTTACCATCCTCACTTTCCCATAACCGGTATAGGCAACCATCCAATAATTTTAGGCTGTTCCACTGGGCCCAGTATGCTTTCATCAGGGGGCTCTCTGAGGCGATGTCATTGCGTGTTGGTCTTTCACCATTTTCTTTTGCAGAAATGATTTTTGCCAGTATAGGGTCGCTTCTTTGTGCTGTTGACCAGTCTTCGTTGGATTCTAGTCGAAGCAGACGTACGTCAATGATGTTTTCTTTCACCTCTGCTTTTGAGCAGTGTTTGCATTCCAGCTTGCATGGACGACGTGACAGGGCATCAGCATTACCGTGTTTTCCTCCTTTTCTATGCTCAATGCTGAAGTCATAGCTCTGCAGTCTTTCAATCCAACGAGCAAGTTGGCCTTCGGGGTTCTTAAATTGCAGTAGCCACCTTAGCGCCGCATGATCGGTTCTTAACTGGAAAGGCTGGCCGTACAGATACTTGTGGTAGTGTTTGACACACTCTATGACGGCCAGTAGCTCTCGTCTCGTAACACAGTAATTTTTCTCTGGCTTTGAGAGTATTCTGCTGTAGTACCCAATAACTTTTTCTTGGCCATTGATTTCCTGCGAGAGCACGCCACCTATTCCGTAACCACTCGCGTCAGTATCCAACACGAATTTCTCTCCAGCAACAGGATATGCAAGCAAAGGAGCCGTGCATAAATATTGCTTCAGTTGGTGGAATGACTCTTCTTGTTTTTCGCTCCAACAGTACGGCCGACTTTTCATTGTCAGCTCGTGAAGACTTGCAGCCACTGTGGCGAAACCCGGCACAAACCGTCTGTAGTACGTACAGAGTCCTAGAAAACTGCGTAATTCATGGAGATTCTGCGGTCGTGGCCAATCCTTCACTGTCAGGATTTTGTCTTCATCGGTGGAAATGCCATCTGCTGTCACTCGATGTCCCAAGTATTTTACTTCTTTCTGGAACAGAGAACACTTCTTCGGGCTGAGTTTCAACCCAGCCGCGGTTATACGTTGAAGGACTTCTTTAAGATTCTTCAGGTGTTCATCGAATGTTTTCCCCATGACAATGATGTCGTCTAGGTACACCAAGCATGTTCGCCAATGAAGTCCTTTCAACACGCACTCCATTAATCGCTCGAAGGTGGCTGGAGCGTTACATAGTCCAAATGGCATTACTTTAAACTGCCACAGACCATCCCCTACGCTGAATGCAGTTTTCTCCTTATCTTTCTCGCTGAGTTCTACTTGCCAATAACCACTTTGCAAGTCCAGCGTGGAGAACCATTTTGTTCCTGACAACGTATCCAATGTGTCATCAATTCTTGGTAGTGGATAACTGTCCTTTTTGGTGACGTCGTTGAGCTTTCTATAATCCACACAAAATCGGGTACTTCCATCTTTCTTCTTAACTAGTACCACCGGCGAGCTCCATGGACTTGAAGAAGGTTCGATTACACCATCCTTCTGCATTTCAGCTACCAGTTTCTTTACCTCATCTCTTTTTGCAAGTGGAAGACTTCTGGGCGCCTGTTTTATTGGTCTCGCTTCCCCTGTATTGATGTCATGCTTTACCATTGATGTTCTACCTTGGCATTCTTTTTTCAGGGCGAAGGCAGACGCATGCTTCCACAGTATTTTCTTTGCTTTGTTCCTATCAGAAGGCTTTAGTTCTCGCACCCACTCACTGAGATGCGACTCCAGCACTTTCTGCTCCTTTTCTGATAGTTTGCTGCAGTCAGAATTAACTTCACAGTTGATGACCGCCTCGACTGGTGTACATTCTGCAATTTCTGTGCGGTCGCCGATCACCTCCTCGTTGTTGGACAAATTTAGAACTCGTACAGGCAAGTATCCTTCATTATTAGTTCTTACTAGAGCTTTGGCAGTGATGATGTTATAGTTGTTTATACTTGCCGGTTCAACTACCCACAAACCGCCGATCTCATAATCTCCCTCCATTCGGGCCCATACTATGGTTTCTGATTTTGGTGGCAATTTTACATCTTTGTAAGCGATCAGCCTTTTAATCTGTGTTGTATTGTCGTATCCCACATTGAGAGGAATTTCCACATTAGCCCACGTCAAAATTTGCTGCCCCATATCTAACTTGAGGCCTTGGGCAATCATAAAATCTGCGCCAATTATCACTTCATCTACAATGTCGGCGACAATAAACACGTGTTCGATGCTCATGTTGGCAATGGCTAACTTCAATTTAACTTTACCATGTACAGTTGCTGGTTCACCCGTTGCTGTGCGGAGTCTTACACCATGTAACGATTCTATTGGTCCATTTATCAAATCAGATCTGATGATAGATTGTGACGCGCCTGTGTCCATAGTCAATATGCGCTTCCGACCACCGATAGCTCCGTAGACAGTGAGGTTGTTGTTTTTCTGTTGTATTATTGAGATGGAGATCGTGGGGCCCTCGGTTGTGGGAGCTAGTTCATGCCCCTCTGGGCTAGCTCGTTTTAGTTTAACGGAGATTCATTTTGTGTAGTAAAATTTACCCGTTTATTGCCACGTTGGGGTGAGCTCGATCTTGATCGTTTTCGTGGCTCTCTGCAGTTTCGTGAAATATGACCAGGTTTGTCGCAATTGTAGCACTTTGGTCTGGGCTTACTTCCGCCTGGTAACGCCTTGCTGAGGGTTTGGGTGATTTCTTTAAGATCGTTTATGGCACCCTTCAAATCTCCTGCCTCCGACTCCATTTCAATTTTTCTAACTCTTTGTATTTGAGGCTTGGACACAAATTTTGCTGTTTCCTGTGCCAATGCGAACGAAACAGTTTCGGCGAATGTAGCTTTTTGTGTGGCACAAGTCACGTATTTTATGTCAGGATCACGGATGCCGTTGACGAATGCTTCAATCTTAAATTGATCCAAGAATGGGTGGGACTCACCAGGATAAGTCATCAACACCAAACGTTCCACCTCGGTTGCGAAGTCCTGAAGCGTTTCATTATGCTTTTGCACTCGGCCTCTCAATTCCATGCGATATAAATCCTTCTTGTGATCGCCACCATACTTGCGTTGTAACGCAGCCAGTATATCCTCGTAGTTGTTTCTGGCACTGACGGGAATGCTCTGAAGGACTTCTGCTGCGTTGCCTTTTAGTGCTAAAATTAGCTCAACGGCTTTGTCGTTGCTGTTCCACAAGTTCTTAATTGCGACCATTTCGAATTGGAATTTAAAAACATCGAAAGGTGTAGAGCCATCGAAACTGGGAGCTTTCAATCTACTAGAGCCTTCAGAAATTACTCGCACCGGACCCTCTTGCAACTGAAGTTCATTCATTTTCCTTTGCAATTCGCTTACATCGTTTTTTAGTTCCCGTTCGACTTCCTCGAACTTATGTTCGACTTCTTCAATCTTCTGCCCCATTTCCTCGATTTTTTCTTCAACCTTTTCGAATTTATCGTTCACTTGAATCTCCATATTGCTCACAACTTCGGAGATTTCTTGCAGTTTCTCATTTGTGGCATTTGATGTTTCTTGAATAATTCTAGAATTTTCGCTTAATTTCTCATTCAGTTTGTCGTTAATTATTCGAGAATTTTCGCTCAATTTCTCGTCCACAATTCTAGAATTCTCGTTCATAATTCTAGAATTCTCACCAAATTCCTCATTCAATTTGTCGTTAATTATTCGAGAATTTTCGCTCAATTTCTCGTCCACAATTCTAGAATTCTCGTTCATAATTCTAGAATTTTCGTCCAATTTGGCCATCATGGCAGCAAACATTGTAGAAACATCTACATTACCAGTTGCTTCTTTTGCACAAACCTCCATTTCGTCTTTGCACTCGAACTGATATGTGTCAATGTTGATGTTTCGGCGTTTAAATTCTTCTATTAATCGCCTCTGCAGCTCTACTTTATTACCAGCTGTCGGTTGATCCAATTTGCTCAACTCCTTTTTTAGCTGTTCAACTTTGAGTTCTTCAAACTTCATCGTTGTCCTTAATTCGTAATTTCACTTCTGACACCAATGTTACGAATTTCCTTATTCGTCCTTTTTGCGTTGTTTTATTCCCAATAATAAAACAAGGTTCGTTTTAAATTACGATAATTACAACGGTTTAACTTCCTTTTATTTTACTTATACAGTACAACAGTTTACTTTATTTATGACACTTTAACAAGTCTTGTATTTTACTATCAATTCGCGTTGCTTACTTTACGGGGTTTAATCACAAACTGAACTCTCCATTCCAAAGACCTCCGCTATTTATACCAACTCACCATACACAAATGAAGGTACATATATCTAGCGAATTCAAGAACCTTCTAGAAACTAGATGTTGTTGTTGTTGTTTATCTTTGTAGAACATTCTCCTACACAGGAGAATTATCTTTACTGAGGTGAATTCATGCTACTGGTTTAGCGAGCTGGTACGTTGTTACAATGCATACTTTCAGGCGCAGCACTAACCGCCTGTTGTTTACATACTGTTAGTAGAGTCATTAACAGTAAGCAAAAGCTTTTACTTATTCGTAACAATATGTAAAATATATCGGTGTTTGTGATACAAATACAGCCGTGTTTGTTGCACTGCTGTTTATGCTCTCTCGAGAGCAAGATAATAAAAGAGGGGCAACGAGTGTGTATATCTTTGTAAGTGTGGATCTGTATTTTTGTATTATTCTCTCAGTGAGTGATTCATAAATATTCGTGAATGTGCGTATAAATTGCAGATGAAGTCAGTGTTTCTTATTTTGGTTCATCGGACAGAGGATATCAAAACCGCTTGGTCAGTGAAAAAAGAATAAACAAACGCTCGGACGGTTAAATGGTTTGTGATGTTGGTTTTTGTGTGTGCGTTTCTCATATTTTTATGTGTGCTACCAAAGTGAGAAACGGCTTTGAGGAAAGAAACTGGAAAGGTCCACAACGTGAATCTCTTTTTCTGCCCGAGCCTCTACTGACAAAAACCGGAATGGCGGACCATTTGTGAAATATAATAAAAAAAACACAAGTAATTAATAAACGCTGTTCTTGCATGAACTAGATTTGTATAAAAGTGTATTGTTCGTGTACCAACGCATAGTGATAACCAATGCATACTTGAAACCTTCTGAAGACAGAAACGTGAGAGACAACAAAGAATGGAGAAACAACAGAGCAGCATATTAAAACCACAACAAATAATGCATTCAATGCAAGTAAATGTAAAAATCATTTAAATCTTTTAATTTTTTGTAGAAATTATTTATGTAAGTAAATGTGGATATGTATTGATAAAATTAATTATAATAAATATAATAAATAAAGAATATAATTCGTCTAAATATTATCACGCATGCGAATGTTTCCACGTAAATGTATGGATATTTGGGATGGAGCACGCATATGTTTCCACGTAAAAGCATACATATTTGTCAGTAAACATGCTAATGTTTGCATTTCATTTAAATACACTTGCGTTTGGGACTTGCAAACATATAAATGTTTGAAGTGTGTTCCAAATATATACATACATGGTCCCTACAGAATATGTTT
Organism: Phaonia tiefii; assembly: GCA_963931995.1. NCBI lineage: Eukaryota > Metazoa > Arthropoda > Insecta > Diptera > Muscidae > Phaonia > Phaonia tiefii. The sequence goes on from OZ008367.1 coordinate 15,253,036, forward strand.
TGGACGAATATGTTACAGAGGCCGTTTTTTCAGCGTGTAGCAATAAGAAATAAATGTGATCTGTCAATCGAGTTTTAGTTCTAGCAATCACATTATGCTGTAGTGGTGAATATTATATTAGTTGGATCAACGAAAAATGGAAAAACTAATTCGGTTGTACCAAATAATTTGCTTATTTGGGAATGAAATAAAAAAAATATGAACCTTAGAAAAATTTATTTCATATTTTAATTATATTGAACAGTAAGGGAATTTTTAAGTTACATGGTTTTAAATAGTGTATCTGGCAAATGTCGACCTTCGCTATCCACACACTGCCGCAGACGAATACAATTCTCCCATCAGCCCCTATAAGCCACGCACATTCTCTTCGACCAACAGTGCCGCCACAGCCTGCTATGCTCAACAAATTATTTGAATTTGATGGCTGTCACAACCATTTGTTGATGCTTTAACCCATTATGAATTTTATAGAAAAAAAAAACAATTTTTTATTACAATTTAAATATAAACAAAATTACACTGTGTAAGTCGAAAAAAACCAGAAGTGGACTCAACGGATTTACACCAATTCGGGTCCTACAAATCGACCTGCGTCATTAGTTTTTTGCCATATAATGATGGTTTTATAAAAAAAAATTCATACACAATTTAAATTTTGTAAGCAAAAAATTATTATTTTTTCTTCATAAATTTGTTTATAACTCCGAAACTGTTGCTTACCTTGGGAAATAGTATAGGTATAGATTAAAGGTATTATAATTTTTAATTTTTCTAAATTTGTTTAAACAAAATCGGATGAGGCGTTCTCGGGTAATGGTTACATATGTATAAACTTGCCTAAAAAAATGAGCTCTAAATCTCATCCTCTGAGTAACACATTAAAAAAAAATTAGTGTAACGTCCGCATACGTTTTCCAAAATTTTTTTCAACAACTTGCACAGTGTTATTATTACACGTATTTATAACCAGGTTTCGTATTTCGTGGGTAATTTTTCATCGAAAATATGAACAAATTTCTACTTATATATCTCGGAAACGGAGCGTCGAATCGAAAATACGGAATTTTACGGTTTCTAAGGGGTTTCCATAAAGTGATCCAATTGGTATGGAATTTTTTTTTTAAAAATCGCCAAAATAAGAAAATCGTTAAAATAATGAAATGGCTATAACTCGGAAACGATGCGTACAATCGCAAAAATAGTAAATTTGTTAACCAATGTAATCAATGGATATCTTTAATACAGCATCAAAATTTTTTAAAACAAATTGCTAAACTAAAATTTTTTGAATAAAAAATCGCTAAAACGCCATTATGTCTATATTTCGGAAACTTTTTGCCCGTCGTGCAAATTGTAGGGTCGTGCAAATTGAACGCCCATTTGTCAAGTTCTTTTTTTTAAATTCTTACCACCACTCAGGTGATGTCACCTACAAGTGCTATGTATTGTGTTGTTGGCAAGGAAGGTAGAGGGAAAGAGAAGATAGTGTTTGTTTACTTTTAAGCGTAGTTTTCCACTACCTTCCATGAAGCGGTAGGGAGAGCTTTTCACAATCAGTAGACTGTGTGCTATCTGATTTGTAGAATAGTTGGGTACACTCGTAAAATCGGTCTCTTTTGTTGTTTGGATGCAAGTATAATATGTTTGTAGCTTGTCTCAAATGTAGTATACTTGTATTCTAACACATTTTGTTTGCTATGCAATATTAAAGTATATGTCGGAGATACAACAATTAATATATTATAATATACGTTTTTGTGACCCAAATGTGGCTAAGTTTGTAGAAAACTGTTGAAAACAAAACCGTGACAGACAACAAAGAAACAATAAAGCAGCAGTTCTGCAATTCATGAAAACAATGCTTGCAAAATATATGTCTGTACTGTTCCTGGAATATGGTACTGGGACCGGTTTTTTTAGCGTGTAGTACATGTACTATATAGTTCATATAAAGTACATATGTATATAGTACATGTTCGAATTGGTGAGTATGTTCGTGATTGTTATGTCCGTGAAAATTAAATGAATGAGTTCGAGAACTAGGGAACGAGTTCGACACAAGTCTTATTGATCACCATCTACAGTTTTAAATCGAATCTGAACGGTTATGCATTGAATTTTTTTTCATGGCTAATTACTCGATAATGTCGCCACCACTAAGCGAGGTGACTGTCACCGAAATAAATGAAAGGGGTTCTGAGCAGAGATTGGAAACACGTTCTGGCGCGCGTTAGTATTATAATTTAGTAAGTTATAAGTGACAGGAAAGATCGCCACATATAGGCTGTTCTGATAATTTTTCTCTATATTGCCTTGTTCGATATGTTCGCCATTCTATAATAAACCGATAAGCGCTTCTGGAGATTCGAGCACTTTGGCAAAATATTCTTAGCAGTGGGATAAAATCCCTTACCTCTGAAGATCAATGCAGGTAGTAATATCTATAGAATAGTGATACACAACTTACATTTCGGCGATGTTCAAGAGGGTCAACTGAGTCTGACACCATCGTTCTTTCTGGATCTCGGACTAGTTCTTCTAAAAAAGATCTGGAATCTCCAACCCATATGCGAGAGATGTATTACAGAAGAAGTTGTCTAATAAGAAATGTCGAGTAGGCCGAAGTTATTATTTTTTGATTATCTTCGTGATGTACGACCTAATAATAGCTACGGCGCAAAAAATGGGACCAACAATTTTTTGTAAATTTTTTTCATTCGAGCTAAAAGAACTGTTATTCGGTCCATGTAACCTCGTTGATATTTGACCTAACATTTTTTAAAAAGTAAGGTGTGGACCCAAAAAGTACCTGACGCTTCCCCACGTTCGTTCCGTATTTCGACCCGTTGCATCCCTTTGAACTATGACCACTTTTTGAACCACTTTGATGGCTCATAGAGTTCAAAGCGGATCAGTTAGAGAATTGACGCCTACTACGTTATTGTTGCCCCTACTCTCTTCTAGAAAACCCCCCATGGATACGTTTGCTCTATCTCCTACCGTAAAAATTATAGGTGTTAAAAACCCTAGGGCAAACATACTTACCTGTGGTCGTCAAAGGGTTAACAAGCAATTGAAAGTTCTTTCGACAGTTCAAATATTGTTTTGTTTTAGTTTCCCAAATTTCGATCAACTTCGTTGATAATTTTCAAGGATATTATGGGCTAAGAAGCAGTATACGACTTGTCTTTTCTGCAATAATTTGTTAACTGTTGACACAAGGTTGCCAGGAGTTTGCAGCAAAGACTAGTCGTATTTTTTTTTTGTTACTTCCCAATATCCTTGAAAATTATCAAATTATCGTGCTGCTTCAATTTCAGCTCACGCATCAAAAGACAATGACTTAAATTTTGTTTTAAGGTAAGCGCGTCATCTTTATCAAGGCCAACAGAAATGAGGAAATTGCTAATTTCTGATGATAAAAAGCTATTACCACTCTCGCCTGCAAAAGCATTAGTATTATTGATAGACAATAACACTGTGTGTAATATTTTAAGTCATGGAAATATAACCATATACGGACACCACTACGTGATAAAAGACAAAAAAAAAGAACCGTGTCTCCCAGTTTCGCCCAAAGTCGTGCACGTTTTTTTTATGAGCCCCCAAAAATGTGGGGCCTCGGTGTAATTTTTGCAAAAAGTGATCATTTTGTCAGGCTCATATCTTGCAATTCGTTCGGAATTTTGATTTACTCTCTGAGGGAAAGTTGTAGCCCTTGTCATAGAGAATAAAACTAGTCAACATATAAAATCAAAAAATAGTTTATATTCAAGGTAAAAATAGAAAGTTGTTTTTTGAGATCTTAGGTACATTCCACGGTATGTGTTCTTCTTCAACTTATGCCAGACGGGAGGATATTTAGCCGAAGTACGCGGATTTCCAGGAACTCTCATCCGTTTTTTATCGAGTGGCCGGTTGACCGCACTACACACTATTGAGAAAATTCAGTCCTATAGACCGTATGTGGAATAAATTTCCGGCTAGTTTATTTCCCACCAATTGTGACATACAAAGATTCAAGGCAAATTTCAACAGACATAACTCCCTCTATACACCCTCCACTACCTCAATTTTCCTTCGCCAATACAATGCACTGCATTTATAGGGGGCATCCCCTGAGTGTTGGTTGTGTGTTGGTTAAGTTGGATGTGGCATCTCTTCCCATCCAATCTCCAACCTTTTTCGCCGAATCTGCAAGGGTGTGTGATGCCTAGCTTTGTCGTGATTGCTTTTGCATTAGATAAAATAATGTAAATTAAAATCCAACGCAAAATAAAAAAACCTACCACTGCTCGTCAAATGGTAGAAATATTTCAGTAATATATGAACTTATAATGCCTTTAATTGACAGACAAGTGCTGAACGTGCAAAGTCTTCTCAGTCATGTCCAATATGTGACGCAAATCCGAAGCATTTTTGTCGATGAAAGATTTAGGGACAGTGATGTTTCAGCCAAAATCAAATTCATTAAAATATGACATAAGCCCATTGCATGCCTGGATTCGATGCCTAGAAGTTGTTCTTAATCTTTCATATTTAAAACATAAAAGCAAATACGAAGTTCCTAGGATAAATTACTGATCCAACAGAGAAAACGCGAAATTCCAAAAAAATCTGAAAGAAAATGGTTGTTCATGTCTATAAGCCGAAAAGTATTGGCGGCTGATCAAAGAATGAGGGCAACAACGCGCGAAAAGCATTTTCAAATCGGGAATTGTTTGCATCTATAACAAACGACGATATCGAGTTTATAAAACACTTGCATACCATTCTTATACTTACACGCTGAAAAAAAGAACCGTCCCAGTAACATATTACAGGACCCATGTAGTTATATGTTTGCAAGCACGGTTTTCATGAATTGAACATCTGCTGCTTTTTTGTTTCTTTGTTGTCTGTCACGTTTTATATTTCACCAAACAAAGCCACATTTAGGCCTCAAAAACATATATTATAACCAACACAATGTGTTTGGATAATATTACACTGTATTTGCTACAAGCTACAAACACATTATATTTGCATCCTAACAACAAAATATATAGATTTTTCAGCGTGTATTGAGTATCGGATGTTTCTAACAGAGAAGTGGATTTTTCAGATCCGTTAATATCTCCTATTTGTCTCAAGAACCGAAGTTATTGCTCTTTTAAAGATTCCTGAAATTCCTGTACACATAGGGAAACGATTAGTTGGAAATCAATTCAGGCATTGGAAATCCCATGATAAACTCCATATTTTGATTAAAAAAAAATGGTTTCCCATTACATCCCATGAAGGGACCGGGGAGAACTTCTCACAATCACTGAGCTTGTGCGCTTTCCAGTTTTCACTCACTGATTGGGACCTACAGTTTTACACCGGTTCCGAACGGTACTTTTGAGAAGCATTTTCATGGCTAAATAGTAGTTTTGTAATTAAAAATGGACGATAGTGCCACGCCCACTTTTGGACATTACATACAAAAGTTGGGAGGCTTTCCGGCTGATCGACACGATATTTCCAGTACACCAAAACCGATGTGAATGAAATTTGGTTCCAGGCAATATTTTGCTATTTTGGAATTAAAAATGGATAGCTGTATCACGCCCATTTTCATACCTCCCATAAAAATGTTGAGCGAACTCTTGGCTGGTAGTCACGATAAATCCCCAAACACACAACAAAGATAAATTTAATAATATTTTGTGCAATTCCAATCCAGCATTGCATATGGGCGAGTTTGCCACGCCCATACGGGTAAGGTCGAAGGTCGATCGACTGCAAAAAATATAAACCTGACTTAGGGTGAGTGTATGTTGAAGACGGTGCTCCCGACTGCATTTTTGCTGGTTTTGTTGTGTTAGGATCAGCGGGGACTCAGATCACAAAAGCGAACAAAATTTTTTTTTTTTGCAAATGGGCTTGGGAAAAAAACCTAGAAAGAAAGATGGCAACCCAGCCTCAAATGAAATTACAGTTGTATTGTTTTTGTTATTGTTTAACATGTAAATACATACATATGTAAATACGTGTGTAGATTTGAATTTATTCATGTATTATTGTAATTTTTATTAAATACTTAATAAGCTGATAATAATTTGATGCCGGTATGTCATTGCATTTACATACATACGTACACACATTCATAGATAGTTTTGTATACGGTGGGGAGGGCTCAAAGGTAGGGTTAAGTGATACATATACATATGAATTTTGTCGTCTTCATATATTGTTTATTACACACATCTGTTAAAGTCCATTTGTAGGTATTGGCATATGTTTGTACGTATATATGTATTGGTAGAATGCAGTGTGTGAACATACCTAACATTGATGTGGTTGTGTAAGCATTTATGTACTTAGTTATTGTCTACAATTTGATTTAAAACTTAATCGCTACAATTGAGTATCATCCATCTATCCGTCACTACTCACTCACAGCGAGGGAGTTTTTTTTTGGCGATGGTGATATTTTGTATAGTTACATACAATACGAGTAGAATATCGGTACCCATGCACATAAGCACACATATGTGTTGTCATACAGTGAATGACACAAGTAATTGTCTGCACATGTAATTTTTAGGAAAGGCTTTACAAAAAAAGACAAGAATTTAACCAAAGCAAACACAAAAGTGCAATTTGACATTGTTCTCTCGACATGTTTACACTATCATACATATAGTAAATGTGTATAAACTTTATAAAATTGTATTACTTTCAACTATACGGCAGATCTTATGAATAGGTGGTTAAATGAATTCCAGGATTATTAGAAATTTTAGAGTAAAACATTTAGCTTGACGTTTACACGAGACAGTTTCGCGCAGACAATAGCAATACATTCGCACTTTTTTACTAATACACTCACACTTCTCTCATTACCTTCGTCACTGTGTCTGATTTGTCAAAGAGAGTAGATCCGTTCAATGCGCTGAAGTTTCGTTGTAATTTGCTAAAAAGATTCAAAACATTACCGTAAAAGATAGCACAATTTGAAAAACTGTATTTTTATTGTAGATTTCGCTAAATGATATTGAACTCACACGAAACGACACTGACAGCTATTGCTGAAGAGTGAATTGTCTTTATAATTGTCTGGATGCCTAGATTACACAAATATTTTTTCTCTTATCTGTCAACTAGTACAGTGTGTCCGCCGGGAAGGTATACTACTTTGTTTTGCCGCCATTTTGACAGTTCATATTTGGCAGTCCTGAAGTAGAGACATGGCAAATTTATTATGGAAAAATATTCGATAAACCAACGTGTTTTAATCGTTAAAACATTTTATCAAAATCAATCATCGATTACTGTGACGATGAGAAAGTTACCATTTACTCCGCCGTACATATACCAATAGGATGTTACAGCGCGCCCATGACAACCCCGAATTTCACGAAAAACCATAATGAGTGACGAGGCACAAAAATTATAAACAAACAAAGTAGTATACCTTCCCGGCGGACACACTGTACTAGTTGACAGATAAGAGAAAAAATATTTGTGTAATCAAAAAAATATTTGTGTAAACAATACACTCACACTTCTCTCATTACCTTCGTTAGTGTCTCTCATTTGCCAAAGACAGTAGATTTGTTCAATTCGCTGAAGTTTCGTTGTAATTTTATAAAAAGAATCGAAACATTACCGCAAAAGATAGCACAGTTTGGAAAAACTGTATTTTTATTGTAGATTTTGGTAAATGATATTGAACTCACACGAAACGACACTGACAGCTATTGCTTAAGAGTGTATTGTCTTTATAAATATCTGGATGCCTGCATTACACAAACATTTTTTCTCTTCTTTGTCAATTAGTACATATTGCCACTGGCTTGTCTCTTGTAAATAACGCAGGGTAAAAGACATTAAATAATTGTTTAGGAGTGAATTGTCTGGATGCCTAGATTATACAAGAATTTTTTCTTTTCTTTGTCAATTAGTACCTACTGCCACTGTCTTGTCTCGTGTAAACGCAGGGTAAAATACATTAAATAAGACACGAAAGTACTATATACGGTTCTGCAGAAAAAATAAGACCATGTGAATTCTAAAATTTTTGTCGGAGACTATTGCTTTTAAACTACAGTTTCATTGATGTGATTACGCCAATTTAAGTGTTTTGGGATATAAGCACAACATTTTCCCACCGAATATTGGAAACATAGCAATACACTCGCAATTCTCTCATTACCTTCGTCACTGTCTCTGATTGTTCAAAGACAGTAGATTCGTTCAATTCGCTGAAGTTTCGTTGTAATTTTAAAAAAAGAATCGAAACATTACCGCAAAAGATAGGACAGTTTGAAAAACTGTATTTCTGTTGTAGATTTTGGTAAATGATATTGAATTCACACGAAACGACACTGACAGCTATTGCTTAATAGTGTATTGTCTTTATAATTGTCTAAATGCCTAGATTACACAAACATTTTTTTCTTTGTCAATTAATACATATTGCCACTGTCTTGTCTCGTGTAAACGCAGGGAGAAAGAGATTAAATAATTGCTTAAGAGTGTATTGTCTTTATAATTGTCTCGATGCCTAGATTACACAAGAATTTTTTCTCTTCTTTAAAAGACATTAAATAATGGCGTTTTTGTTTCAAAAAATAAAATTTTGCCCTTGTATGAGGCGACATTTAAAAAATGTTGCCATCACCCCTACAAAGTTGTGCCTATTTTGGGGTGAGTAAAGAACATAGAAATGTTGCATTTTTTCACAACTTTATTCTTCCCGTGGCTTTTCTAGAATGATTTATTTACTTCGTTTATATAAAATAGTCGACCAGTATATATGGGGACCTAAGCAATATTAAGCCATTTTAAGCGACTCTTCCAACTGGTCGAAAAAGTTCCAATACAATTGGTATGTATGTTATTCCCGCTTATCGAAAATTCGACCACTTTGTTTGGGAAGGTAAGCGATTTTAACTGGAGCCGCTTAAATTTGCGTAGCTCCCCACACAAAATGTAGCGAAATTAGATTAGCAAAGACAAAGAACACATACAAAAAAAAAAAACAGAATATCACCCACTTTACCGGGCAACATTCTCCCCGTGACTCGTTGAAAGGGCAGAAATGTACCATTTTTTGCATTTTTCGAGTGCAAAATTCTCAGAAACGAATACAAAACCTTGAAGTAGGGTTGCACTTTTATCACAAACGAACGCAAAAAGGCACTTTTAGGGCAAAGGGAAGCAAAAATGTTGAATTTTTTCTCAGAAATTAAATCGCCAAAAGACACGAGAGTACAATATACGGTTCTGAAGGAAAAATAAGGCCATGTATCGGAGAGTATTGCTTTTAAACTACAGTTTCATTGACTTGATTACGCCAATTTTAGTGTTTTGGGACCTAACCACAAAGTTTTCCTACAAATAATTGGTAACATAACAAGCAAACCTTTCAAACAATGTGACGTTTAATTCACCTGAAACATTTCCTACCAAATTTTCTCACTGAACACACTGCGTGCAAAACCAAATGATATTGAAACTGTAGTTACACCATCGGTTTTGTTTACTTGATTTGCTTTGGATAACTAACTGGTATACGAAGTCAAATTAGGGCAGTGCTAGCAGTTGGACTATATTTAATCATATATATCGATATTAAGCAATGAAATCGCACTTTTATGCAAATCAATTTAACTACAATTTAATATAAATATATGCATTTCCAAATGGTGTCTTAAAATGACAAATACTTTCGACCCTCACTGTACTATGCACTACAATGTGTGTTTGCGTGTGTGTGTGTACTATAGTTATTGAGATACAAATATGAACATTGACTACTATTTTTGGTGTTTCATTATGGATACGACGCATATACTCGTACACAAGATGGATTGGATATGTCCGTACGACGTCTATAATACGACTCACAGTTATCATTATCCTTTAAGGGGAGAGGAGAAAAGGATGTTGTGTATTTTTTTTTATTGACGGAGACCATTTAGAATGATAGACACTTCGAATTGACCTGTTTGCAAAGGAGCGTTTGTATTGGTGTTTTGGGGATGGGGGAGGTGGAGTTTTGTTGGGTCGAGTGTTGACTGTGGGCTGTTGCAGTACGTAGCTGAGTATTTCCATGGCTGGAATTACACGACTCGGTCACAATCATGGGGCTCGTTAGATTGTGCATTCAAGCGTGAAGTTCCTTAACGAGTGTATAAGCTATGTGAAAGTATGTGTGTGTATGTGTGTCTGTATGTATACTAAAAACAGTTGTATTTATATATGTTTGTATGTACCACGTCGCTTTATTGGAAATACTTAGGTAGATACTGCCTCCTTCAATGTCCCTAAAAATTCCAAGCGTGTATACGGTTTGAGTTTTCTTGTATTTAATTCGAATTAATTGTAATCACAAGATATGTATTAGTGTGTTTGTCTGTGTGTGTTAGTGCGTTTAAGAAACGCAGGAAGAATTGACGAATAGATTCGAAATTCGACGATTAAGTCATATGCCAATCTCCTTTCAGTATGCGGGTGAATGTCTTCTTGAACTGCTGATTGGCAAGAGCGTAGCAAAAGGGATTCATGGGACTATTGGCGTAGCACAGGAAATAGGAGAACATGTACAAGTGCTCGTTGGTGCACGGGGGGTTGCGGCAGAATCCCTCTACCAGTGCCAGCACGTGGTAGGGTGTCCAACAGGCCACGAAACAACCCAATATGAATGAAATGGTTCGAAAGGCTTTGCGTGCTCTATTCTCCGACTTCGATTTTTGTCTGCCCACACCGATGACCAGCGGTATTGTTGCCTTTTTGCTCTTAAAGTGCTTGCTGATGGAATGTATGAAATCTCTTTTGCTGGAGGTGCGATTGGAGCTACAGGTCGCACGGAGCTTCTTCTGCGATTTGAGGGAACTTTTATGTTGCGTTTCTTGTTGCTGTAGACCCGTTGAGCCGGAACTGGTGCCCGATGTAGATGCAATTTTATTGGTTGTATCGGAAGTCTCGCGCTCGTCTATTTTGTCAAGATTGTTTGTGGCCACGAATCCGTGGGGTGCAGTTGAAAGTGATGCGCGTGCCGCAGTTGTGTTGGTGGCGGTTGCCTGCGCTTGATGGCAGCTTGATTTTGGTGCTGATGCTGCGGTAGCATTTCCTGTTGTCATAATTGACGGTGGACTACTGGTTCGACGCAACATTTCTGCCGAATTGTTGGCCTGTGTTGTAGAGTGTGGAAAGGAGATGATTCCAATACAGCTCTCTCGACGGGCTTTTTCAAAGTCCTCGATACCTGTGTAGGAAACGAGTAAATGTTTTTCAATTTCAACATTATTCTGATTCGGTTCAAAAGTGGGAGCAAAACATATTTCGGTGGACGAGAGGGTTAGGGAATCACCTTGTGCGGGAAGAGTACTTGCCGCCTTGTGAGCTGCTACAGCTCGTTGTAAGGCTTGACTGAGGATTGTGGGGCTGCTGGCAAATTGGGTGGCACGCAAAGGGGAACCGGCACTTTTGGCTTTTGGGTGGGTAAGTTGGTGTACATTAGTTGGCGGTGGAAGGTGGAAGGAGCTGTTGTGGCTGTCATTGTTTGTGGGCGACTGAAATGCAATAGAGCTCTCGTCCATGAAGCGCAACTCGGAATTGTTTGCCATCACATCGTAGGTGAGATGCAGCTCGCTGTTACTGCTGGGATTTTCCGAACATTCGGAGAAGAGAGAAGCACATTGGAATGGCTCAGGTGGAGGTAGAATGGCGTGTACGAGACTTGGATGCACTTGTTCCCTAGGAACATCTATGGGTGCCAAGTTCACTGGAGACAGTGGGGACTCGTCACTGGGATGCGGTTTGTTATTTGGAGTGATGGTGGATGTATTTGTAGTTAGACGCGTTTCGGAAACACGCTCTATTTCTACAATCTGGGAAAGGGTAGCGCACGATGTCCGTTTGTGTTTTTCAATCGTAGGTAGGCGGCAGATTTCCTCCTTGCTTTGGGCGCGTTCTAATTGTTGGTATGGATTAGGAGAGTTACTTCCGGAGGATAAGGCCACAGCTTCACTGGATTTGGAGGTGGGTGTACACAAACCTTTACTTCGCGTTGCTAGCAACGCAGCTTGTGCGCCAAACACCAATCCGATGGAAGACCGTTTTCGCAAATTGGATAATTTTTGCTGATGTAATAACTGTTGTGCTTGATTGACGGAACTTTCTTCGTCCGAGTCGAATGCAGGACTGCTGGATCTCTCACTCTTTTCCACTTCGCCTGAATCTGTCTTTGAACATTTGGCTGCATTGGAATCAGAAATACGTCGTTGTTCTTCTGTTGCCTCTACCACAGCGCCATTTATTATATCAGCCGCCTGCGCCAAGGGATTAGACTGACCAGAGCCGCTGTATCTCTTTGGCCCAGCGTGGTCACATAGTTCGTCATCAGCAGTGTCATCTAGGTCTACTTGTGTTTTAAGTATTTTCTCTTCAATAGCGCCTATTCCAGCAGCATGTCCAGCCATTCCAGACATGGCTCCCGCACTCAGTGCTACCATGGACTGCATTTTGCGTTGTTTTGCTTCGCTTCGTTTCTGCATCTCATAGGCCGTCTTATATATTCCTCCATACAGGACAAACAGAACTATCAGAGTCGTCCAATAATAGCCAATTATAAGCGCCGTATTAAACACTGGGTCCTTAAGGAATTGCACAGCACATTGTCCCGGCAACAGATCTCGTTTGCCAGTGAAATGCTCCCATCCAAAGATCGAGATGAAGAACAGCAATGCCGGAATTATCCACGTTATGGTCACCATGTATATGACTCGTTTCTTTGTCCGCCAGCTTCGATACTTTGCCGCTATTTTCACAGAGCAATACCGATCGATGGTGATTAGCAAGACGGTATATTGGGAGACCAAACACACGGTGTAATCAACCGACAGCCACAGGTCACACAGCAATGGTCCCAAGTCCCAGTAACCCATCAGCACATACACTGTATAGAAAGGCATAGACACAGTACCTGAAACAACAACAGATTAAGGTGGGCCGGGATAGGATAACAAACTTGGGAGTACAAACCTATGAGCATGTCAGTCGCTGCCAAAGATGCGATGAAGTAGTTGCTTGGCTGTCGTATGTTCCGGTCCACAATGAAGGCCAATAGAACCAAGATATTGCCGCCTACTGTTAGGATAATACAGATGGCCAGACAAACTGCTATAGCTATAGTCTGCCACAGTTCGAATGGCGGCAGGACAAGTGCAGGACCTTCGCCGTCGTCCGAAACATTGCCATCAATGCTCGTACTGTTCGTACTCACATTCATGTAGGCCGCGAGTCGCTCCAGGTCCTCATTAGTCCACAAATGCAGTTCACCATTTTCGCCAATGAACGGCCGATACAGCTGAGCTGCTTGCAATAGGCGCTTGCATTCGTTATGTTCCACAAAGCGATTATAGATGGATTTACACAGATTTTCCCGTTCCTTTTTTAGGCGCCTGGAGAGCACGACATTCCGTTAAGGTTATAAGTTGCATGTGATAAAGTAGCTATTGTATCTTACCATTGTGTGATGAAGTCTGGTTTAATCGAGTAAATTGGATCCGTTCTATTGGACACTTCGGTCAAGGCAACCTCGAAATCCTCCATTCCATTGGCAGCATTTGGAGTCTTCATATTTCCCTTCAATGTTTCAAGCAATCTGTTGTTTTATGGGATTTCCACATTTCTCTATTCTACGTGGGATGCGCTAGCATTATAATCTGTAAAAGAGGAAAAGCTTTTATTAATTTCTAGGCGATTTGTTTTTAAGTTCCCTAGGGATGAACTAGCACGCGCGTCCTCTAAACTGCCAAAGAAATATAAATGTCTTCCATTTGAGAAACTTTGTGTGAAGAAACGTATTTTGATTGGACTCTTGTGCTGCATGCCGATGTAAAAAACCCGGTAATTCTACTTTTTCGAAAACATTTCTTAAAGGGATCCTGGTGAATTTCTGACATCTGATTGTGTGTATATTTCTGTTGGAACGAAGTTCCTTATCGCACGTTGCGGGATGGGGGATAAATGAAAAAAAAAAAATTTTTTAACAACTTTACTACAACCCAGTATTATCAACTATTTATATTGGGTACTTTTGCTTTGGTTTGTGTCTACACTAACATATGGTAGGAAATTTCTTGTTTAATGGGAAGTTTCCTAGGTGGAGCCTGTACCAATATCTATCCAATCTATCATCAATATCTATCTATCTATATATTATATGAAATGCAACACTGCACCCATCCAGTACCAAATGTTAATAGACTTTTGAGCAAGTTCCGTCATTTACTTTGCGTTTAACAGCTGTTCAAAAACCGCAACTTACTATCACCGCAACCTGCCACCACCGCAATTTATTTGGTGCAACTCATATTTCTTTGGTATATGAAAATAATAATATTTTAATATTCTTTTATTTATTTCTTCGACCTTTCTTTTGTATTTTGATAAAACCTTTAATTCAAGCCGTAGGTCGTCTTGGATTTTTATTTTTATATTATTAAAAAAAAAGTATAAAATATCTGCTTTACTTCAAATTATTTAATTTAAATAGATTTTAAATATTTTACGTTTTCAAGACGGACTAAAAAGTATTAAAGGTGTCAAAAAGTGCATAAATTGTTCTATCGGTAGTTGCTGCGGTGGCAAAACCAATTAAATATGCGATGTACCGCATAAATTGCGCGGGCGGTAATTTGCGGTGGAGAAAAATTGCGGTGGTAGTATGTTGCGGTGGTGAGAAGTTGCGGTGGTGGGAAGTTGCGGTGGCTGTACATACTTACACCGCATTGTTAGCAGGTACACCGCAAGTCCAAAAAGCACAACCGCATACAGATCTCTGGTGCTCATTAAACATAATTTTTTGCGAAAAAAAATCATCAATCAAACCAAGGAAAAGCTTGAGAAATACTATGGGGACTCTGCACCATCGGTTTCAATGGTAAAAAAGTGCTTTACTGCCTTTCGTTGTGGTCGCACAAGTACAAATGCGCTGAACGTTCTGGACGGCCAATTGAGGTAAATACACCCGAAAATGTGGAAAAAATCCACGATATGATGTTGGCCGATCGAAGAGTAAAAGTGCGTGAGATTGTTGATGCCATAGGAATTTCATGTGGCAGTGTGGTTGGGTTTTAAATGATCAGTTGGGTTTAAGAAAGCTGTCTGCAAGATGGGTGCCGCGTTTGCTCTCAATTGACCATAAACGTAATCGTATGGCAACTTCAAAGGATTGTTTAGAGTTGTTTAACCGCAATTCGAAGGAGTTTTTGCGGCGTTCTGTAACTGTGGATGAAACATGGATTATGGATCTAAACAATGGGTTTCTCTGGGTGAACCGACTCCGAACAAGGCCAAGGTAAGTTTGTGGGCCAAAAAGGTTATGGCAACAGTTTTTTGGGATGCACGCGGGATAATCCACATTGATTACCCTCAAAAGGGAGAACCAATAAACGCCGAATATTAAGCCGACTTATTGGGCCGATTTAACGAGGATTTAAAAAAACGACTCCATATGGCCAAGAAAAAAGGTATTTTTCATCAAGATAATGCACTGGTACGCACGTGTGTAGTCTCAATGCCAAAATTCCATAAACTGGGCTACGAATTGGTACCTCATCTTCCATATTTTCCGGATTTATCCCCCAGTGACTATTTCCTATTTCCAAAACTAAAGATATGGCTCGGTGGAAAGAGATTTAGCTCCAACGATGAAATTATTGATCAAAGAAATGCCTATTTTATGGACCTCGAAATATCCTATTTTTTGGAAGGGATACAACAATTGGAGAAATGTTGGACTAAGTGTATTGAGCTAAAAGGAGATTATGTTGAAAATAATTTTTTTTTTTGTAAAAAAAAGCTGTTGCATTCAAAAAGTCACGGACTTATTGATCCTTCCGTTTATAAAAATGAGTTTGTTGGTTTGTTTGTTTGGATTTTTTTTGTACCGTATTGACTCGAAAACGGTTGGAACGATCTTTTTGAAATTTTCACAGAATGTAGCTGTGTGGTCGGTGGTGAAAATAAGGTACTTGAATTTTTGATATGTCAAGTGGGCATGGCCCCGCTTCTTTAAAAAGTACCTGTTCTTAAAAAAAGTACTTCTTTGTAAAAAAAATTAATACACTAATGGCTTTTTCTTACAAAAAGTACTTCATCTTAAAAATAGTACCTTTTCTTAAAAAAAACATTAGCTTTTAATAAAAGAAGTACCTCTCTTTAATAAAGGACCTTTTCTGGAAAATATAATGCATATTCTTTTAATTCTATTGGATTTCCTTCGGAGTGTTTTAGATTTATGGCTTCTCCCACTCTGATGCAATCCAAGGATAATTAAATTATTCCATGAGTTTGTCTAGTATTAAGATCGCCTTAATAATTTACAAGTTTTAACTGAATTGATGTGTAATTGAATGTAGAAAGTACTCTCGTCCTTCCCACTGGCACGGCCGCCTTTCTTGGCGTTGTTTATTCGATTTGAATGTAAAATGCACTTTCCTTCGTGCGCTTCCTGCTTGTTTGTATCGAGGAATGTCTGCCTGCCTAGCTACCTGTACCTGTGGTTAGGGTTTGGGTAAGTGTCCTTGCTGTATGTGGTGCTTGTAGGGCGAGAGTACTGTTAACGATGGAAAGCTGTTGCGTTTCCTTTGAGATTTTGTGTTTTAGCACTGTGTGTGTTTGTAACTTATGCGGTAGATGAAAGTTTTCGTATTGAAAATTACATTAAACTTCAAAAGTTTGTGGCGTGAGAGGGAGAGGAGCAAGTTGGTGGTATACAAGGACCATTGAGAGAACACAAGGAATAAATAAATGGCGTAGGGTATGACTAAAGAAATTCTATTAAGTTTTGTTGCTTTTTAAAAGTCTAGCAATATCTACATAAACAGCATATGCACATACATACGTATGTATGTATGTATATTAACAAAATCTTGCATACTCGAGAAATTTGTGAGTTTTACGTTAAAACAACAATGATTGTACAAGTAGGTGTTTCCTTGTGGTCGGTTTTTAGTTTGGCCTGGCTTTAAAACACTTCAAAAACTTCATTTGCGACCAAATTGGGCAAATTTTTGAAATCTTCTACATATATATAATCTAACTACAAGGGAGTTTATAATAACTTTTTTTTTATCACTAGCATCGTAGTTTTATACCGTTTTATTATATTTACCAATTACAGCAACACCATGTACATGTTTGCTCTTCCAACGAATGTACTATCCATAGAATCCCAGTAAAAAATTGTTTCCGACGTGTCGGACGTCTGTAAGTTTCCGACAATTAGCCGAAATATCTGAAATTCCTTCAGTCATTTAAACGAGCTTTCTGTACATTCTCTGTCAGCCGGTTCTGCACATTCTCTGAAATTCCATACGAAAATCACCCGACGTTTCTGTACATTCTCTGAAGGGAATTTTTTATTATACTTGATTTTGTTTTCATTCCATAACCATGCGTCAGTAAGGGGATACCCCGGAAATGTTTTTACTGTATAGTTTCAATTGTATTGTTTATTTTTGTTCTGTCTGTATCATTTTGTTTGTTGTCTTCAGTTACAAAAAAAAAAAAAAAATTATAATTAATATGTACGTGCATATGTAAATGCATATGTATGTAAATGATCCGAAAAGACGGAACATTCTCGCATGTTTGTTCAGACGTCTCTCCAAAGTTGTCAAGACAAATTGTAGAATGTGTCAGAAAACGATCGGAAAAGTAGGACAAAGGGTCAGAAAATGATCGGATAGGTCGGACCATTATCGGATGTTTAATTAGACTTTATGCTGACTTCGTTCAGCTACGTGTAAAAATCCTTCAGAATTTCCCTCAGAATTCTCACAGAAATCTGTCCGATAACGCTGCACACTCTTCCGAATTTCCTGCGACAAAACTTTCTGACCGACAATGGCATCAGACTCGGTAACTTGTGCAGAGTGTATGAAAGATTTCTGACCGAATTCATAACAAACTGTTTACTGGGATGGTACAATCTATTGCAAACCCATGATATTGTTCTTTTGCAAGTTTACAAGTGCTATCTGTTTGTCTAGAAAATGGGATTATTGGAGCGATATTTTGTTGGTAAGAATTTATACATTTTTTAACAATACATATGTATATTCAAATATTGGATTACATGGTGGAAGGAAGAGTGCATATTACACTCCGGAAGGTTTTTTGTTTTAAATTTTTAAAGATATGAGGGGACACAACTAATTTCCGCATGTCGAGTGCTAGGAATCACCCTATATTTATTTTATTCACACTTTGGGTTTGGGACGGTCAATAAATTGCACCAGCTTGGCTTTTTCGGACCGTTTTTCGTTACCGTTTGTCAGGTCGATCCAGGCTACAACTTTTGTGAACATGCTAAGCACCACGAATCTGGTATAATTGACCTTTTGCGACAAAATTTCGGAAAAGTCATAATTTTCTGCCAATTTTTCGTCGAAATCTCGCCAGAAATTTCAATTTTGTATCCAGTATTTGTATAGAAATTAAGTTTGTGCTACGCTAAGTAGGTTTTGCAAAGACACAATGACGATAGACGGGACCATTACAAAATGTCCTCATTAGTTTTATAGTCACTGATTGGGACCTAGAGTTTTATACCGGTTCCGAACGGTATTTTTGAGAAGCATTTTCATGGCTAAATACTCGATAGTGTCGCCGTTACTAAGCGAGGTAACCGCCGTCGAAAGAAATTTTAAGGTGGTCAGAGTAGGGATCGATCCCACGTTCTCACCAACGGCCATTAAATAAATATCAAAATATAAATTCAAAATTGCCAGAGTGAGAGAGACACTAGTAGCTGAGCAAACGGGACCATAGAGTAATACAGTATAGAGTAGCCTACTCTCTGTAAATTGATGACATTTGGTGTGTTGCAGATGAACGGTTGGTTCGTCTTCATCCATTCTATTGACATGGCGTATCCAGCGCAATCGCGTTATTTTGATTCGCTTATATACACGCTGAAAAATCGGTATTTTTTTGTTGTTTGGATGCAAATAAAAAGTGTGGTTGGAGCTTGTCGCAAATATTATATACTTGTGTCCAAACATATTGTGTTTGCTATTCAATATTCCATGTTTGAGACACAATGATAAATATGTTAGAATATATGTGTTTGCGAGCCTCATATATTTATGGTTGTGATACAAATACAGCTGTGTTTGTTGTACTGTCTATGATCTCTCGAGAGCAAGAGAATAAAAGAGGGACAACGGGAGAGTCTATCATGTAAGTGTGTATTTTTGCATTATTCTCTCAGTCAGTGAGTCATAAATATTCCTGAATGTGTGTGCAAATTGCAGATGAAGTCAGTGTTTCTTATTTTGGCGTTTTAATTTCATGTATTCAGTCGTCAATGCTTCATCGGACAGAGGATATCAAAAGCGGTTGATCAGTGAAAAAATAATAAACAAAAGGCTCGGACGCTTAAATGATTTGTGATAATACTTTGGTTTTTGTGTACGTGTTTCGTATATATGTATGTATGTGTGCTACCAAAGTGAGAAACGATTTTGAGGAAAGAAACTGGAAAGGGCCACAACGTGAAGCCCTTTGTCTGTCCGAGCCTTTACTGAGAAAATCGGAACGGCGGCCCATTTGTGAAATAAACGCTTTTCTTGCATGAACTAGATTTGTATATAAATACTAGCTGACCCGGCAGACGTTGTCCTGCAAATTTTGTTCAAATACCGTTAGCAGGAGCAGAAATTATGGATTTTTAATTTGTGGTTTGTATGGGAGGTACCACGCCCCTTTGTCCAATTGGACCGAATAGCAAATCTAAACCACCCAAGGCGCCACCAAAACGCATACAAAAAATTTATTCAAATCGGTCCAGAAGTTTAGGAGGAGTTCAGTCACAAACACACGTGCAGTAGAATTATATATATAAAGAATATTCTTTGTGCATCAACGCGTAGTTATAACCAACGCATAGCTGAAACCTTCCGAGAAAAAAACGTGAGAGACAACAAAGAAAAGAGCAGTCGATTCTCAATTCAAGAAAAAGCAATAAATAAAAAAAAATACCATTTTAAATCTTTTAATTTGTTGTATTAATTATTTATAAATATTGATTTATGTTGACAAAATTAATTATAATAAATAATACATATATATATTGAAATCAAAGAAAAATTCGTTTTTAAATATTGTTATGTTTGGAGGGAAATATGCATATGTTTCTACTTAAAAGCGTACATGTTTGCCAGTACACATGATGCTGTTTACATTTAAACACAAGTTAGTTTGGGACTTGCAAACATATTAATGTTTGAATAGTGTTCCGAACATATACATGGTTCCTGCAGAAAATGTTTGGGAGAATATGTTAGAGAGGCCGTTATTTTTCAGCGTATATGTCAATGTCAGGATATAGCTCATACAGCTCATGGTTCATGCGTCGCCGATACTCGCCGTTGTGCTATATAGGGCCATAAAGTTTCCGGAGTATTTTTCTCTCGAAGACTCCTACAGATGTTTCGTCTGCTTGTGATAAGAACCAGGATTCTGCGCCATAAAGCAAGAGAGGTTGTATGAGAGTCTGGGATAGCTGAACTCATAGACGAATACATACATAGATACATTTATTCTGTCAATAAACTAAACGTCATAGGTACGGTGGAAAGTAAACATTGGATGGTGGAAAACATGGGTTAAAAAATACCAGATAGAGGCAATAGCAAACAGCGTCCAACAAAGGAAAAACAACCGAATTTCGCGTTTTTGTGGCAAACTATAATTGTGTTAAATACAATACAAATGTATACCAACGATAAAAGTGAACAAAAAAGTACAAAATACATTTAAATTTTTCAGTTCTACACCAAAACGACATGAAAACATATTTTGTAACTCCACCTGGTGTAAGTTAATTTTAAATTTAATTTCTCTCAGTTCCACAAACCTACGACGAAGAGTGTGAAATGAAACGTCAGATGAGAGAATAAATGTGTCTATGTATGTATTCGTCTATGGCTGGACTTTTGTTACTCGAGAGAGGGCTTTATCTCTAAAGTGCTTGCTTAACCCAAAATAACAAGCACAATTCCGCGCTTGATCTCAAGGCCGACGTTATTGTTTTTGTTTACGGTACCTCGAAATTACAACAATTATCAGCGTTCACGCTTTGGTCTAATTGCGTGGAGGCCCTGCTCGTTAAACCATTAATTTGTTAACTCCGTCTCAATTATCGAAAACACCACAGTAACTTCTCTAATTGTGCGCCCAATGATATCTATATCATTAGCATACGCGAGCACCATGTGACTTTTGCTGCTGATGGTTTTATCCATGTTGACTGCAGCTTTTCTCATAATGATCTCTATTAAGATGTTAAAGAGATCGCACAGTAGGGTGTCGCCTTGCTTGAGGCCTCGCTTAGTTTCGGTAAGATCGGTAAGATCCTTACCAACTTTCACTGCGGATTTGGTGTTCGTCGAGGTCATCCTGCAAAGGCGTAAGAGCTTTGCAGGAATACCAAGTTCAGACATTGCTTCGCAGAGTTTCTCTCGTATCGGGCTATCGAAGGCCGCCCTATATTAGACAAATAGCTGATAGGTGTCGATTTGTTTTTCGTGAGTCTTCTCCAGGATTTGGCGTAACGTGAAAATCTGGTCAGTTGTCGATTTTCCAGGTCTAAAGCACCACTGGTATGGTCCAATCAGGTCAGCGATAATTGGTTTCAAGGCTTATTCCACGGTAGTTGGCACAGAGACTCGGATCACCTTTTCTAATTATAGGACATAGTACACTGAGTCTCCAATTGCCAGGCAAGCAATCATCTATCCAAATTTTGCTAATGAGCTTATGAATGCACCTTATTAGCTCATCGCCGCCAGCCTTAAACAGCTCCGCCGGTAATCCATCGGCTCCTGTGGCTTTATTTTTCTTAAGCGGAGTAATAGCTGTTTTGACCTCGTCTTAGTTAGGAGTGGGGCAATTGACGTCGTCGTCCAAATTGTGATCGATTGTCACATCGGCATTGGATATCTCAGGTACCAGTAAAGCGTAGAAATTATCTCTCCATACTCCCAACATGCTCTGGACCTCTTCGATGAGATTTCTGTCCTTGTCTTTATGGAAGGGGGGCCCTGAACCATGCCAATTAGTTCCATTTTTGACTTTTTGGTAGAATTTTCGGGCTTCATTCGTCCTTCTGTATATCTCAATTTTCTCTTTCTCGCGCATTATAGGTCCCAATCAATGAATATAAAACTATAAAGCGCACAGTTCAATGGTTGTGAAAAGCTGTCCCCAATACCTTCATAGGATGTAATGGGAAATCATTTATTTTATTTTATTTATATATAAATAAATATATAAATCTACTGTTTAAGAGTTGTCACACCCGTTACGTGAGCGGAACAGAACTTTATACACAATTTGTTATTCAATTGTTTCTCGGCATGTAAGATATGTAGCACCGTCTTGATGAAACCACATGTCGTCCACATCCGTATCATTCAATTTAAGTACAAAAAAACTAGATTATCATGTCGTGACTATAAACTTATTGCCCGACCAGAGGCAATTTTGAAGAAAACAAATCTACAAAATATCTACATTTAAAAGTGACACGTTGTTGATGCATTTGTTTCTCAATCAGTCCTGTATTTTTAAACCGAAAATGCAACAATTTTGACGATTGTCGAAGCCATTAAGATGAAAATAATGTACATCAATGAAGAAGATTTTGTTCAAAATCCCTTCATTATTTTGAAAATATTTATTTTTGAAATTTAGAGCTCCATTTTCAATAAGACTGAACTGTCAGCTGTCTCGCGGTATTTTTTCTTCAACAACAACACTTTACCGCACACATGGCACGAAGTTAAAATCTTGAGTGATATGTCAGACACCCTTTAAAAAGCGCACATCCTTTATGAAATGTAATGGGAAAACATTTATTTTATTTTTATTTCGTTTTCAAAATCAAATAATAATAACCTGAATTCTTTGAAATAAAGTTTGGAAAATTAAGTTTAATAAATATATTTCGGTATATAAATCGTGCACAATGTTAAAGTTTATTTTCTCCTTTCAAATTCAGACTTTGTCACACCCATTACATTACTATGTCACACCCGTTACAAATTAGTATATTTAAAAAAACTATAAATAATAATTTGAATTCATCCCAATAAGTCTATAAGTATCCACTAGACTCCCAATGTTCCAATACAAAATTTCTGTACTAACATCAACTAATTAAAAAGTATGCTGGTTGAGATTTACAACAATTTACAATCACACCTGTGACAGTCATAGAGTAACACTGATACCTAAAGGTGTCATCTTTCTCATCTGACGTTTCATTTCACACTCTCCGTGGTGAGGTCGATTCGATAGAGAGATTTTCGATGTAAATTAACTTACACCAGGTGGAATTATAAGCACTTTTGACTTAAATTTGTCATGTCTTTTTGGTTAAGAACTCTGAAATTTAAACGTATTTTGGACTCTTGTGTTATCTTTTGTTATTAGTACACAGAAAAAATAACCATCGGTAATATTGCCCAGTTTGGGTTTGATGACTTTTGTTTGTATGAAGACCAGAAACAGTGGCATGCCTAAATCAAAGTGCAAACATGCGGAATTTGCAAATGCATGTTGGCAAATTCCCTGTTTCTTATTTGAATGTCAAAAACTGTGACGAGACAGCACTAGACTAGACACTGTGTGTTAGAGAGAGACGAATATATACATACCTCTAAGAATTTGAATTACTACTGTATCGCTGTGTGAAAAGAAATATAAAAAAACAATTTTCTAAGAGTAATTTTTGTTCAATTTCTTAAAAAATATTGTGAATTTACAATTTCATAAAGAAATGTAATTAAAAATGTATTCTGCGAGCATTTTTAACAAAGAATACATTTCTATTGCTTAAAAGGCTATATTGTAGAACTTTTGTAAATAGAAAAGTGTGTTGTATTGCTTTTGTCTCCTTAAATTTTTTCAATGGGAAAGTAGCGAGTATTTTAATAAGCGACAGGAAAATGTACATATCTGAGCCACTGGAAGAATAGAAATATATGTCGTTTGTAGAACCGAACAAATTTGATACCAAAATGCTTGATACTTTTATCTAATGATTAATAAGTTTCTTCACAGGCAACGTGACTACATTATTCGTTAAATAAATAAAAAGTTAATTGAGGGGAGCTTCTCACAACCAGTTTGCTGTGCGCTTTCTGTTTGTATACTCACTGAATGGGACCTAGAGTTTTACACGGTTTCCGAACGGTATAAATTGCAATAAATAATAAATATAAGTAATTCTTTAATTGAAGACAAAAACAATATATCCTTCTGTAAATATGAAAAATAGGAAAGCGCTGGGGACTGTCTCCTAAGATCACCATGTGGATTTATACTGCAATAGACAGACCAATACTTCTCTATGGCACCGTAGTTTGGTGCAGGTCCCTCCAAAATAAATATATTCTGAATTCCTTGATGAAAATTCAAAGATCAGCACTGGCAATGGGCACGACGTCAGGTACTGCACTTAGTGCTATCCTGAACATCTGTAATCCTGATATCATGGCCAAATCGGCAGCCGCTACATCCCTGGTGAGAATTAGAGATTGTGGCGGTTTAATATCGGAGCATTACGGACACACTGAATTACTACACTGGATCAACTCAATCCCCGTAAAAACGGACTACTGTATCCCCTACCTTCTACTAGTGACAAATCTAAGGACTTCTATTCCGAACAGGAATACCTGGGAAAAGTCACTGGAAGGGGATACCAGTAGTATCAGATTTTTCATGGATGGATCAAAGTTGGACGAGCACAATTCACCGGACCTAAATATAAATATCTCCTTCAAGCTGCCTGATCACTGTAGGTTGCTGAACTACTGAAAATAGTGTCACAACCCTCCGGAGAATATGTATCTATACAGACAGCCAGGCTGCACTAAAATCCCTGGAAGCCATGTTTGCTACGTCCCTGACGGTGAAAGAATGCCACTCATCACTTGGGGTGATAGCAGAGTATTTTGACACCAGGCTCATCTGGGTACCAGGACACAGAGACATTCCAGGCAATTTCGTAGCGGATGCGTTAGCTAGACAGGGCACTACGGCACAGGTTCTTCCCGCAAAAGAAGGTGTTAGTATGCCAATCTCTACCTGCCGTTTGCAGATCAGGCAATGGACCGATATTATGTTCAAGGACAAGTGGAGACAACCAGCCAGGGTCCTCTGGCCACAGGTGGGCAGGAAGAGAACTAGGCAACTACTTAACTTGCCGAGAGGCAGGTTATCCACAATGATAGGAACACATACGGGACATTGTCTTGTAGGAAAACACGCTCTAAGATTGGGACATAGAAACTCTACTCTCTGTAGATGCTGCATGGACGAGGACGAGGAAACGAGGAAACGACGAGACACCTTCTCTTGGATTGCCCTGCTCTGGCAGGACTGAGAGTAGGATATTCGGAACACATCTAGTTAGCACCGTAGCCCTACAGGATATTCCTGTAGGTCTTATAGACAAATTTATTGAAAGGGCAAATTGGCTGGACGACTAGTTAATAGTTGCTACGTGTGGAGCCTAAGTGTGCTAGACAGCGTGCTGTCTTGGAGCCTTCTCAACCAACCAAATATATATGAAAAATGGTCTAAACAATTGGTAAGATTGCACTTCAAAATGAATCTAATTCACCTACAATAAATTCTGTTCATTGCCCTTTTTGCATTGGGTAAATCTACAAATATCCAAGGCATATTTTCATACTCTTGGTGAATGTGAAATTGCATACTTTTATTGGTAATATTGCCCAATTAAATAGCTATGTTGACCCTATGTTACCCAGTGCATTGGCTGATATCAGACCATGGATGTGGATAATATTACACTAGAATTTTTTTCGGTGTATATATTTGTGGTGTATTTAACAAACATTTAAATATTTTAACCCACAAAACGAATTGCCGTTGCTGTTTTCGTGTTGGTTGATTTGAAGCATTGCCTCTATCTGGTATTATTAAAGCAATACTTTTCAACATGCAACGTCCGTAGGCAACCACACCAAACTTCGTAAGTTTACTGAGCGAAATCGCTACTCTATGTATATGATTACGCTATGGTGGCAGTGGTGAAGAAGCCATATTTTGTGTATTCTAATAATATTTAATATTAATGGAAGTAAGTAGGTAATACTTAAAGTATATCTATAAGCAATGACTCCTCCCTACAGGGTGTTTGTAAATGAATTATGTTAAAATAAAACACCCGCTATGGTGAATTAATGTCACAACCTTAACGATAGAATCACAACATAAGTGGTTTTTATTGGCGAAACATTCATCTATGTAGTTCTGAGAAGACATTACAAATTGAATTGGAGCGAGGTTAGCTTTTTTTTAAATTTTAAACGTTTGTCACACAAAACGTACAGGGCCCAGTACGTTGATATCCGGATCAACTTTTGCCTAGGCAAGTCTCATAAATATCGTATGAGTGTTTTTTTTTTTAATTATATGTTATCAGAATATATTTCCACTATTCCAATCAAAGTTGCACGAAATTAATTTATATTCTTTTGCCATAAATACCAAGCCGGATTGGGATGGTTTGATATCCTTGAATACGCGTATACTTACGGGCATACTTATCGATTAACCTCAGTTGGTAGACGTACATCGTATAATCCTTTAAACCCCAAAAGCCATTTTTTATAACGCAAACGAACACCTGGGCTCTACTCCTGGAATGAGTTACGTGGAAACAATTTAATTAGCTGTTTTGTTTTTTGTTTTGTGTTTTCTTTGCCCTTATCTTCTGTGGCCTGCCAATATGCTAAGCGACTTGGCGCGCTGGAGTGGGAAAGGATGTTCTTTTTTTATTAGTGGCTCTGGCAATACCTTTTTGGGAGTGTTACCCGGATTGTGAATAACATTTTGGCCAAACGCTAGGATTGAAATCAGATCGAGTATGCCTTCATGGAACATAAAATACAATCGAGTATAAATTTGGCCCATCAGGTGGTGGGGACTAGTGGGTCCGATACTTTACGATGAAAGCACGCCTCTGGATGGAATGGGGCGGGGGTGGGATGGCGATTGGGATGGGTGCTGACTGTAGCTGGGGCGTTGTTTTCATTCACGTTGGCACATTTCATTATGTATTCTTGCCGCAACAATCCAAATGAGATATAATAATGGGGCGATACATGTGGATGTGTGAATGGCAAGACAAACAACAACAATCGCTACATAATACAAAACACATCAGCAACATGAAAGCAAAAAAACAAAAATACACGTAATAAAAACGGAATGTGGAACAATGTTTTCGCACTGCGTTGGAGCGGCGTGCTGGGTAATGGGTGTTCGGTTGGTGGTTGCTGGTTGGCGGTGGGATGGTGCTGCTGTACTCTCAAGAGTTGAAAGTGCTTAAAAACTCATTGACACTTCTTATGATGGTCAAATGAATGGAAACGGTTACATGCTGTAGCTGTTGCTGTTTACTCACGTTTACTTGGGTATGCAATAAAAGTTTGTTGGACATGTAAGGACTTTTCCACGAGTTCTATGCTACGAATTCTATTAGATATATTTGTTCAGTGGGTGTTGACTGTTTTCGGTGAAAACGAAAGGATAAGCAATAGAGCAACTGTATGTGAGAAATTGTATGTTTTGTTAGTAGATTTAATTGATCTAAGAGTGTTACATTGTAATCCACACATGCGGTTGCAGTTAAAAAAGACGTTGGGGTACTTTGAACACCTTTTCGAACGTGTCGAAAATTTTACCCTGTCTGATTTTGATAAAATTTAATAAAGTTTATAAAGTTTATATAAACATTTTATCGCAACTCATTGTGGTTAAAATTTGGTGGGGCTCTACGGTTGGCCACCATTAGCAATTCTAATACGGCACCATTAGCAATTCTAATACGGCAAACAAAATTAACACATTTCGAGGATTAACTTTGTTAACCCGCGCTAACCCTGAAGATTAAACATACAATTTGAATCTGTAGGAACTGAAGTTTAATTTTTAACCTCATTTTAAACTGGTGTACATTTCGATGCAACACTGTTAGTTATTAAAAAAATGCAATCATAATGAAAACATACACAAAAAATCAACTATTTGACGAATGGAAACCTATCGAAAATATCCGACGCGTCGCCGCCAACAACAATTTTTTGAAGCTCACGCTATAAATGTGTCATGTCTCTTATGGCCAGTTTTTCGGTCAGTGGTGATCTTTGTTTCTTACTTAAATTCTAGTTAAACATATAATTGTGTTTTTCAGTCATTATTTAACTATGACTTAACCCACAATGTTGGTTGGTTAGCTTTTAGTCAGAACCATATAATTTTGACAATCAAATTACTGACTGTCAAAATGAGAAATGTTAGATTGTATAAAATATATGCTTCTGTTTTGCGTATTTGTACACATACGTTGAGTCTAGATCGTTATATGATTGCGCCTATATAGTTTTTTACACATTTTTTGTTAAAATAACTTTATGCATCTATTCTTATTTTAAAACATGTTTATACTGCACTCGAAATCTAGAGAGATCTAGATTTCGTAGCCTAAACATCTGATTTTCCGCACACAAATCAGCTGTTCCAGCATAAACGCGGTATTACATAATTCCATTTTGTTTGTTCCTCTTTGTTGCTTTGGTATTTATTCCAAACTAGTTTTTTTCCAATAAGAATACAAGGGTTGCCATAATCGTTAACAATATGGCGACTTACATAACTCACCACTGACAAAACAAAATGCAAAGTTAACCTCAAATTAACTTTAAATTACGATTAAGTTATCTTATAGTTAACTACCCAATTAAAAACTGGCCATTATTGGTTTTAACCTATGAGCCGATTTTATCGACTGGCCTGAATTGACCCACTGAGCTAATTTTAAATGTTCAGGTATTTCAAAAACATCACAAATTTGTATAAAACTGGCGTCGTCTTTGATAAATTTGTCTCGCCGCGGAGTTTGTCTAAGCACGGCGTTGCCACTTGAAAGGTCTATTTAATCTCAAATTGGGTGGTGTAAGTGGCAATGATTAGAGAACAAGGTTATCGATAACCTGGCCGCGATAAATGGCGGTGTAATTGCGTTATAAGTTCGATCGAAACTTAGTGTGAGTTTCTGGAGCTTCTTAAATCGAATGAACCAAATTTATTTTTTCAGCCCCATTGGAGTTTGTTCTTTAAACTAAATAAATGTGTTGGCAAATTATTCGATCCAAATATTTGTAACGTATCGGAGACGATTATGAGCTTTCTAACATTTGTATCTAAATATAATTAGAATGCCAACAAACAGTTAGTGGTGCATATTGCAATATAATTGCATAATGTTAATTACGCCTAAAAGTATGCCGTCGCTACCAAATACCAACTAACCACGAATGTTTGATGGTATCGTAGGAACAGTTTGAAACAATCGAGAACAGATGACATCTCACCACTACGATAATCAGTTAGTCGATGCTTAATTTCGAGAACGGACAGCGATACTATGAGCTGATTCTTGAAATTATAATACTGATATAAACTACTGTTGTGCAGCGGAACTTAGGTCAGCCTCATAACAAACGGGTGATGTACGCTTCGCCGGAAATAGACTTACCAAGAAAATACGTATTGTAAAAGTGTAGTATTAACTTGTACTGTACAAGAAAAATAAAGAACAACTTTGTGCTTATCGTAATTTAAAAGGAACCTTATTTTATTAATAAGAAATAAAACAGCACTAAAAGCGACAATTAAAAAATTCGTAACAATATTTTTTTTTTGTCAGAATGGCGATAGGTTACTTTTCGTAAAAACCCCTATTGAACTTACTATTTTCGTAAATTCTTTTATCGGGTTTGTTTATCCAAAAATTTACTTGGAAATAATTTCTGTAGACATTGTTTTCGCGTATCTCTTCGTTATTAAAATTTTCAATACAGCGATTATTTTTGTCGATTAAGGATACATCCCTATTGTCATTTCCTACCCACAATTTAAAAATTTCACTGTTCACAATTATAGGCTTGTAATTGTATCATGGATTTGCAACAGATTTTGACATTAGAATGTAGCTTAAAATCGTTGCAAGAGTAAGTTTGTAACTATTGTTTATTGCTATTTCAAGGTACCACACAAATTTATAATGCTCTGCATTTTAAGTAAAAACGATTGGTAAAAGATTGGATTGGTAAGGGCTCAAGCTGAAATTTTTTCAACAAATTTGGAACATCTTTTGAATATTTTGAGTTTAAGAATTTAAATCTATTTAACTCAATTATTATAGGTTGTTGCATTGCTATATTTTGTTTAAATACACACGCTGATACCTCTATATTTGGTTGTTGAGAAGCAAATACAACGTGTTTCGCAAATATACTATACTTGTATCCAAACACATTGTGCTTGCTTTTCAATATTACATTTTGGAGACACAATGATTGGTAGGTTAGGGTTTTATGTTCCGAATCTGGCTTTGTTTGTTGAAAACTGTTGAAAACAAACACGCGGCAGAGAAAAAAGCACCATGTCTTCAATTTATGAAAACAATGCCCGGCAACATATTGCAGGAATCATATATATGTTTGCAAGCATTGTGTTTGCAATTGTTGCTTTGTTTGTTTAAAACTGCTGAAAAAACCCCTGGCAAACAACAAAGGAACAAAAGCGCATCAGATTTTCAATTCATAAATGCCTGCAAACATACATATATTTTTCCTGCAATATGTTGCTGGTGTCGTTTTTTCTGTGTGTAATTCTTTGTCGTTACCTCGCGCATGTAGATTTTTTCATTAAAGCAATGTTTAAAGCAAATCCGATGCAAAAATGACAAACAGTTTATTATTTTAGTAGTTTCATACAATGGGTAAGAGATTTAAAATGGCATAACTCTGGTACAGTAACTGCAAATAAAAAACTTTCGTTTACAAAATTGCTTGGAATTTATCCGTCTTTTAAAGTGCAACATTAGTATTTTAAATTTTCTTTGAAATTTAAAGCAAATGCGATGCGAAAATGGCAAACAATTTCTAATATTTTTAGTTTCTTACAATGGGAAAAAGCTTTAAAATGGTATAACTCTGGAACAGTAAATGCAAATTCAATTTTTTTTAATTGCTTGGAATTTACCTGTCTTTTAAAGGGCATCATTAGTTTTTTAAATGTTCATAGAAATTTTAAAACTTCTAAAGCGCAATTTACAAAATTTCTCCAAAATTTACGAAACAACTTGATACATGAGCAAAATCATTGCCAAAGCTGGTGGTTCGTGCATAGACAATAAAAGTCTGGACGTTTTGCTTTAAGTATAATTCAAAAAACGTCCGGAATGTCAGATTTTTGGGGAAAATTCGACTTGCGCGACCTCTAAACCTCTAAAAAAAAAAAATCAAAAATACTTTACCCTATAAGCTTTCCAATTAAGCTTGAGCAACAATGAAAATCGAAAAAGAAATTTTTTTGGGACACCCTACTGCACACACAAACATAGACATCTTATAGCTTTACTGATGTGAATCCTGTACATCTATGTTATTGGTCGAATTATTCTTGTATTGGTAGAAAATCAATAAAGTTTTGCTGCAAAAAGTTGGCACAACTTTTATAATGGTTTTATCTGACGATATACACAAGTCCGAATAACATTTCGTATGGCTGCAAATCAAGCACTTCATGAGGGAAAAGTTCAGAAATACGTAAATGTCTTATGCAAGGTTTTCGAAAAATTGATGCAAACTAACTGGAACCAGTGTTGCTAACCTCAATCGTTTTAAAATCCCAAAAACATAACCAACAAATTCCTTTTAAAAATAAAAAATCAATCGTTTCCCATTACATCCCATGAAGGGACAGAGGAGAGCTTCTCACAATCACTGAGCTGTGCGCTTTCCAGTTTTAACTCACTGATTGGAACCTATAGTTTTACACCGATTCCGAACGGTATTTTGAGAACTTTTTGGCTAAATACTCGATAGTGTCGCCGTCACTATGCGAGTTGACCGCCGCCTAAAGAAATTTTAAGGTGGTCTGACCAATGATCGAACCCAGGATCTCATGTACACGAGGCGCGCACACTACCATTGCAACACCGACAGTCCACATTCCTTTTATTGAAATAAAATACCCTATTGTTTAGTACGAATTTTATATTAAAATGTTATGTATGTACACGTACAAATGTAACAAAAATAAATAAATCACAAATAACCAAGCACTGAAGTCTTATTTGTGTCTGTACACCTTGACAAGTTGTGTTAATCTTCATTATAATTTTATTAATTAATATTACATTTATAATCTATTTTTACTTTGAACAGATGGTCTGTGTAAAACCATACACATCTACAATATTAACATTGCGTGATTGTTAATGTTGTGTATAATTTTCAATGACCGGCCTAATGTCAGTTACGTTTCAAATTTTATTTTGTTATGACCGATTTTGTTAGGATACGTGTTATGATTTTGTCAAGGTTAGAAAGTGCAGAAACATTATCATGTAACTGACAAAATCGGTCATATCAAAATAAAATTCAAAACTTAAGTGGCTTCAGCCCGACCATAAAAAACTATACCCGCAGAAAAACTGCAACTGTGTGATATATACAAGGTGGCGCAAAAGTAAACTTCCGATGTTTTTTGGCTGTAATTTAAAACAAAAAAGAAAAACTTTGATTCTTCTTGTGGATTATTTTTATTTGGTCTTTTAATTTTTTTTACATCAAGTCGAGAATATGATGTCATGTAAATGGCCGCCGCCACAGTTGATTGTCATTTGAGCTCCTTTTATGGCATTTTCCATCACTTTGGCCAAAACTTCCGGCGATAGGTCCTCACATTCTTGACAGATATTGTCTTTAAGAACTGCAAAAGTCTGAGGCTTGTTGACATAAACCCGCGACTTCAAAAAGCCCCACTAAAAGAAGTCTGGAGCGGTCAAATCAGGCGATCTTGCTGGCCAGTGCAAATCGCCAAAACGGGAGATTAGGCGCCCGGGAAATGCATCCTTCAGCATATCGGTTGTGGCACGTGCAGTGTGTGCCGTTGCACCGTCCTGTTGGAACCACATGTTTTCCAATCCCAATTCATCAAGTTGCGGCAAAAAGAACTCGTTGATCATTGCTCTGTAGCGTGGCACGTCGTCTGGTCGATGTCGACGGCGCTTCCATGACATCCTCGGCTACAGCAGCAATATTCTCTGCAGGACGGCTACTCCGGGGTCTGCCACGCCTGGCAGCATCTCGTGTTGTGCCAGTCTCTTCGACGCGAGCGGCTAAACGTCGCAGTGTTTGACCAGTAGGCGTTGGACGGCCAGGAAATCTGCGACGAAATTCACATTGTGCCAAAGTCACCGACCGATTATTGGTCAAATAAATAGTCAGCAATATTCCGCGTTCTGGAGCAGTGTAGCGTAACATTGTTTATTAACGTGTATTTCGCATGTGTTTACTACACAAATGTCAAAACAGAACTGACATTAGGGGCCAATCGCAAAATTTATAGCATTTTCTGATAGGAGGATTACTTTTGCGCCACCTTGTATATTAAACTAATCTAAATGCACTGCAACTCTGCGAGAATGAGCGAGGTAAGAAGAACATGACAGAACAAATCCCTCTGTACTTGTGTTGTGTTGGAATAATGAAATTTCTGTGTGAGTCATGTTTTAAATTATGCGTTTTCAGCCTGCGTTAATTGTTAAATTCTATTTTGAACACCCTTCGTAATTCACGAGCATTTACATCACCGAGTTACATTAATAAGAGTTTGCAACCGCTGATTTTTGTACTAAACGTAGACCGCGATCTACTTGGAAAACATATAGAAAATGATAGTGGAATGAGAGAAATCTTTAATTTTAACAATTTGCGTGTTATTTGGGATCTACACATATAATGTTACGCTAACACTTCATTAAATTTTGATTTTTTTCACTGAATAACCATTTTTTTAAACGATTTAATTGACAAAATTTACTACCAGTGATGTGTTTTGTATTTTGGCTTGACACGCGGCAGTAAAAGTATGAAAATCACACCTATTACCTATAACCCTTTCTTCTTTGCCAGCGTCTTCTCTATTTGTTCTCCAAGTACTAACTGAATCAGCTGTCTCATCGATATCCCTTGATTTGCATTCTACGTTCTACCCATGGGTTATTTCCACAGAGTAATATTAAAAAGAGTTTGCAACAGCAGTTTTATGTACTAACAATGTCCATGGAATACTTGGAAAAGATATGGCGAATTAGAAAAATCTCTAATTTTAACAATTTGCATGTTAATTAGCATCTACACAAATAATTTTACTCTAACACTTCATTACATTTTGATTTTTTTCACCGAATATCTTTTTATATTCGATGTAATTGACCAAATCTACGCGGCTCCAAAAGTATGAAAATCGCACTACGCATCCCAGCCACCTATCACCGTGTCTCCTTTGAAAGCATCTTCTCTATAAGTTCTTCAAGTGCTAACTTGATCAGCTGGCTCATCGATACCCCTTGGACATTTCTCGTATAATCGGCTGTTCTGCTTCTTACTTACATTCGTAATAATAATTTTTTCAAACAAACAATAACAGAAATTACATTTTGCCTTATTTGCATTTAAAAAAAATCAGGTGAATATTATAATAATAATAATATCATTATCTGGCAATCATAATATCATTATCAACATTTATTGTGCATCTGGCAACACTAAACTTTGTATTATTCATCTTGCAATATAGTTATTTTGTTGTACCAAGGATTGCTCTGGAAAATATGAAAGTTTTTCTCTTGTTTTGATTTTATATAATCTAAAATTTGCATGGTTAACATAATAATATTACATTGTATAAACCGTGTGCTTCTCAGCAGCCTTCCTTGTGAAAATGGACTCCACCAAGAAGCAGAGGTTGGCAATAAACCAGATAAAATATTATAAGAAGAAGTGTGAAGACCCAGAATTCAGAGATAAGGAGAAAAAAAGACAGCGAGCCATCAGAAAAAAGCAAGCAGAAACTTTTGCAGCTTCTGAAAAGAAGAAACAGAGAGAATCAGCCAATGGAAGACAGAAGCAGTGTAGAATACGTAAGAAGTTAGCTCTGAACTCACCCAATAATGCAAGTACCTCCAATGTTTCTACACTATCTCCTATGCCATATAGAGTGCGGCAGACCTATAATAAAGCTCTCGGTAAATCTATGCGATCTCTTCCCAAGTCACCTAGCAAAAAGCTAGCCATCGTGTCAGGTTTGGCTTCACATTTTGGACTAAAAGTGTCTCAGGAAATGGAAGATGTAACTAATGGCATCGATATCAACGTCTTAGAAAATTTAGTTGTTAATTATTTTTTACAATCTAATATTGTGTACACCGCTCCAGGATAAAAAGATGAAATGACGATTTGGGTGAAGGGAGAAAGGATACGTGTGCGAAAATATTATTTAACGTTACATGTAAAGGAAGCCCATTTCCTGTTTATAGTTAGAACAATGTCGTAAGTACAAAATTGGCTACTCCAAATTTTGTAGCTTGCGTTCAAACAATGTACTTTTAATTAAAGATACTCCTGCCAACCAGTGTAAGTGCTTCAAACATGAGAATTACCAAATGATGTTGGGTGGCTTAAAACTACAATACAATCACCAATTTTTGGGAAAATTCCTGTGTTCAGAGACTACAGACAGTAACCAAGTTTTGCAGTCAGACTGCTGGAAAACTAAGTGTGAAAATTGTCGAGATGGAAAACTCCTCACATTGGACAGTGTAGGCCCAAAGTTTACAGCCGAAACTCGCGTTTGGAACCAGTGGGTAAAACACCAAGACACCAAGAGGCTTGAAATCAAATCTCAGGAGGGTTGCGCAGCAGAACTGATGTATGAAATTAAAAGTGCTATACCCGATTTTCAAGAATATGTTCGGATTACGCGAATCCAGGCCTGAGCATTTGAAAGCGACAAAGATAATAGTTTAGTGCTTCAACTTGACTTTGCAAGGAACTATTTATGTGAATGGCAAGGGGAATTGAAATCAGCCTTATGGATCGTAAAAGCGTAACTTTATTTACAGCAGCACTGTTTGATGCCAAAAATACCAAATGTTTCCTCATAGTATCAGACACAGGAGATAAAACTAAAAACACTGTTGCTGTGTTTCTTACCAACCTCTTGCACATAATTCAAACGAAATGTAAATCGAAATTAATAATTTGGACTGATGGCCCATCCAGCGAATTCAAAAATCGGTACATGGCCTACTTCCTGTACCTGTTAAATTCTAAATTCCAAGACAAATTTGAGTCCATAGAGTGGAAGTACACGGCCACATGACATGGCAAAGGTGTGGTCGACGGTATAGGTGGCTCTGCCAAGTCACGAGTACGTGCAGAAGTAATGGGGCATAGAGAAGTTGTGCAAACTGCTAAAGATTTTGCGATTGTCGCCGCAAAGATTATGCCCAATGTAGCTGTTGTGCCAATTATGCAGGCACATATTGACGACGAGTCTTAATCGATAGATTGGTCAAGCGCAATTGAAATCAAAGGAATTCAAGGGGTACATTCAATTATTAATTGTAACTCTGAATTACACTTATATATTGATTGTAGATCCTTGAAACCAGCTATAGTTAAGAGATATTCTCGGGATAATCTGCTGGAAATTAAAATTACTACAGGAACATTTATTTTGGCAAGAGTTCCAGGGAAAAAAACATACAAAAATGTTGTTTCTCAAGTTTTGGCATCAGTGAAGGAGAGGACTTAACAGTTTCTTACTTAAAAAATATTGCAAGCAATACATTTTCATATGTTGCAAATGCTAAGCAATGTGATCTAGACAGGCATGATATTGTTAAAATACTCCCAACACCTGTAATTTCAAGCAGGCTTGTCATATTCTGTGAAAATTTTGATGCAAATAAATAGTATATAAAATATTCAGCATTTTGTTCCTTAGAATTAATTATTTGTTACAAACTCTATGTAATGTATATTTAATAAAAATAAATCATAACCATTTGGCAATATTTGTATTTGGATTTATCATTTAGAGAAACAAATGAAATAATAAGCCTTTTAAAAAAAATTCTGTTTTACTCTGTCACATACATGATTGTCCTGTAACAAACATGATAGGCAAATAATTTTTTTAATAGCCTGGATTTCAAATGTATTGACGAAATAAAAATGTTTTCTATAATGTCATCTCTTGTTTTAACTATTAAAAAAAATTAAGCCTAGAAACCATTATACATTAGCTGAAATAAATTTCCAAAGTGTTGAATATGAAAAGCACTTGTCCAAAATGTCACATACATGATAGCTACAAATTTATTTACTATACTTTTATTTATGATGCAATGTTTCTGGAAAAATTTGTAAATGGCAACAAGAGCATCCCATTTGCAGTAAAAGTTTAAGTTCAAGAATATTATCAGCGTTGGTACCTTTTAAAAATGTATTGGAGGTGAAAAACGAGTAAAACCGTCACATACGTGATCATGGAACGGCCGTAAAGCTCAAAACTGAATTTGAATGCTAAAAATGAGTAAAACCTAAAAATCCATTTAAGGGTTAATTTCGTACTTATTCCGAATTGGCGCCAAAATGTCCCACAAAACTGCATTGTAAGGGGTTGGTGTGTATTGGAAAAATATTCTATGTAAAATTTCACTATAAGTCACCGAACAAAAGAAAGCTGTAGATTAATATCTATAAATAAAAGATCAGTATAAATTTGGGTATCTAAGAAAGAATTTATTTGTTACATTTTCCTTTTAGCTCTTGGTATTTCTATGCCCTTATCAAACAATGTCCAGCATATGTCAGCCACAAGAGAATCAATACACTTCCCTTTATTTCGTTCTTCAATAGGTGCAAATGTTTGATGAAATTGTTCACCATGTTCATCGGACTCTGTTGCCAACTGATGCTCAAAATAATTCACATGAGAATTCCGTTGTCAAAACCTTGTTATTTTCGAAAAAGTTTTTTTCCACAGTGTATTTAGCATAGAGTAATGACGTATAGAGCTTCCATTGTGCTCATATGACATTTCCTTTCACACTATAATTGTGGTGTATTTACACAAAAATGTTAACGCACATTGGATGGTTTGAGCCATTGCCTCTATCTGGTATTATTCAAGCAATTCTTTCCAACATCCAACCGCCCATCTGCACACATGCCTTAAATTTACTGAGAGAATTGGCGTCTCTATACGTCATTACTCTATGGTATTTAGTAAGCAAAATCTTCACGAATTTTTGTATCTACATACATATTTCGTTTAATATTTTTCGATTTATTTCTATTAATTTTATACAAATAACCAGTACATAAGATTCAGTCGGGTGAACCGACTTAATCACACCCTCACCCTAAGTCATCCATTGCGTGGGAGTTCTGCTAAATAAAAAACGCCCATACTCAAAAGGGACCATATACAATAGCGGATTGACATTGCGCTAAATATTATTGAATACCCAAATTAGTTAGTTTCCCTCCCAATACTCATATGCGATGTTCAAAAATGGGCATGGTAAGTTGTTGCGAAAATTTTGATCAGTACTAAATTTTATTAAGATCGGTTATGATTTATTGGAGATATCGAGTCGGCAAACCGTAAATACGACCAACTTTGGTATGGGAGGTACGAAACTGGGCGTGGCACAATAGTCAGTTATTGATTACACAGTAGCTTTTAGCAAAATATTACCTAGTATCGAATTTTATTACGATCGGTTGTAGTTTACGAGAGTTATCGTGTCGATCAACCGGTCATCCGCCTTATTTTTATATGGGAGGTACCAGGGTGGGTTTGGCAAAACAGCTCATTTTTTCTATAGGAGAGCTTTATTTGACTAAATATTGACTACTACAAACTTTCATAAAGCATAAAGCGAACAATCAGACGGCCAAACAATTTTTGTATGGGAGGTACCAAAGTGGGCGTGGAAAAATCACCCTTGTTTTAATCGCTGATTGGCGTTTGATAACGTGAAGCCTCTTACCTAATTTCATTAAGGTCGGAAGTGTTTCACGCGATTTATCGCATTGACAACCCTGACGAACACCCTGTTGTGTATGGGAGGTACCAGAATGGGCGTGACAGTCTCGCCCATTTCCTCCAGTTAAGTAGGCATTTACAGATTATTAACCGGTGTGAGAGTTGAAGCTAATCACATCTACCAGAAGAAAGGTTTGAAAGAAATATGATTTAATGCTAAATGTGTCGATTTGTATGGGAGGTACTAGAAGGGGAGTGGCCAAAACGCCCATTTTCAATCCCAAACTCAATATTGGCAAATAATAGTCACTGACAAAATTTCATTGTGATCTGTAAAGATTTACGGCAGTTACCGTGTAGACCAGCCAGCCAGCCAGACAGACGGACATGGCTCAAACATCTTAAAAAGTTCTAAAACGAATTTCGTCCAAAGATACTAAGGGTCTAATATGGCTCCTTCTATGTGTTAAATTTTTTTACGTATTAAATGATATATACCCCCATCCCTATGGGTGAGGGTATAATCAGAAGATTATTTACGCAAACGATGTTCTCCATTCAAAAACAGAAAGAGTGTGAAACAACAATGCAGAAATATGAAACAAAGTAAAGAGAAACATCGAAAATCCTCTCGAATTCTCATCTCGTAGGTCTACCCCTCGTGCTTGTTCCCACTTGTTCCCTCTGATCTCGTAATTAACACGGAGTGGGGAACTGACCGTCGGGAGTGTAATCGCTAGAGTGCGCGACTCTCGTACATGAGAACGTGAACACCTTAAATTGCTATCGACGATGATCGCCTCGATTAGTGATGACGACACTACCAAGTACTTAGAAGATCTGCATGAATGCAAAAAAAGTACCCATGTACATTTTCATACCCATACACATGGGTCCGACCCCCATAAAATTTGGAAGATAATAACAGGCAGGTAGCCGCCAAGATACCTTGCGTGTTTTCTCCTTTAACTTCTCAAAAAAATGAATGTTTGAAGTACCATGTTTCACGTGTGTATATATAAACATATGTATTTTGATAAAACATTCACATTGTTTGTCAAACCGCTTGATGTGGCTCTACTAGAGATGGGCACGAGTCACGTGATTGGCGTGATTCACGTAAATCAGGCGTGAACGTGAGCGTGACCATGTTTATCGAGACAAAAGTGTCTCAATCAACTTGTTTCGACTTTTGGTGATGAAGCACTATCAAAAACCACTGTTTATCCTTGGTACCAAGAGTTCAGTCTCGGACGGTTGTTCTGCCACAAAACATCGATGCTGTGCGTGAACTGATAATGCGAGATCGTCATGAAACATATCGTGAGATAGAGGCATCCTTGCACATTACTTCCACTTCGAAACATTCTATTTTGCATGAACATTTGGCTGTAAAGAAGATTTGCTCGCACGTAATTTGACAATCGCTCAAAATAAAAAAAACGCTGGTGTCGATTGGTGTAAGGAAATGATTCAAAAGTTCGACCATGGTGCTTCAAAAGACGTGTATAAAATCGTGGCAGGTGACGAATCATGGATATATGCGTATGAGACGGAAACAAAACAGCAATCGACCATGTGGGTCTTTCAAAACGAGCTAAATCCAACAAAAGTTGTTCGTGGAAGAAGCACAGCGAATCAAATGGTCGCCTGTTTATTTGGCCGAATTTGTCATGTGGCCACTGTTCAACTTGAGCAACGTAGGACGGTCAATTCAGAGTGCTTTAAGACCATTTGTTTGCCGGAAGTCTTTGGAGAAATTCGTAAAACCAATTAAGCTCTCACACAGCTCGTCAAGCAGGCCAATTTTTGAGCAGTCACAACATCCTTCTCTTTTTCTTATTTTCATTTACAATCTCCTGGGTCAGACTGTGAATCCAATCTACTCTTTTGCGGATGACAGTAATCTTTATCATTTTTATTCATTCGACCGTAGGCCAAGTCTTCAAGAGATTGAAGTCAAACGCCGAACGATGAATGAAACACTCCACCGGGATCTGGTATCCATTGTTGAATGGGGCGAATGAATATAGTAGATTTTAATGCGGGTAAGACCCAGTGTTGATTGTTGTCGCATAAGAGGATTGCTGACCCAAGTGTGTCGTCATTGTCTATGGACGGTGTGGATATTGATGAATCAGACGCTCTTGATGTTCTGGGCATGAAAATACAATGTGATGTCCGTTGGGCAAAACTTGTATTTGAAGTGTCGAAAGATGCATTCAAGTGTCTAGGCTTTTTAAAGCGGTGCAAGAAATACTTCACTCCATCTCATCTTCTCAATATCTACAACACCTAAATCAGGCCAAATATGGAATATACCTCTCATATATGGGCAGGTGCCCCTGGACATCTTTGGAGTTTCCCGACCGTGTCCAGAGGAGAGCGACGGTGTTGAAAGAGGACAGTAGGGTATCCAACTCTATTGCCTCTCTTAAGCATC
The DNA here is from genome assembly GCA_963931995.1 of Phaonia tiefii. Taxonomy (NCBI): domain Eukaryota; kingdom Metazoa; phylum Arthropoda; class Insecta; order Diptera; family Muscidae; genus Phaonia; species Phaonia tiefii. The sequence goes on from OZ008367.1 coordinate 15,294,488, forward strand.
GTCGAACTGTGGGTTGCGTGTCGCTGTTCTATCGATACTTCCACGGTATGTGTTCCTCGGACATCCGTCAACTTATGCCAGACGTGAGGATATTTAGCCGAAGCACGCGGCTTTCCAGGAGCAGTCATCCGTTTTTTATCTAGTGGCTGGTTTACTGCACTATACTCTATAGAGAAAATTCGTTCTTCAGCTGTAAAGTCCGTATGTGGAATAAACTTCCGGCTAGTGTATTTCCCACCAATTGTGACGTACAAAGATTCAATGCAAATGTCAACAGACACTACTCCATCTTTCCACCCTCAACTACCTCAATTTTCCTTCACCAACACAATGCACTGCCTTTACAGTGGGCATCTCCTGAGTGTTGGGTTGGTAAAGAAAAATTGTCTCATCCTCCGTACAGTCCTGATTTGGCGCCCAATGATTTCTTCTCGTTCCCCAATATCAAACGGAAACTGCGTGGTCAATGATTTATGAGCGCCGAAGAATCAGTTGAAGCGTTCAAAAACTATATTTTGAAGGTGTCTCAAGAGGAATGGAAAAACTGACATGACACATAGTTTGAACGAATGCAAAAGTGTATTGATCATCAAGGGGAATATTGTTACGAATAAGTAAAAGCTTTTGCTTGCCCTTAATGACTCTACTAACATTATGTAAATAGGCGGTTAGTGCTGCGCCTGAAAGTATGCATTGTAACAACGTACCTGCTCGCTAAACCAGTAGCATGATTTCGCCTCAGTTAAGATAATTCTCCACCATTCAAGATGATTATACAAAGATAAGCAACAACAAGAACTAGAAGTTTCTTGAATTCGCTATATATAACTTCATTTAAGTTTGGTGAGTTGGTATAAATAGCGGAGGTCTTTGAAATGGAGAGTTCAGTTTGTGATTAACCGCCGGAAAGTAAGCAACGCGGTTTAATAGTAAAACATAAGAATTATTGTAAAGTGGTGTAAATAAAGTAAACTCTTGTACTGTTTGAGTAAAATAAAAGGAAGTTAAACTATTGTAATTATCGTAATTTAAAACGAACCTTTAAAACGTCCCGCGCTAAAAGGACGAATAAGGAAATTCGTAAAAATATGTTGAAAAACAATAAAGCCATTTTCATTGAAATTTGTTTGTTATTATTTGCTATTTCTAATAAAACAAAAAATTCGTTGATATCTCACACGCAACTTGTTTTATTGAATTTGGAAATTCCTTTCAGATGCCCAACCATGCCCAACCGAAGAAAACAATGTTTGGAGTGCAGATTTGACGAATGCGAGCATTGCCTGGCATTTTTCTTTTTCTCTCGCATCTGTAGGATTAAATGAAGACTCTGGTTGTAGCAACTGAATACCATCGAATGGCTTAATTTCTCTCATATGTTTTTGTGTTTTAGAATGGCGGGATATATCGAAGTGTTTTGCAGCAATCATACATGTGCAATAAATATATATTGCCGTGAACTCATCGTTGGGCGGTTTGGACACTTCTTAAAAGTGGGTTCTGCTACCCATACCTTGCGATTTTTTGGGCATCTTCCCAGCTAAGAATTTATAAGTATTAAGCGTAATAACCGGTACTAAAATAGAAGCAAACTTAGCTTGGGTGGTCAATGAATATGAATATATTTTTGAAAATACTTCATCCTTCGGCCACAGTAATGCGTACATACAGCTGCGGTCAAAAATAAATGTCGATAACGAAATATTTTAGTTTTACATAGGGGATCTTCAAAGTTTTTGCATTGAGTTAAAGATGATAGTGTATCATTCTTAATTTGACTTCAAATAAAATCCTAAGTATTTGTAGCCTTGAGGGTAAGCCTTAAGAACCATTTATTTCGGAAATTCAATCAGTCAAAATAATAGTAGTGCTAACAAAAATTTAAAATATAATTTTTTAAGTTATTTTAAAATAATAAGTTTAATGAAGATATTTCTTTGAATTTAATACTTAGTTGTATTGCCTTTGTGGTTTCTTACTGCTTCACAACGTCGTTTCATGGAGTCAACTAGTGTTTTTCACCTTTCATCAGGTATTTTTGCCCATACCTGTTTAATTACACACATATGCTCTTTATTGTTTTTCGGTTTTGCTAGTAAGACCTCTGTTTTGACATCACACATAGATAAATAAAAACCATAGATGGTGAAAGATAGGTGGTGGATTTGAAAGTAAAGCGAAATTTTCTAGATGGCGTCGGTGTGGTGGATATGGGCAAATTTCCCTAGAAACAAAAACTATTGAAAAACTATAAAACCATGCTTTTTTGCTTTTCGTATTGTTAACAAATATCAAAAGCGATATGCTTTTCTATTATTTATATTCCATTTTAAAATTTAAACAACAGAATCGAAATAAAAATTATGTTTGAGTGCTTGTTCGTCGCATCTGAATGAAAAATGGTCGTACGGAAACAGCATGTGTCCTCTGGTGAAAATGGTGATTAAGCAAATGAATCATCTATGGTTTATATTTATCTATGCATCACATTAAAAATTTTCCAATGAATTATGTTCCGGTAACTGCGCGGGTCACACAATATCACCGGTATTATTGTGTTCATACACGCATAGAAAAAAATCGTTCCTCCCAAACCAAATCTCAGATAACTGAAGTTCGTTTGGGGACTGTAGTTGGGAGAAGGAGCGAACTTCTGTTCACCCATACATGTAATTTCGTTTGGGAGAACCGAAAAATGTTTGCAGCAAACGAGTTATGAAAAACATAAGCTGAAAAAACCGTTTGTGAGAAACGAAAAACGGTTCCGCCAAGTGTTCCCTCGGTTACAGCAACCGAGTTGTAGTTGATCCTAACTAAAAAAACGTTTGCGAGAACTGAAAAACGTTTGCAGTAAACGAGTTATGAAAAATTAAAGCTGAAAAAAACGTTTGCGAGAAACGAAAAGCGGTTCCACCAACTGTTATTTCGGTTACAGCAACCGAGTTGCAATTAATACTTTTATTTTCCATAAGCTCTTTTTTGTTTAAATTTCCAACTTTTATGATTTTGATTTTACCCATAAAGTTGGTTTTAAAAAAAGCTGGAATTTTTGTATATTTTTTCACTAAAAGCGCAGCAACCTACAACGCGTCAATTGTCTATCCAAGATATATCGACAAGGTAGAAGCATACGAGTGTGTGATCGCGGTTATGTGTATGCGTGAGTGTGTATGCCAAACGAGTGGATAAGATTGTGTATATAGTCGACAGAATGAGAGAAGTTTACGTTCTTCGTAATCTGTGCTCTAATTAGAAAAATGGCTAATTTCAGTTAACTTGCGGCAAATGTATTTTTGTACGCGTTTAATGCAAACGAGAACTCGTTTGTAACAACATGATACACATTTGCGCTATATGAGTTTATTTGGGAGAACTACATGAACGGTTGCGATTAATAAATTAATACAATTCAATCAAAGTATTGTTGTGGCAACCGAGCAATATACGTTTTTTTCTTTGCGTGTACCGCCTATTTGCAAGTTGGGTATGTGTTTTGGATCAGTGGCCTGCTGAGAGACCAATTTAAGTACCATTTCATGTTCTACATATGGCAGCACAATATTTTGTAGTATTTCTATATATTGGACGGCGTTTATTGTAGTTATCAACCAATATTTTGATCCAACCCCATAATATGAAAACACGTCCAAACCTTTACATTTGATCCTCCATGTTTGACCATTTTGGTAGTACGTATTTCGCATTCAGTCGACGTCTTACAAATTGTCGAGTCCCTGCACACAATTTTTGATTCATCTGACCATAAAATATTTCTTCACTTTTCAGTAGATCACGGCAGCCGTGTGTTTGCATATTGCAATCTTTTGGTAATATGTATTTTATTTAAAAGTTTCACGTAATATGCTGCGACCGATTTCAAGACCTAGAGATGGACTAACGTTATCTTATGTTTCGGTGATTGGCGTTAGTGGGTTGTTGGTGCCAAACCATTCTATTCGGCGTATGGTTCCAGATGATATCAACGGTTTTTTGCCATGTATTGCATCATTCTTCGCACGGAATACGACATTTCTAATAATTTTCGAAGAACAGTGGAATATATTCTGAATTTGGCTAAATCATTTACCCTCAGATATCAACATTTTTTATAAGAACCATTTTATCTTCATCAAAATGTTTTCCTCGTCTAAAAAAAAAATAAATGGTTCCCATTACACCCCATGAAGGAATCGAGGAGAACTTCTCACAACCACTGAGCTGTGCGCTTTCTAGTTTTATACTCACTGATTGGGACCTCCACTTTAACACAGGTTCCGAACGGTATTTTTTAAGAAAATAAATAACACAAAATTATTTCAAAAGCAGTGTATATTTTATAAAATCTTACGCATAACTTCAAATCAAGCCGGAAATTGTAGAAAAACATTTTTCTGCACTTTTTTTTGCAAACTGCTATTATTTTGACCGCTTTAAAATGGCGACTAATGTGGCATTACTTAAGTAATTACAAAAACATCACTAAATAAACATTTATTTCTTGTTTGTATTCACATCACACAGCTTTTAATAAAGTATCGGCAATACAAAATCTATCACGCAAAAAAATATAATAAAAGACGTTTATAACAGTCGTGCGCTGCTACTATTTTGACCGTAACTGTATAAATTAACAGTTGTTCAAAAGTCTTAGCAACAAAAATGTCACATTATAATTAGAATGCGCAAAATAGAACAAAAAGTTAACATTGTTTTGCAAAATAGGTGTTGTATACAAAACGGGCTAAATAAAAACTCAAAACGCGTGCAAATTACCCGTTTTTTCCAAAAAAGCGTCAATGACATTTCTTACGCGTTTTGCAAGGTCGAAAAGTGCTAAATCTAGCCCCAGAAGAGCTAAGTTGGCAGCACTGCCTAGAATAGCCATCATCTTTCATTGTTCGTAGAATGTGTGTGAAGATTTTTTCACCTGCAGAACCAGTGGTGAGATATCATGTGTAAATTCATAATACTCGAGGGCGAACTGGTATGTTTTAAGGGCATACTTTCAGGCGTAGCATTATTCGCTCCATTATTTACCTTATGTTAAAGAGTAAGTAAAAGCCTAACAATATGCACATGTCTTAAATATAAAGCGTAAACCTGTGCAACAGCCTGGTGTACTATGTTTTGTGACACTGACTGTGCGTAAGTACAAACTATGTACTATTTGGAACCCTACCATGCACACCTACACGTATCAGGAACACACACTTCGATACATACATGTGTGTAACTAAACCTGAGCTCATTTTAATAAAGAGTTTTTCTCATTCAGTAAACACAATCAATATGGATGCGGGATGAAAAACGAGGCAAACAAAAAAGCACAGCCTTTTTTTCCAACCCATCAACATCATACACTTGGGGTTATATCATTAGAACCATCTTCGCCTCCATACCAACGACATACACCCGAAATTGTTTTATATGTTGTGCTGTACTGCAAGTATGTAAATGTGGGCGTGTGTGCGGATGTGGATGTTGTTTAACACGCATACACTCACATGCTACTACGGCATTGAGGTATTGGTGTGAGTATTTCAAAGGCAGTTAACATTACTCTCGATGTCACATAGAAATACAAGTTTTACTCGCTCACACATACACATACACACACGCACACACACCAACAAACAAGACACGCAGGCAGGTTGGCATCATGTTTGCCTAGAAAACCGCATCAAGGTTTGTGCCTCCGTTTGTTTGTGTTCCGTTATCACCTCATACAAACGAGAACAAAACACAGCAACTATAAAAAACGCTATCTAATGTAACGGATGTCAATGGCTGCTGTCGTTACATTCGAACAATAACGTTTCCATTCACTGGTAAAGCGACAAACAAAACCTTAAACATGGCCAGTGTTGCCATAGCTTATTAAATGCTACCCCTCTCTCACTGACCCCTGGCCGTGTTGTGGGTGCGGTGGTGGTGGAGGTGGCGTTGGTGCCCCCACTCTTTTCGGATTCACACTCATTTGCCTGCGATTCATGTCCATGTCGATTTATTCAACTGCCACCTGATCATGCATACAACCAGCATTCGGACACTGCGAACAATTGTACCTAAATCCTGGCACAATTTTCTCGCATCGCATTAATCAAAATTGTAACAACTCAGTGCTTTGGCTGGCAAGGACAACAGCCACATCGTATTCAAGTGCGACTAGTACATCGTTCCCGAGAATTGCGCTCATAAAAATTTCATACGATAAAAAAAAACTCATTACTAAAAAAGCCTTAAACTTTATCAACGACTTCATCAGCATTAAGAACCTTTGCGGCATGTTTGTTGCTGTAACCAGTGAGTGTTCCTTATGCTGCTGCCTGCTGCTGTTTTGCGGATTTGTTTAACGTGGCCAGAAAAGAAGGAAAAAACTAAACGAATACCCACAATTGAGATAACGGTGAAGCTGAATGCTACAGAAAACAGCAGCAAAAAACAAGTCAACATAAAATGGTATGAGTTGTGAATAGAAACGAAAGCGAAAAACGAAAATCTCTGTACCAGTGAGCCAATGAACCTTCCTTGACGCCCCTCCACGGAATCACCCCATTCTGTTCACATTCAGCGTTTTCACCGAGTGCAGCCACAAACAAACAACAACAAAAAAACACATCCTTGATTCAATGACAACAAACAGCAGAGCAGCGCACATCTCAGCTCAGCTCGGCTCAGTCTTCTGAGCGCTTTATGATTTCTGTTATTATGAAAAATACAAATCTTCCGAATATAAAAGTTTGCCGGATGAGCACAAAGGGTGTGTTAAATGTTTTTAATTAAAACCAAAGTCATCCCCTGTCGTTTGGAAATAGTAACAGCGCTTGTAGTAATAAGTCCGTCCTCTATAGTTTGTTCGAGAACGAATGAACGAACACCTTTCTCCTTCAGGTCGTTCCCCACGTTTCTTAGCCAGAGATGGATTATCTGTGTGCAGTGATTTGAATTTTGCGCGACAAATGGTGTATTCACCAGTCTGAACACTGGTGTATATTAGCATTAAATGTGACAGCGAGTTGTCATAATAAGAACGAAATCTAATTCAAATGTACACTGACAGAGATGTGACATTTTAAACAAAATGCCAACAGTGGAGTTGTGCGATTTCTTTGGGTGGGACTTAGGTAAAGCTCTTTCCATTATCTGGTAATTTTTAGTAGATACAATTTTTTTGTTCGTCACTCTGTGCTGCAGTGGTGGGTGAAACATAACGTTTGGTACGAATACAAGTGACTTTGTAAATCATATGTTGTTTTGACACTGACGGATTTTTTTCTGTTCGAAATATTGACTATCAGTCAGAATAATACCATCGCGCACTAAAATGGGTCACTTTACGCTTGAACAACGTTGGGAGATATGGGTCTTTTATGGAGAGGCCTATTTTCATTTTGGCAGCTATGTCAACAAACAAAATTGCTGCATCTGGGGATCGAAAAACCCGCACGTCCTTGTCGAGAAGCCAATTGCAATTGCGCTGAAAAATCTGTCGTTTCTGTGCTGTTTGGATGCAAATATAACGTGTGTTTGGAGATTGTCGCAAATATAATATACTTGTGTGCAAACGCATTGTGTTTGCTATTCCGTATAACATGTTTGAGACACAATGATGAATATGTTATAATATATGTGTTTGCGACCCAAATATATCTGTGTTTGTGATACAAATACAGCTGTGTTTGTTGCACTGTTTAAGCTCTCTCGAAAGCAAGAGAATATAAGAGACACAACGAGAGAGTCTTTCTTGTAAGTGTGTTTCTGTATTTTGCATTTTTCTCTCAGTCAGGAATTCCTAAATGTGCGTGTAGACCGCAGATGAAGTCAGTGTTACTTATTTTGGCGTTTTAATTTCATGTATTCAGTCGTAATGGTTCATCGGACAGAGGATGTCAAAGGCGCTAGATCAGAGAAAAAAGAATAAACAAAGGCAAGGACGGTTAAATAGTCTGTGATTTTGCTTTGGTTTTTGTGTATGTGTTTCGTATATATTTATGTGTGCTACCAAAGTGAGAAACGATTTTGAGGAAAGGGTAACAACGTGAAGCCCTTTTTCTGTTCGAGCCTTTACTGAGGAAATCGGAACGGCGGACCAGTTGTGAAATATAATAAGAAAAACACAAGTTATTAATACACGCCTGGCTTGCATGAACTAGATTTGTATATAAGTATATTGTGATAAAAAACGCATAGTTGAAACCTTCTGAAAATAAAAACGTGAGAGACAACAAAGAAGGGAGAAGCAATACAGCAGCAGATTCTCTTTTCATGAAAATAACAAAAAATGCATTCAATTCAAGAAATTGTAAAAACGACCATTTTAAATCTTTTAATTTTTTGTATTAATTATTTATAAATATGGATTTATATTGATAAAATTAATTATAATAAATAATACATATATATTGAATTCAAAGAATAATGCGTTTATTATGTTTAGGAGAAAATACGGATCTGTTTCCACGTAAGTATATGCAGGTTTGGGGGGAAACTCGCGAATGCTTCCACGTAAATATATGGATGTATGGGATGAAGTTAAAGTTAAAGTTAGATTTATTGAGCCTTTTTTAAAACAAATTAAGAAACATGCTTACCCTAAGTTTACAAGTAGTTTCTTAGGACTATAATGTATTATCCTAATTGTATTTAAAACAAGATAACAGTTCCATACTTTTTAATAATTATTGGTAACTATATAAATATACATTTTATCATATAGACAAATACGCCCTTGCTCCCGGAGCTACTTTTGACATGAGTGATTCACCCAAATAGTATACTTATAACTACAACTAATACTTACTAAAACTAAACTAAAACTAACTTAAATAATAACCTTAAATAACTACTAAATAAGGATCGAAAGATAGAAACCTTTCAATTTGAAGAGCAAAAATCTAGCCACGATGCGTGGCAGGAAGAGTTTTATCATAAAAAGCATGGCGTATAGGTATTGCAGTGTTATAACTTGGCAAAGGTTCATTAAGATATCCCAAAGGGGATAAATAATTTATATTCGACCAACTAAAATTTCTTTGGGCATCGTAAATTTTCGAGACATATTCGTTCTCGTGAGTTGTTACCCTGTTAGCAAATCTTTTAATAATATCACAAACATAAATACCGACTGGCGTGACTTTCGAGTTTTCATATACAAACGAATTTGAGTAGCGCTTACAGACAGCTTCAAAATTTTTCCCAATACAGAATCTTAAAATCTTTCTCTCAAAAATTTCAATTTCTCTCATCACGGTAGGAGATATGTGGAACCATATTGGAAACCCGTACAATACGACTGGTCTCAAACACGTTTTATATATTAGAAGTTTTAAGCTGCGTTGCATTTCCTTGTTTTTTAAGATTCTAGCATGCTTATTAAATTTCAACAACTTATCGAAATTAATACCTAAGTACTTTATCCCATCTTTGAAGGGAATTTCCTCGCCATCCAAAAAGAGCTTTAACTGTTTGCTTTCCGGAACAACAAAATATTTACACTTACCCGATGCATTGCGAATACAAATAGCCTCGCTTTTCCCCACATTTATCCGTATCCCCCAGAGGTCATAAAACCTTTTAACTTCCATAAGATGCGTAGAAACAGCACGCAAGGCAGCAATTGGTGACTCATTGTGCGCGTATAAAAGGCTATCATCGGCGTGCAACAATGCAGTAGAACTAGGAGTATTATGTGGAAAATCACTCATAAGAATATTATACAAATGAGGGGCCAAAATGGAACCCTGAGGCACCCCACACTTGACCTCCCCAAAATCAGAAACCATATCGTTGTGTTGAATACAAAATAGCCTATCAGCAAAAAAATTTGCAAACAATTTCACAACAGCTTTGTCGAACCCAATTTGAACCATTTTATATAATATGCCATCATGATAAGCTTTATCAAAAGCCTTTTCAACGTCCAGTGAAACCGCCACCGTACAATGGCGTTGCCGCAGATTGCAAGTAACGTCATTCGAGAATTTCAACAAAGCGTCAACCGTGGAGTGTCCTTTTTTAAACCAAAATTGCAACTTTGGAATATATGATTCAGTCAAGCCTTTGTCCATCTTCTCACGAATCGCCCTTTCAAAGAGTTTCCCTAAATTAGAAAGCATAGATATCGGCCTTAAATTATTAATATCACTACTATTCCCTTTTTTTCGAATTGCGACAATCTTCGAAATTTTCCAAACTTTGGGAAAATAAGAATTGTTAATACAATTATTAAAAATTATTAGCAAATATTCAAGGGCATTTGCAGGAAGTTTCCTGATAATAAAATTCGAAACACCATCCAACCCCGAAGACTTCTTATTGTTCGTATCCTTCGATAACCTTTCCAATTGTCCATGACCAATAAAAACTGGACACGATTCAGTATTAAGTGCCGAAAAGCCTGTGTCAAATGTACGAATATTTTCCGCAGTTTCGGAAAGAATACTGCCTACGGTAGTTTCAATATCAGAGAGGTCTCTCTCCGGAGCAGAACCACTATAAACGTGGGAGAAATGACATCTCAACTTTTCCACCATTTCGGACTCGTCGTCCACAATCTGCCCATCTACCTCAAGTGACTTTATTATAGCCCTCCTGTTATACGTAGTCGTGTTAAATATTTGTCTGTGAGCAGTTGGTCCTGGCTTAATGTGTCCTAACCTTTTACCAAAATTATCAGACCGGTCTCGTGCCACCTGCTTTCCCATAATGACGCCCAGCAACTGGATCTGTTTAGATAATAACAGATACTGCGGATTTTGTCTGTTCAAAAACTGATGAAATAATTTCTTCAATTGCCGTTGCCAAGTGTATTTTACCCTGAGCATATGCTCTACCAAATCTGAAGCAACAAAGTTTCGATCCTTGGTCCGAATTCTCTCCGAATGTAAATTGCACACGCTATTAAGGGTGGACGTAAAGTTGTCGACAAATGCATCAATTTCCAAGTTCGAAAGATTTCTGAAGGGGTCCGGAAAGTGATCCATAATCTTCTAGACTAACTCATTACGAAAATTTTGCCAATTTGTCCTCTTGTAAGTGGTATAGGTTCGAGGAGGAAGCAACATTATCTCAAAATTAGAAAGTTGCACGTTCAATTTGATCGGAAAATGATCCGAAAAAGTAGGAAGACTACAAGTTTGTAAACGGCCATTGTCTAAACCCGCGCTAACCAGAAAATGATCTAAATATGATGAACCATTTGGATATGAAGGGGAAGAATTGGAAAGCTGTTTGAAGTGTAAGGAGAAATTCTGCAACCAATCGAAAAACACATTGCCATTCGCGTTTGCCACCGAATCACCCCACGAAACATGCTTAACATTAAAATCTCCACCAATGAAAACACAGTTGAAATTTTGAGAAAAATTACTTATATCCGACATTACTTATAGATTGACCCAAATAGAAATGTTTTCCGAATTCCCCCCTCAATAACATTAACGCTCAAAAAACGCTCGGGAAACTTAACTTCGGTATATTAACCCTCGTAAACCTGAATCTATGGCGAATAGCAATTCCAACGCCCTGAGAACTACTATCCCTAATAAAATTAAAGTTATCCAACTTGACCTTGTGGCCTTCTTTCAAATGGGTCTCCTGTATAAAAGCAATATCTATGTCATTAAGATTCAATGTTCGCGAAAGTTCCACTTTACGACTCGCTTCCACGAGCGATCTTACATTAAAAGTTAACATATTTAAGTTCTTAAGGGCCATATTGTGATTTTATTTCATCCATAAGGCGCAGACATTGTCTTTTTGCTTCCGATTTAGAAAGATTTCCGTACACTTTTATAAAGTCTGAGATTTTCTGCTCCAGTGAAACAACTTCCGGCTGAAGAATTTTCTGCGCAATCTTTAAGAACTCATTAATTAAAGGAGTTTTGGGAAGAGACGATTCCGTGTGCGAAGTCGCCCCAACCTGAAAAAGACTAGCGAACGATTTATTCGGAACTACATAACTATTCAGTGCTGCAACAATCTTTTCAGAAGCCTCTTCTTTTCTCCCCCTTACCTGGTTTCACAAACTATTCTTTAATTTAACATACTTGGCAAAAGCCGGATAGCCCCTATAGCTTGAAGGGCGACCCCGCTTCACACAGTTAGTACAATACGGTAAATTCTGCTCACTAGACACAAACTTGCACTGCCCTGGTTCGTGGTCAACATCACACTTAACGCAGACATACGTTCTATTACAATTACGAGACAAGTGTCCCCATTGTTGACAACGCCAACATTGAACAATTTTTGAATTCGCTTTCGGAGACTCCCATGTAACTTTCTGATGAAGCAAATACTTTATGGCAATGATCTCACTAGGAGACTTTCCTGAGAATAGGGTAACCAAAAAAAGGCCTGTATCGATATTGTTTTTCCGTGAGAAGTTAGTTGAAAATGTTGTTACTGAGTCAACTGTGCCAGGAACAAGCGCGCTCAATTCCGATTTAATCGCATTTAAGTCTGAACCATGATATAACCCTCGCAATACAACGCTCACTTTCTTCAGCTCCTTCGGCGTAAATGAATACGATTCTATTTTCTTTTCCCTGAGAAGCTGCATCATTTCCGAATGCACAGTCGAATCCTTTAAATACAGCTTGCTCTTGAACTTAGTCTTATTCACAATTTTGTAAACCACATTCTTAGATTTCAATTGGTCAACTAAAGTATTAATATTCACATTAAATAAGAAAATAGGAGGACAATACAAAATCGCCTTATCATTTGGGACAGATGTAATTTTCTTATTTATAACATATGCCGGTTGCAACACGGGATAATCCGTTTCTATTTCCAAATCCCCTAATATCGCATAATAATTATCACTACTACTAGCTACGTCAGAATTAACAGCATTACACAGAGAAGATAAATCAACCTTAACATCCTCATTAGGTCTTTTGCGTTTACTCTGCACGTTTTGGAACCGGCCATCATCACCATTGTCGGGAATATAGTCGCATTCCATTTCCTTGCCCTTATCTGCCGGAGTTCGCTCCGCAACGCTATCTACCGATATTTTAGAAGGGATTCTGATTTCATCAATAATATTGACTTCCTCCTTAGGAACTGCTCCATTAGAGGGATTTGTCCTGACCAAGCTGGTTGGTTTTTCCAAGTTGTCGTCTTTGAAACAGGCTTCTTTAAGCAATTTCCCAATAGATGGTTTCAAGTTTCGGCTGTTTGAACTTTTATCCGGAGGTAATTTCTCCGATGGACCAGTGGCTCCCCAAAAAATAGGAGGATCCATCGCACAAAATTATCAAAGCGGTTATTTACCGAATAATTTAGAAATGGAAACAGAAGAATTTATTCTGTTCCCAATATGTATTTATTATTTTATTTTTTTTTGAAATTATACAGAACACGAAAAGCACGTCTGTTCGAATTGAAAACTCAATCGAGAATCTGTATGGGATGAAGAACGCATATGTGTCCATGTAAAAGCATACATGTTCGCCAGAAAATATGCTACTATTCGCATTTAAATACAAGTGAGTTTGGGACTTGCAAACATATGAATGTTGGGGTTGTGTTGCAAACATATACAAGGTTCCTGCAGAATACTTTTGGGAGAATATGTTGCAGAGGCCGTTTTTTCAGCGTGCATAGAGAGTGAGAGTTTGGTGTGGATTTTGGAGTAGTGGCATCATTGATCCACTTTTTTCACAAATGCTGCTGGCAACGCCATTTCAGTCACCGACGATGGCTACAAGGCCATGATTATGGCCTTTTTAAAGGCTGAAATTGAAGATATGGACTTGGAACTTCAGAAGGATGGCGCACCATGTCACAGAGCTCTCCAAAAGATCGATATTTCGCCGCCTCGGAGTTGCGATTTGACCTCTTTAGACTTTTTCTTGTAGGGTGCCATTAAAGACTGATGCTATGCGAATAATCCTGAAACAATCCACATCCTTAAGGATAATAACGTCCGAGCCATATGTAAGAGAGAACCAGAATCCGCCAACACAGTCCTGGAAGAGTTAACTCTCAGGATGAGCTACTGCGAAGTCGGCCGGGTCAGTCACATGAATGCAATCGTGTTCCATAAATTACGAAAATATTTATTATTTCTAATAAAGCCATAATAGACCAAACGAAATCAATATTAGTTTATTTTATTTAATTTTGAAAAATATACTTGTATCTGGACCACCCTGTACATACATAGTTAGTTTGCTCTAGAAACTGTAGTTTTTTCGGATACGCTGGCACATCGATTCTCAAAAATATTCCCGTTTGGATCCGGTATAAATCTGTTAATTTCTCCAATAATTAAAAATGTTAAGAAATTATGAATATTAAGAACAAAATAATAGTGATCCCATCACCTTGACGACCAATGTTGATAATCTAGCGAATCGAGAGGTCCTTGTGCCATAGAACTTCTATTAGTGCAAATGGAATGATTCGCAGAGACAGAAATGCAATGAAACTCTCTTCCGTTTTAAATAAATCGTACGTTAATTCCGCTTTCGATTTACACTATTATTTTTGGCAGAGCTGTAAACGAATACACTCAATTAACAAAATTTTGAATTAATTCTTTTCACCAAAAAAGAATAGAATAGAATTTGAATCAATTCAAACGAATTTGGCAAATATGAATTGAATTCATTTACAAAATGAAATGCAATTCATTTACAAATCATTTGAATTGATTTTAAAAAAAGACTATTGGAAGTACTCGTAAATCTAATTCAGTTGAATAGAAAAAAAAAGATTAACCGACAATACGTCACAAAGAGTCACGCATAGTTGCCTATAGAGAATCATCGTCTGAATTTACGAAGCGTTATCAAAAGAGAATGAACACAATGTCCCAGGGTCGTAAGTCATCGTATAAAAATACTCTTACATGAAAATTATTATATGGTCTGATCATAGAATAACACATACATAGATAAACTTATTCTCTCGTCTGACGTTTCATTTCACACTCTTCATCGTAGGTCTGTGGAAATGAGAGCAATTAAATTTAAAATTAACTTACACAGGTGGAGTTACAAAATATGTTCACTTAACTTTTTCATGTCGTTTTGGTGTAGAACTGATAAATTTAAATGTATTTTGCACTTTTTTGTTGACTTCTATCGTTGGTATACATTTGTATTGTATTTAACATAACTAGTTTGCCACAAAAACACGAAATTCGGTTGTTGTTCCTTTGTTGATCGCTGTATACTATTGCCACTATCTGGTATTATTGAATCCATATTTGCCTCCATCCAATGTTTACTTTCCATCGTACCTATGACGTTTAATTTATTGACCGAATAAAAGCTTATATGGTATGTGTTATTCTATGGGTCTGATATTATTGTTCAGGCCGATATAATTCAGGGTTGGGTAGACGACTTAAAGGTGTGGCCGGGCCTATTCTTGTTCCTCAACATAATTTGTATGATATTGAATCTTATGTGTGGTCAGGTTGATATTCCGTGAGAAGTTGCGACATTATGACCCAATTTTTGACTGGTTATTTAAATTGGTTATCAGTTGATTTTGATTTATGCTTGATCTGACCTTAAATACGAAAAGAATTTGTCAGTGCTTTGACAAATAATCTTACTACCTATATGGCAACAGTGGCAAATGCTACGAAAAATAACTGGTATTCAAACACTTATCGGTTAATCGTTACAATGCATCAAACTGACGCCATTTGCAAAAGAAAAGTGATGTGACAAAATTAAAAAAATATTTAATAAAATTTAATAAAATGCAAAAGAAAAGTGATGTGACAAAATTAAAAAAATATTTAATACCTAAAAAATAATTCAAAGTTTAAATTATGTTTGATCATTGATCAAAGATGATTTTCCACTCAAAAATTGGGCCTAAATGTTTAAGTTAAAAAGCTCTCGAAATTTCTTCCGGAAATATCGACAGAATTAAAACAAAATTAGTCTGGTGTCAATTTTATTTGTAGAATTCGTCGTACTACCCTCGTTGGCTTAGATCATAGAGTAATACATACCTAGACTAATCATCTCTCTCAGCAACTTTATGACATTAGCCCTGATGTAATAGGAACGTTGGATTTTGAAAAAAATTGCTTTAATAAACAAATCAAACATCCAACAATTGTTTTTTAATTTTATGCCCAATTTTGTTAGTTTTTAGTTAATGTATGAGAAGTTCATACTACAAGCTTACAATGTCACGAACGTTTTTCTAATAGAAAAATGGTTGGTTTTTGTTGGAATAATAGACAATTCAGTTAAGCGCACTCACTGGCATGACCAGTTTCGAACTCCGTGACAATGCCTAACTACTGTGCCTGAATTGATACTATCGGAAGATCATCAATCGTATGTATACAAACTCAAACATGCAATTTTCATATCCGAATTAGTATCGATCGAAGATCCCTAATTACCAACATACACTAAAAGATCCTTAATTCCAACACAAGAATAGAAAGCTTTCTCCCTCCACGTTGTTCTTTTTCTCATTGTTGCAGTGCTTTGAGGTGAGTTTTTACTATATGACAGAGTTGTATTATTCTGTGGTATAGATTTTTTGATGACCGGGCTAGTGTCAGTTACGTTTTTGAATTTTATGACCGATTTTGTTAGTTTCTGTGTTTGTGTTTTAATATAGTTGTCATAATTAGAACAACAATTTATACTAACAAGTTAAAAATATTATACTTTTATATATTCCCAACCATCCACCGAAATAATCAAGTTCACTTCTTCTTAATTAGAAATTAAAAATTATTTTTCCATTAAAAATTATTTTTAGTGAAGAAACTGATATTGAACCGGATTAAGTGATTGAAAAATACTTAAAGTTAAAAATATATTTAATTTTCATATATTTAATTTTCACCAAAACTGCATGAAAAATTTTAGTCAACAGTTTTTGTAACTCCACCTGGCGTAAGTCAAACATCTCTTTTTATACTCTCACCCATAGGGATGGGGGTATATATCATTTAATACGTAAAAAAATGTAACACATAGAAAGAACCAAATTAGACCCTTAATATCTTTGGACGAAATTCGTTTTAGCACCCCAGTGTGCAATTGTTTCCGACATGTCTGATATCCGAAATGTCTGTTATTTTATCAGAAATTCAGCCGAAAAACTTTTAAATGTCTATCGACATTTATACGACTTAGTCTGCACATAGTCTGATCTTATTTACTAACGTAGTCTGCACAATCTCTGAATTTCCTTCCGAAAACTAGCCGACGTAGTCTGCACATTCTCGGTAGGAAATTTTATGTGTTTGATTCCGTTATTATTTTTTCATTTTTAATTGTGCCATGTTATTTTGTCATTTGATGGTAAATAAGTAAATTAGTTTGTGCTGCAGTGAGTTGTTCTGCCTGTGCCGACAATTTACCGTTTGTTTTTGCACATTATCTGTTTCTTTTCAGCCGAATTCTGCACAATATCTTAAAATTTTGCCGAGAACTGCGCGACATGCTTATTAGTGTGTTCTTTGTCTGGAAGTGTCAACAGCTTTTTGTGCGCGAAAAAAAAATAGATCAAGTAATTAAATAGATGAAATAAAGTTAAAGTGATGTTATTCAGTAGCGAAAACATATATTTTCCGAAAAAGTATATTTGGTTCATAGGACAAAACAAAATCTCATTTTTGTAACTCGGTGTAATTTGATCTCAATTTTATTTTATAAAAACAACAATAAATATGTATACAAAATGCCATCAAATCACTCTTATTGCTTTGTTAAAAAGGTATCATATTGGACAAATTGTCTGAATTGCCTGCACGTTCTCGTATAAATTATCCGACAAAGCTTAGAATTGTCTGACCTTTGTCTGATATTTTGTCCGATAAAGGTGATAATTGTCTGACAAAATGTGAGACTTTTTGTCCGAATAGTCGCCAAAAACTTTCGAATTTTTCCAGACAAGTCGGTCCGAGTTCTTGTCAACCACTCATACAAATGTTGGTAAGAATTCTGACGAAAGTCGGCATCAGACTCGGAAACTTTTGCCGACTTTCTGTCAGAATTCTGACCGAATTCGGAAGAATTGGTACTCTGGGACTTTTTAAGACGTTTGAGCCATGTCCGCCTGTCTCTCTGTCTTGCTGGCTGGTCAACACGATAACTGCCGTAAATCTTTACAGATGACAATGAAACTTTGTCAGTGACTATTATTTGCCAATATTGAGTTTGGGATTGAAAATGGGCGTTTTGACCACGCCCCTTTTGGTACCTCCCATACAAATCGACACATTTAGCACAAAATCATATTTCTTTCAAACCTTTCGTCTGGTAGATGTGATTAGCTTCAACTATCACACCGGTTAATAATCTGTAAATGCCTACTTAACTGGAGAAAATGGTCGAGATAGTCACGTCCATTCTGGTACCTCCCATACAAAACAGGGTGTTCGACCGGATTGTCAATCCGATAAATCGCGTGAAACACTTCCGACCTTAATGAAATTAGGTATAAGGCTTCACGTTATCAAAAGCTAATCACCGATTAAAACAAGGGTGATTTTGACACACCCACTTTGGTACCTACCATACAAAAGTTGTTTGGCCGTGTGGTTGTTCGGCATGAGAAGTCCCGCAAAACCAAACCAATCTTTATGAAAGTTTGTACTAGTCAGTATTTAGCCAAATAAAGCTTTCCTGTAGAAAATGAGCTATTTTGCCATTTTGCCATACGGATGACCGGTTGATCGACACGATAATTCTCATAAAGAACAACCGATCTTAATAAAATTCGGTACTGATCAAAATGTTGGCAACAACTTGCCATGCCCATTTTTGTACCTCGCATAAAAATATTGGGAGGAAACTAATTAATTTGGGTATTCAATAATATTTCGTGCAATGTCGTCAATCTTCTATTGAATATGGTCACCTTTGAGTATGGACGTTTTTTTAACAGAACTCCCACTCAATGGATGAGGTATGGTATGGTGAGGGTATGATTAAGTCGGTTCACCCGGCTGAAACTTATGTAGTGGTTTCCACCGACCTCACCACGAAGAGTGTGAAATGAAACATTAGATGAGAGAAATTTTCGCTCTATATATGTATTTCTCTATGAATAAGATTGAGCTAATACTAGTCGACTATTGCAACCATAGGTTAATGTCATATAGAGCTGCCAATCTTCTCATCGGTGCGATAGAGAGTTATTTGACGTAAATTGACTTACACCAGGTGGAATTACAAAAATTGTTTACTTAAAATTTTCATGTCGTTTTGATGAAAACTTGTGAAATTTAAACGTATTTTGGACTTTTTTGTTATTTTTGTTTTGATAGTGTACACAAAAATGTTAACGCTCAAAACAAAATTCCGTTGCATTTATCTTGTTGGTTAAGCCATTGCCTCTATCTGATATTAGTAAAGCAATACTTTCCAAAATCCAACCGCCCATCTGTAACACACCAAATGTCATAAATTTACTGAGAGAGTTGGCTACTCTATACCGCAATCCTCTATGATTGCAACTAATTGTATTACTTGGAGAACTTGTAAATAAAACATACCTAATGTCAAAATAGGATTGATCTGTTTTGAAAGGTGAATGAAGGGAACAGTTCTATGGATAATACCCATTACATAATCCAAAAATTGCTCAACTATTTATATATATACATATATCGACGAAATATATATCGGGAACGTTTCCTGGAAAACATCAAATAAATCAAATTTCCCCGCAAAATTTATTTTGCGATTCCAAATAGAAAACACCTTTGCCCACAGAGTTTGAGTGTGTGAGCTTTCCCAGGTATTTGTGGGGAATTTAAGAGTGATACAACTTATGGCCCATTCAGTTAGGGAGTTCACATGGTGTACTATTGTGTTGTATATAAATATGTTGTTGGTATTCTTCATGTAAATATATTTTACGACTATACAACCTGAGCATGTCTGTTTTTCCAGTGTACTATGTAGTATGTTCAGTGTCAGCTGTTTTTTGTTTACTATTTAATCAGCTGTTTTTTATTTTCAATTGAAATAAACAATTTTGTACACTTCTACAACATAAACTAATAATTAATTTTAGTTCGTAAAATTATCAACTAATTAAACAATTTTATAAAATGGAAGTAGAAGAAACTTTTCACACAAAACCGTACAAATTTTATATTTTCGCTTCTTGTTGGCATTTTTTAATTTTATTAATAATATTCTTTTGTTGCTTGACGTTTATTTGACGTTTTTAAGACTGATGATTTAGCACATACAACATGCTGCTCACATGCATAAGTCATATGTACTAATTTGTTAAATATGACTTTACGACTTACATATGACTTTAGGAGACCATGTGAATTCCCTAAGTGATTCATACTTTTATTTATGCGTTTTATTTTTATTGCAGGTCATACTAAAGTATATAAGTTACGGAAACAAAACACTAAGAGCTGACAAATCTTTCGCCGTGAAAAACATCTCAAACATGAGTAGCCATTCGATTTGTTTCACTTCACTTCATTTCAATTCCAATTCCTATCATTCCAAAAAAACGATCCGAGTGTAATCAGTCGCTGCAAAATATGAGTATCAATGTGTGATTTGTGTGTTTCCATTAGTTTCACGTCGATGATGTTCACGGTTATATCACTGATGACGACAATATTGGATTTCATGGCGAATGTTATGGGTGTGTTTGGTGTCGGTCGGTGTGAATCGTGTAACATAACGGTTACATCTATTCATACATATACTCGTACACACATCTATGTATACTTATTCATACATACATTCTCACTTACACACAATACTGCCCGGATAATTCATTCATACCTACATGAGTGGATAAAAACATACTCATGTGTGTTTGCACGCACACGCACACACAAACACACACACGGAAAACCATGTTTACACCTGTGGATGTAGTTGTCAAGCATGACATAAAAAAATGCACCTGAGGATAAACGTAGCAGAATCTGACCACAGTACCTTTGAAGTGACCTCGAAAGTGATAGGAGTCGTGATTTCGGTGGAAATACTTGTCACTTAGTATACTATCATCATGACAACTACAGTAGGATATCGATTTAGTGGTTAGGCGATGGTGTGTTAAAGTCACTTCAACCGACTGTAAGTTTTGTAGTGCTTTTCACTGAGTTTTGTAGTCCATGAAAGATGTAACCATAGAGAAATAGATACGAGTTTGCATCAGCTGCCTTGCGTTCTCTTGCGGTCACCGACGTATGTAGTTGGAAATTTCATAGAGTTCGAATTGCTGTTGTATGTTACTCTATGGTTGGACAGAAAACGAACAGAAATAAAAGAGATGCAACCAGCGTCAAACATAGTTTAGCTGACATTAATATCAATCCAACACTATCTATAATTAGTTCACTTTTAGTTGATTATCGCGCATTCTCTCCTTCAATCTGTTCTCTATCAAATTTCAACTACCATTTAAATGAATCATTTTGTTAGCAATTGCATCTTTTGGTTCAATAGTTAAAAGACCCCATCTAAAAATAGTTGGAGGTTCGTTTTAGAAAAAATTCACTAAAGGAGTATTAGTCACTAAGTAACCTCTTCATTATGGGTTTTAATTCCGCGACCCCCACTCAAATAAAAGTGACAATATTTTTGGAACATAAGGACTCATTAAATTTGGAGAAACGAATTTCTAGGCGTCAATGACCGCTAATGAAATACAGTTTTTAATTATTTTTTTAATAGACCAAGATTCAGGAGATGCTCCCTATAAATACAGTGCATTGTATCAGGGATTTCCATATCGTAGTTGATCAAAATTGTAGTTGGTGGTTTGACATATAAATTAATTTATAATAGATTTGTTATCCGTTTCATTTGACGTTACTCTTTGCGCTTCTTCAATGAGGTTACGAATGAGTTAATTGCAACAAATTGTGCGAACATCGAACAGATCCTCAATTTTTAATTTTGTGCATTCACGATGTTTATATATTTACATATTTTGAACATTCACATTAACAATGTCAGTTGTGTTTTTCAAACCTCAGCCACAGAATTCTTCTCTTGACGTTAAAACTTGCAACTTCCATAAGTTCGCTTGGCTTCAGATATCACACCGATGAGCGAGTGGCCAAATCAAGGCTGATCTAGTAGAGGTTGACGCATTATAACAGCTGATTTTGCGTTCATATGACCCTATCTGTCAAATTCAGTGTATTTTGTTGAATTTGACAGTTAGAGTCATGGAACAAAAACAAAATCCCTGTTGTTGGTGTCCACAATTACAACAAATCCTACTGCGTTAACCTCTACTAGATCAGCCTTGGGATAAATCTATGTAAAATTAATCCATGGTTTGACAGGGGTATTGACTAATATTCAAGAAAATCCATCAGCTGTTTGGCGTTGTCTTGCTGTCACAGAAGTAGTTAACAATTTCGTAGTGTTTGAGTTGCTGTTGTATATTATTCTATCGTTGGACATAACACTAACTAAACGTACTTTTGTGCCATGCAACCAGCGTCAAACATAATTTAGCTGTCATTTGTATCAATCAAAGTTTATTTAAACTAAAATAGTTCGCTTCATGGCGTGCTCCTAGTTGATTATCGCTCATTCTCCTGTCCACTCTGTTCTCTATTAAATTCCAACTACTACTTCGATAAGCTGTTGCAGTATACCCCCTGATAGGGGACTGGAGAAGATGGGAGAATGAGCGATAGTTAGCTGAACGTAAACTTGAGTTGGGTAGTTCATGGTACAATAATATGTTCATGGTAAAGTCGTAAGAACAGCTATTTTATTTTTTTTCATGAGGTTCTTCGCTTCGGCTGTCACACTCACATGTATTTTGTGTTTGTACTCTTTTGCATTCTTGTGTTGTTGGTATGTATTTGTGTAGAGAGAAGCGAATAGAACAAAAAGAAAATGCCTGTTGCTGCTGCCTACAACAACAACAACGCGCGCTGCTATTACCATGAAGATATTAGCTTTGTCTGTTTACTTTTCCAGCAAGATTTATCCAGTAACTTTTTGCAGAGAGTAAAAAAAATTTTACGCTCTTTTTTTCTCTATTCCAAAAAGTAAACAGACAACATTTTGTGAAATATTGCAAGAAAACAGCAACAAGTGTAAACAATTGAAATGACAAAGGAAATAAGAATTTACGTCTGCCAGTGAATTTGCGCGAAATATGGGCGTTTCTAGCACAAAAACAAATGTTTATATGTTTATATTCTAATTTACAATAGACGTTAAAAAACAATACAATTTTAAACACTTACCTCTGCCATTGTTAAATTTCAAGTTTATTCTTCTTTTTCACACAAAAATATTGCAATCAAAATGTAAATAAAAAACAGCTGATCGAACTTGCAAAATCTTGATAGAAGAAATTCCTCCAGTAACATTTTGCAAGTTCTCTATCATCCAACTGTCAAAAAATTCTCTCTTTGGCTCTCTCGTTGCAAAAGTTTTGCAGTAAACAGACAACATTTTGTAACATTTTGTACAATATTGTATTGTATTATTAGTGTAACCAGTAGTGATGTGCGGTTCCGCGTGTTTTAAGTACCTGTTCTGTCGAGTCCGGTTCCGAGAGAACCGGGTATTTGAACCAAAGAGGCTTCAGTGAAATATCTTATAAGAATAAAAAATTTGTTAAAAATACACATTTTCTGTCAATTCGGTTTCCGGGAAGAACCGGGAATTTGGACTCGGAATTGGTTCTCGGCAAATTGCTGTTCCAAAGAGGCTTAAGTGAAATATGTTATTATATATACACATTTTCGTACCCTCGCCCAAATGTTACCACTTTTGGTTCCATTGGAAACAAGCACCGGAATTCTTTAACTTTTTAACGACAAGGTCTGTAGTTAAATTGTCAAAACTCATAAAATTTCAATACAAAATTTTCGCATTTTGACAATTTAACTACCAATTTTTATCGTTAATATGTTACAGAATTGCGGGGAAGTTCTCTTATTCAGGAACTGTTTTACGGTTCATTTCAACCCGTTTTTCAGTTCCTTTAGAATCGTTTGTCGGTCTTTTTGGAACCGTTTTCGGTTCATTTGAACCCGTATTTCGGTCCATAAAGAACCATTTTCGGTTCATTTGGACCCGTCTTTCTGTTCTTGTAAGCCCGGTCTGGTGGGTTCTTGTAAAGAACCGGTACTTCTGAACCGATTCCTCGACTTTGTACATCACTGGTAACCAGACATCACCCTCCCGAACATAATGTTCATGCTCCATATGGCGAGGATGTTCGCTATTGTTATGTCCGGGCACATTAAATGAACGAGTTTGAAAACTAGTAAACGAGTTCGACACAAGTCTAAAATAAATAATGTTTGATTGATACTAATGATAGCTGAAGTATGTTTGATGGTAGTTGAATCGAACCATAGGGAAATACACAAGAGCCACTATACCTCTCTTCATGTTCTCTTGATGACGACGAGGTAGTAGCGCATTTCATCGAGTTCGAGTTGCTTTTGTAATTTACTTTTTGGTAGGACATACTACGGACAGTAAGAAAAGTGAATGTGTATTTTTGTTCGATGCAAACAACATAAAATATAATTTAGCTGGCATCAGTATCAATCAAACACTATTTAAACCACAGAGCAATAGAAAAGAGCCGGTATGCCTCTCTTCGTGGTCCCTTCATGACGACTAGTTAGTAGGTAATTTCATCGAGTTCGAGTTGCTTTTGAAATTTACTCTTTGGTTTGAAAAATACGGACAGAAATAAAAGGGAATGCATATTTTCGCTCGATGCAAACAACATAAAATATAATTTAGATGTCATTAGTATTAATCAAACACTTTTTAACTTAGTTTGCTGCATGGTCTATAATCTGTACGTCTTCTTTGGTATCTCATTCTATATCATTTCCCTAGTACTTTTCGATCATCTGTGCCATAGGAACCCCCTGGTCTAACTATAGTGTAACCGATAAGGGTTTTCATCAGCTGTATGTTACTCTATGGTTGGGCATAAAAGAAAGAGAAATAAAAGAGATGGTATATTTTCGTTCCATGCAACCAGCATCAAACATAATTTTTCTGCCTCACTATTTAAACTTAGTTTGTTTCATGCTTTGCTTTAAGTTATTTATTGTTTTCCCCCACTCTGCTCAGTATCAATTTCCAACTCCAATTTCGATCAGCTGTGCGAGAATGAGCGATAAGCAACTGGAAATAAAATAAGTTTAGACAATGTTTGATTGTTACTAATGACAGCAAAATTAAGTTCGATGTTGGGTCCATCAAACATAAATTCACATTATCTTTTATTTCTTGTCGGATTATTTCCAACTTCTATTAGCGTATGGACAACTTTTGACCGCAAGAGCATAGACTAACATATTGTATATGTAGATAAGCTATCTCGCTGATCTGACGTTCCACTTTGTAATTATTTTGTGATGTTTTGCTGTTTAATTACAACAAATTGTGCGAACATCAAACGAAATTGTCAATTTTGAATTTTGTACATTCACGATTTTTCATATATTTACATATTTTGCTTGTTCTCAGTAATAATTTCAGCTGTTTTCGTAAAATCTTACAATATATAGACCTTAGTAAAATTATCACGTAGTCGCAGTAGATATAACAACAATTGTGGGCAACAACAACAACATACATTTTGGTTTTGTTTAGGCTCTCCTTATGTCAAAGTCAACACATATGTATGTATACTAGAGATGGGCGCGTGAGTGATTTTGGCTCACGGTCACGCACGTCACCATAGAAACTGCTCACGTCACGCACGCTCACGTAATATTATTTTTGACTTTCTCAAGTTCACGCACGCCCACGGAGAAAAATATTCACGTCACGCACGATCACGGAAAATATTTGTTTTAAAGAAACAAAAACTTGTATTTTTTAAGAAGCAAATAGTCTTACATAGTTTATTAAGGAATGAATAATAACCGGGGAGAAACAAGTTTTTGTTTAGTGGAATGGTTTAATTGGGTATGAGCGAACAATGATACTCACGCACGGTTTTTAATTTACAACTCACGCACGATCACAAATACGTGATTGAGTTTTACAGCAATCACGATCAGGCGTGATTCACTCTTCTGGAAACGGTGAGAACATTATTCAGAGAACGGTTTGAGAACACTCTTCTGGGAATGGTTGAGAACACCCTTATGGAAATGGTTTAAGAAAACTTCTTTGGGTTCAGTCGATAGATATCAGATAATCGATAACTTGGTATGTCCCACACGTGGTGAATCGGGTTCGGATTAGCTGAGAATGGCTCAGGATAGATTCGTTTTGTACTTCTGTATGGCCACCATATTTTTGGATATGTAGTACTGAATCGGGAATCAGAATTAAGTCGTATAATACGTGAAATAGTCAGCTGCTAGTCAGCCTAAGCCGCTATTTTGGAATAGTCATCCGAAGTCGTTATGTTGGAATTGTCGGCCTAAGCCTTTTTTGAAATGGTCAGCCGAATCCGATATTGTGAAATGGTCAGCTGAAGCCGCTGTGGAGGACTTGTCAGCCAAAGCCGCTATGTTGGAAGTCAGCCGAGGCCGCTATGATGGAATAGTAAGCCTAAGCCGCTATGTTAATGTATTTAAGCGAAAAGTCAACACTTGGTTCGTTTCAGAATTAGAGCCCCAGATCGAGTACAATGATCTCATCGGGTTGTGCGGTGGGCAGCGACTGACTACTGCGGTTATGAAAGCTATTCTTTATATATAGTCGGACAACAACGACCAGACCGAGAATTAACAAGTAGAATTTTTAAGCACTTCCAGAAAAGCTTTCTGTGTTTGCTGTAAAAGTAAATTATAACAATTTTGAGGTAAATGAAATTTCGTTTAAAATAATAAAAACAACCTTAACGAGAACGTGTTTTAATTGGGGCAAACGTTTCAAATGTTGACTTCAATATTGAGTATATGTAACAATCGAAATAGTAGCAAAGGATATTTTTTTCCGACGAATGACGTTCAAACACTTTTTCTCTGCGTGTACAAACTTCCTCAGTTTTCCTCAAGGTCATGGAGTCTCAACCCTCTGCAGCCGACGCCGAAGTCTGACAGACACCTCAAAGCAACACTTTTTGGACCTTCGGAAAATTCGGTGTTACGAAAAAAACCTACAAAAATGGGTTTTATTTCAAATTTTAATCTTATGTTAACTTGAAAACAATTTGTCGTTATAAATAAATAAGGCCAAGAAGGCGCCAGTCAGAAATTTCAGCATAGGATATCAGTTTAAAACTGAGGTCTGGTAGACCCCACCTCAGTTATACTGTTAAAATTAGAGCATCTTAGTTGCAGAGCGTCAATCTTGTTCCATCGGTTATCGGTTCGACTTTCTCCAGGTTACAGGACCCTCGGGTCTAGTTCACAACCGGGCCGCCCCGTAGTGTCTTAAATGTTCTTCACTTTTCTACTGCATTTCATATTTTATGTTTCAGTTACTCTTGCCTATTCTTGAAGTTCAGCCTTTATTGCTTTCTGTTGACCATATTTTCCGTCTGACTGTTGGAGATCAATTCGCCTCACCTTTTGTTGAGCAAAATGCCCCAGTGCTGCTGTGTTAATATGACCCAAGGCTTCCACACGCTGGAAAATAATGGCCCCAGCAACATATTGCAGGAAGCGTGTACATGTTTGCAAGCATTGTTTTCGTGAATTGAAGATCTGCTGCTCTTTGTTTCTTTATTGTGACAGACACCAGTGCTTTCGGAAGTTTTCAACAAACAAAACCACATTTGGGCCACAAATACATATATTATAGCCTATTAATAATTGTGTCCCAAACATGTTATATTGAATAGCAACCATAATGTGTTTGGATACAAGTATACTATATTTGCGGCAAGCTACAAACACGTTATATTTTTGCATCCAAACAATAAAAAAGCAAATTTTTCATCGTGCAATGTTGTGGAGCTTTTTTATTTCCCACTTGCACTCGTTAGGTATCTTGGATTTTGTGAAGAAATTGATTTGATTGCAGTTCAGCTATTAGGGAATTTGTTTCTACTGGTAGAAAACAGTAATATGGTTAGGAAGGTTAGGTCCTCAAAACCCCAGTCCTGTGCTGCTGTGGATACCATCTGCCCACAACTTTCGATGTGTTATAGATAATTGGACAGTAGTTGGCTATAACCAGTTTCTCGGAAATGAGATTAGTTCTATAAGCCCATAAGCTTTCTCACTCTGTGCTGGTGAATGTTGAGTGGTCACTATGTGCGTGTGAATCGCGGAGTCTGCCGGATCGGCCTTATCACATAACAAAAATGTCACTTAAGCCTTTGTTACACTATTTGAGGACTCGTTGGAAATGTCAATATTTAGATTTGCAGAGAACGAATGGAAAAATTGGAATGGAAATCGATTTTCAGAACAAATTTCTCCAGACTTGTTAGATTTGTAGGATTATTCTAGGCGATTTTAATGCCAAATTGGGAAAGGAAAGTGTCCTTCGACCAACCATCGGTAGTCACAGTCTACGTGATACCACCTCCGATAATAGAGGTGCAAAGAACATGGTAGTTGGTAGCACACGATTCCAGCATAAGAACATGCTTAAGGCGACCTGGATGTCTCCTGATCAGACGAAGAGGAACCAGATCGATCACTTGGTAATAGATGGCAGGCACTCTTGTAGTGTAATGGATATACGTGTAATTCGAGGTGCTAATATTGACTCGGATAATTACATGGTTCGCACAAGGCTGATCAGGGCGAATAACGTACGAAGCAGAAGACAGGAAAAGCTAGATATTGACAATCTTCAAATACCGGAGACATCAATGTCCTATCAACAGAAGCTCTCTCTCCTGCTAGGACAGAATACCCCCTCCCGGGGGCCCAGATCCGCGGTGGAAGCACATCTCAGATTCTTTGGAAACCGCTGCAAGGACTGAACTTGGCTTGGTAGCGAAGGACTGCTAGCTCACATGCATTGACTTATATGCGGTATATGGCTGGGGGAATCTATGCCTGACGATTGGAGTCTCAGTGTATTATGTCCTGTATTCAAAAGGGATGATCCGTATGTCTGTTCCAACTATCGCGGTATCAGTCTTCTATCCATCGCGTATAAGGTCTTTTAGAGCGCATTATGTGAGGTTTTAGACCGGGCAAGTCCACGACTGACCAAATATTTACGCTACGCCAAATCCTGGAAAAGACCCACGAAAAGCAAATCGGTACATACCATACTTTTGTCGATTACAAAGCTGCTTTCGATAGCCCCATACGGGGAAAACTGTACGAAGCTATGTCTGAACTGGGGATTCCGGCAAAACTGATCCGCCTCTGTAGAATGACGCTGACAAACACCAAATCAGCAATGAAAGTGGAGAAAGATCTCACTGAAACATTCTGTACCAAGCGAGGATTGAGACAAGACGACACACTTTAGTGCAATCTCTTCAACATCTTAATGGAGATAATAATGAGAAAAGCTGCAGTAAATTCGAACAAGACCCTTAACACGAAAAGCCATATGTTGCTGGCGTATGCTGACGTCATAGACATTATTGGGTGAAATTTTCGAGAGGTTACTGCGGTATCTTAAAGAATCGAAAAGGAATCAGCGAAGGTGGGTCTTGCTGTTAATGAGGGTAAGACAAAATTGATACAACTAGAGAAACCTCTCGACTTGGTCCGCACTTAAACGTTAACAACCGATTTAATTTTGAAGTGGTAGATGAATTTTTCTACCTTGGATCCGCCGTGAATAAGACAACAACGTCAGCCTGGAGGTACGTAGGGGAATTGTGCTTGCTAATAGATGATATTTTGGGCTCAGCAAGCAGTTTAAGAACAAAGCCCTCTCTCGACAAATGTCCCGCTATGTCAGACTTTAATTTTACCTGTCTTGACATATGGCTCCGAAACTTCGGTCATATCGCAAGCGGATGAAAAACAGCTGGGAGTATTCTAGAGAAAAATTCTGCGTAAAATATATGGTCCTGTTAGTGAAAACGGCGAGTACCGACGTCGCTGGAACCAGGAGCTATATAATTTATATTCTGACGTGAACATAGCTAGCCGAATACAATAAAATTTGGCCATGGATGAAGATGAACCAGCGCGAAAGGTTTTCGATAACGTACCCGATGGAGACAAGAAAAGAGGACGGCCAAGAGTCCACTGGAAAGACCAGGCAGAAGAATCCCTCCGTATCCTTGGTGTTACCAACTGGCGAGAAAAGTCGAAGGGTAGAGATAGAAATTTGTATAACTTGTTTGTTTAATTAATATGTATAAGACGTCTGACCTCATGAGGTTATAAAATGGCCAATAAAACTAAAGTCATATTTCTCTCATTTCTTGATTTTCCTCAAAATGATGCGAAACGCAAAGGAAACCAAATAAAAGAAGCCAACAAAGATAACATTTCTTTTCTGTGCTTTTTGTCCTGATTATATTTTGTTAACTGCGAAGTCACCATTATTCCGGGTAAAATTTTAATTTAGATTTGAATGCTTCCAAGTTTTTTCACGACTTTCTGTCCGACGAATGTTTTAAAATTTCCCAACTGATGTTTCGTTCATCAGTCAAAAAATATATGACTTGTTATTTAAAAAAAGTTACAAGTTCGCAGGAAATTTTCATATTAAATGACTCACATGGGACTTTTAAATTCAATTTAAATGTAGAATGAATTCAATGAATTAGAGGTCAATGAATCTCATGAAAAATGTAAACAAACTAAATATGCACATGACAGTAGCCGGAGAAACAGATTTTCGCTGACAATTTCATAGCTGCTGGTCGGTCCATACCACTTAATATGTGACACTAGTGAAATCAATTAAAAGAAATCAACAAATAGTTATTATTAGACGGTTTTTAGATTCACAAAAATTTATATATCTCCCTATAATTTTTGTATAATTTATTTTCATTACCAAACGAAATAGGACATAAGACTGACCGTGGAAAGTTTCTGATACCCACTTATTTGGAAGTGGCCAGAATTGATTACATCATGGGGCAGTCCGAGTAGATCACTACTTGCGAGAAGTATGTCTCGGGCAATGCCATTATCGGAAGCCTCCGTTAGCTAGCTAGAGTGAGAATAAGAAATGTATGAGCAGCCTGATTGGTTATACGATCACTGTTGTGTGACAGGTTAAATAGGTGATCTTGCCACTCAAGCTCTTCGAACTAGGATACATATTCTTGTGTCCTTTGAAGGTGGATGAGGCAACACTACTGGCCAACGGCGGATCAAAAGTAAAAAAACAGACATCCAGTTTCGACACACTGCATTCTGGTCAGCGTCTGATCCATAATGGGCGGCTGAAATATAATCATCCTTGCAGTAGGTAAAATGCAAAACCTCTATAAACTGGGCTTGCCTTCCGCCGCCACAGTTATATTTGCAATGAAAACACAAAATGAGAATGAGAAACATAAAATCCCCATTATTTTTTATTGTATATGGTTCGATAAAAAATTCAAATAGTCGGCATCAGGATTAGGACTCACGTTGGCGAACGATCGTTTCGAAGTTTGTGACTCTTCTCATCAGGGCCTTAACGTGCTAGTTCAGTGACCGTCTTGTTCACATTGTAACTAATTGCAGTTGTCGTCGAAGGGATTTCTATTTGTTACTTACAACTCCCGCAAACGTTATGAGGATCGCGATTGACGGATATGTATTTGGAATATTAGAACACTATACAGACCCGGTGCCGCTATCCAACTGGCAAATGTTCTCGAGTATTAGGGTTTTTCAACAGAGACGCTACAAAAGTAAATCGATAGGGACAGCAAACGACGCCATATTTTTCCCGCTCTTTTGACATTTCTCTTCAGTAAGGTTTGCCATTTCATCATGGAAAGATATACGAGCCAACAACGAGTCGAAATTATTAAAATTTACTACCGAAATTTGGAGTCAGTGGCCTCAACTTTAAGAGGCCTCAACAATCAGCGATGAGGCTCATTTCTGGATGAATGGCTTCGTCAATAAGCAAAATATGCAGTATTGGTCAGACAGCAATCCACACGTAATCCTTGAGTCATCATTGCATCCCGAAAAAATTACGGGTTGGTGCGGTTTATAGGCCGGCGGCGTCATTGGGCCGTACTTCCTCCGTGATGATCAAGACCGGCACATTACTGTGAATGCGAATCGATACCGTTCAATGATAACCGAATATTTTTGGCCCCAATTGGATAATATGGACTTGGAGGACATGTGGTTCCAACAGGATAGCGCCACAAGCCACACAGCGAATGCCACAATCAATTTATTGGAAACCAAGTGTGGTGAACGTGTTCTCTCACGAAATGGCCCAGTCAATTGGCCGCCTCGGTCGTGCGATTTGATGCCGTTAGATTATTTCCTGTGGGGCTACGTCATGTCTATGGTCTATGCCAACAAGCCAGCGACGATTGATGAACTTCGTACGAATATCAAACGTGAAACTGCAGCAGTATCGGCCGATTAATGCTTGAAAACCGTCGAAAATTGGGTTCAGCGTCTGGACTTCTGCAAGCGTGCCCGTGGTGGCCATGCAAAAGAAATCGAGTTCCATACGTATTGGCATCGGACGTACTTTCACAGGTATCTAAAACCGGTTTTAAGGTCCAATTAGTCTCGACGGTTGACGCTTGACGTTCTACTTAATATTGCGCGGTTAGTCATGACGGTTAGACGGTAGAAAGACAAAACAAAACCAAAAAAAACTGATCGAAGAGCATTTGTACAAAATATAATTTGCATGCATGAGTTTTGTGTTAAAAAGTTATTGTGTCAAATAAAAAAATGACAAATAAAAAGAAAATTGTGGTTGCCGTGTAATTGTGTATTGCCGCGCACAAAATGTCGAAGTAAAAGCAATAACAATAACAGCTGATCGGTCTTGACGGCTGACGGTTGATTCTGCAACCTGCAGAAGTGTACCGCCGTAAACCGTCAACTTTAGTTGTCTCTCTCTCTAACACACGCAAAATGCAACCCCAACTCAAACAGCTGATCCTTACCGTCAACCGTCAAGACTAATTGGACCTTTATTTAAAAAAAACTTTTGTAGCGCTCTTATTGAAAAACCCGTTATAAGGCTGACCTTACTGCTATACGCGATGGACAGGTCATGGCTGTACAAGGAAGAAGTACTGTGGCATATTCTACATGAGGCATGAATTTGGTTGCGTTTTTGTATTTGGCAAAATACTGCGACAAGGTTCAACCCCATGAATGAAAGTATAACGACCATCCGCTTAAAAGTGAAATGCTTTAACATATCGCTAATTTGTGTACATGCCCCCACGGAAGAAAAAACGATGACACCAACGACATGTTCTATGAGCGTCTAGAGCAAACATACGACCGCCGCCCTGGCCATGGCATTTCGATTGTTCTAGGTTATTTTACTGCTAAAGTCGGCAGAGATAATGTCTTCGAACCGACCATCGGTAAATTCAGTCTACACGCCATCACTTCCGATAACGGAATGAGACTGTTAGATTTTGCCGCAAAAAACAAGGCTACATGGATATCCCCTGATAGACAGATGAATAACCACATTGATACCCTGGTAATTGATGGAAGGCACTCTGAACAGTTTACCGGGAGAGCTTAATCGGAAGTTGATTGAACTCTTGTTTATTTCTTCTGGTGTAGCTGCTGGCAGGGTGCTTAGTGGACTGTATTCAATTGCGGGTGTCAGGAAAAATGAACGAGAGTTTCCACGATCACTTACCACCAGCATTCTTGTTTGTGTTCCATTTTCAATGATAATTCACAATTACTTAAATACTTCACCTTTCAGCAATGTATTAATTCACAATTGACATAAAATAAGGTACACTTATAGAAATTTTTCTATTAAAATATAATTCAAATTCAGGTTAAAATTCACGATAGATACATTCAATAATATAAGTATAAACTTTCAAGTTTATACACACTCTTCTAGTGTATGGGCATGTGTGTGATTCGAGGAGCTAATTTCGATTCGGATCAGTACCTGATTGCAGCAAAGGTGCACACAAGTTTAAGCAGAGCGAAAGTCGTACGAAACCAGACATATGGAAAGCTG
Source organism: Phaonia tiefii (assembly GCA_963931995.1). Lineage (NCBI taxonomy): Eukaryota > Metazoa > Arthropoda > Insecta > Diptera > Muscidae > Phaonia > Phaonia tiefii. The sequence continues at coordinate 15,328,465 of OZ008367.1, forward strand.
GACATCGGAAAGCTGCAATTACCAGAGAGAGCCACGGCCTATGCAAAGAAGCTTACTCAGGTACTGGCGGAGAATACACCCCTGCCTGATGATCCTGAAGCGCGGTGGAAGTACATTGATCACTCTTTGAAAACTGCTGCAGAGACCGTACTTGGTTATAAAAAAACCCCTTAAAGACAAACCATGGTACGATGAAGAGTGTCGCATGGAAAGTGATGAAAAGAACGCTGCACGTATGTCACTGCTTCAGTCAGTTGCAACGCGAGTCATGACAGAGCGGTATAAGGAGAAGAGGAGATAGGAAATTCATTTATTTAAGAAGAAACGGTTGTGGAGAAAGCGTGAGAGTGCGGAAATTTAATCTTACAGAAGGACGAATAAGGCCCGTAAATTCTGCTGAAAATTATAAAGCCAAACGAACGGAAATGGGTCAGGGCCCCCTGTTGTAGAGATAAGGACGGGAATCCTGTCACAGTTGTGCAGAGTGATAAACTGACACGCTTTTGTAGAATAACACTGACCGACACGAAATCTTCAGTAAAGATTGGTAACGATAACTATTTAGTATTAGGCGAGGCCCCAGGCAGGGCGACTCCCTATCGTGCAATCTCTTCAACATATTGATTGAGATCATCGTAAGAAAAGCTGCAGTCAACACGAATAAAACTGCCAGCAGCAAAAGTCACATGCTGCTCGCGTATGCTGATGATTTAGACATCATTGGGCGAAATCTGCAAAAAGATTCTGCAGACAAGCCACAAGCTTCGCGGATTATTGAATACAAAAATTGTCACATATTGTCTACTCAATAAGTATTTTCGAGAATAGACAAGACATCAGCAAAAGTGGGTTTGACAGTAAACGAGGGGAAGACACAATTAATTAATTTAAAGTAATTAAATTAAATGTTTTGACAAACAGAACATCCACACGATTGGATGAATTTATTTAACTCGGATCTGCCGTGAACAGAAGCACTAACGTCTGCCTAGAAATCAAACGTAGAATCGTGCTTGCAAACAGGTGTTATTTCGGGCTAAGCAAGCACTCTCTCTTGGGAAACAAAGATCCAACTATATCTGACTCTCATACAACCCGCCTCGCTTTATGGCACAGAATCCTGGGTTATATCGCATGCTAATAAAGCATCACTGGGAGTCTTTGAGAGAAAAATGCTCCGAAAAATATATGGTTGTATAATAGAGAACGTTCAGTATCGTACGAAGGATGAACCACGAGCTGAATAATATGTATCCCGACATCGACGTAGTTATACGTATTAAAATAGCGCGTTTACGCTGGCTAGGTCATGTCAGAATGGATCCGAATGAACCAGTGCGAAAGGCATTCGAAGACGCACTCGAAAGACATCGAAAAATAGGACGACCAAGACTTCGATGGAAAGGCCAGGTGGAATATTACCTGCGAGACCTTGGTGTTACCAACTGGAGGAGAAACCCTAAAGTTGGAGAAACATGTTATCCTAATTGTATAAGGCTCTTGACCTCTCTGGGTGGTTTCAGGCCACCTAAGTAAGTAAGTAAATTAAATGTTGGGACTATTATTTATACCCCAGCGGCATTGACTGTAGAAAAAATTTCATGAACTTCTCTCATTTTTCCCCTAGTGAAGAATTAAGGGAGGAGTTTAACAGAGACCCTTGTATCACTTTGCACGCATAGGTTTTATATTCTTTCATTTTATTTTATTTAATTTTTCCAAACTGATTGTGCAAATCGAAAGCTTTTTTCAAATGGAAGAAACTTTTATTTCATTTCTCTCTCCGCTCAAGCGTTCTATCGTATTTGTACTGATCATAGAGTAATGTTATATAGAGCTGCCATTCGTCTCATCTGACATTTACTTTTACACCAATATTACATGTTTAAGACACAATGATTAATATGTTGTAATATATGTGTTTACAACTCAAACATATCCGTATTTGTAATGCAAATACAGCTGTGTTTGTTGCACTGTTTATGCTCTGTCGAGAGAAAGAAAATAAAATAGGGACAACGAGAGAGTCTAACTTTTAAGTGTGTATCTGTATTTTTGCATTATTCTCTCAGCCAGTGATTCATAAATATTCCTGAAGTTAGTTTTTCTTATTTGGCTGATGCATTGGCTGATTGATCAAAAGCACTTGATCGGTGACGAGGCTTTACTGAGAAAATCGGCTCATTTGTGAAATAAGTATAATACAAACAAACATAGGTAATTAATCCACGCTTGGCTTGCATGAACTTGATTTGTACCAGTATATAAATATCTTGTTTGTTTACCAACGCATTGTCATAACCAATTCATAGCTGAAACCTTCTGAAAACAAAAACGTGAGAGACAACAAAGAAAAGTGATTCTCATTTCATGACAAAAAAAACAACAAATATTGCATTCAATGCAAGTAAATGTAAACAGCACCGTTGTAAATCTTTTAATTGTTTGTATTAGTTATTTACAAATGCAAATTATAAAATTAATAATAATAAATAATACAAATATATTGAAATCAAAGAATAATCGTTCATAATTATTATTATGTTTGGGAGGAAATATGCATATGTTTTCACGTAAGTATATGCATGTTTGGGGGAAATACGCGAATGCTTCCACGTAAGTATTTGGATGTTTGGGATGAAGAACGCATACGTTTCCACGTAAAAGAATACATGTTTGCCAGTAAACATGATACTGTTTACATTTAAATACAAGTGAGTTTGGGACCTGCAAATATCTGATTGTTTGAAATGTGTTCCAAACATATACATGGTTCCTGCAGAATATGTTTGGGAGAATATGTTAGAGATGCCGTTATTTTACAGCGTATGGAATTACAAAATTTTTTGATTTAAAATTTTCATATCGTTTTGATGAAAAACGGTGGATATTAAACGTATGTATTTTGGACTTTTTAGTTATATTTTATTGTTAGTATGATTGTTAGAATAGTCATGACTTTAAAAATTTCACAAGCGTATTCCTTGGCTTATTTTACGAAAATATGTACATCTACGACCATCCCCGAAAATGTAAGGGGGCGAAATGGCAGGGGTTTGAAAATTTTTGGATTGGTGGTCGGAGGATACTAGGGTAAAATAGCTAAGTTCTGAACCAGTAGTCGGATTGTTGGAAAGGCATTTAAAAGGCCTTTCAGAATCATTAAAAAAATTTAAATTAAAAACAGTGAAATCGCCGAGATACGGAGCTTAAAAAAAATGTGTGCTGTTATTCCGCTTTCAAAAAACAAATTTGTATTTCAGTCAAATAGTCATAACTTTGGAACGGTAAGACCTCTGGGCTTCGATTAGGTAATTTTGGAAAGGTAAGAGGTAGGACTAGAGTTGTTATCTGCAATCTGGATGTGAAAATTGAGGTTATATGCACATTTTTATATCTTTTTTTTCCAAATTTTTTTTTTAAAGCTCCGTATCTCGATGATTTCACTTTTTTATAATTTAATGAAAGGCCTCTTAAAGGCTTTTCCAACAAAAAATCCAAAAATCCGACCACTGTTTCAGAACTTAGTAATTTTACCCTAGTACCCTCCGACCACCAATCCGAAAATTTTCAAACCGCTGCCATTTGTCCCACTTGCATTTTCGGGGATGGTTGTAGATGGACATATTTTCATGAAATGAGCCAAGGAATACGCTGGTGAAATTTGTCCAGTCGTGACAGACACACCCTGTATATTTGTGGTGTATTTACACAAAAATGGTAAAGTACACAACGAAATGCCGTTGCTAATTTATTGTTGGTTGGTTTGAGCCATTGGCACTATCTGGTATTATTAAAGCAATACTTTCCAACATCCAACCTCCCATCTGCAAAACACCAAATGTCATCAATTTACAGAGAGGGTTGGTTGCTCTATACGTCATTACTATATGGTACTGATAGCCTGGTATTGCCTTTAGCAATATGAGGTTGTTAGTTAATATTCAGTTTCTAAATTCCCTATATCAACAACAAAAACAAAAATAATTATCTGGTGATAGATATTCCAACTCGAACTCAGGTTATGGTGAAATACCATTGATCTATTTCTATGATCCATGATATAGAGAAACTACTGTAGTATCTCCAGACCATATTGAATCAAACTCATTTTATATCCCAACAGATTTACTACAGTTTCAAGAGTTTCTAGCCGGAATCTGTCATCAGTTTCGGATGGCCGCTTGAGCATATAAATAAAAGGAAGAGAGTGGGGAAGAAAACATCAATGGGTTGAGTTCATATTTATTACCATGTCTTTTTTTTTTGTTTGTTATTGTTGTCATCTCTGTTGTACTCGAAAGGAGTTCTAAGCACACACACGCACATGTCCTTAATCGTGTATGCTAATGTGATTGTATGTAATTTGTTTGTGTTAGGCGCGTTAGTGCGATGGTATTTGTGTGTTTGTGTGTGTGCGTGGCTGTGTGAGTGTGTGTGTGTGAGTGAGTGCGACTGAGTTTGCCACATTTTTAATGGCATGGTTGGCTATGCCTGCGGATGATGTGTGGCTTGGCAAGTTGGTTTAACTTTGTGGTATTAAACAAGGAAATCCTTTCTCGTCTGGATTCTAGATGTTGCCATTCATTGTTGCCGTTGTGTGGCATAGACGTTCGATGCTACACACCGCCGTTCTTTTGTGTAATGCGGCCATGAGGCGACGAGCAACGGATGAAGAAAGCACAAGTACAAAAGGATATCGTATATGCTACACTGTCGGTCAATTAAGATTTGAAAATGAAGACAAATGTAGTTTACGCTTTTTCAGAAGCAATCATATGTTTCAAGTACTTTTCGAAATTGAATACACCTGGGTTATATGTATGTGGGTACACATATAAATACAAGGGAGGAAAAGATTTTCCTTAGTGGCTTCTCTTTTGAGATAACTACGCCAGTGCGAGACTCCGGTTCTTCCAGCGGCTGTGTGTTCTTTTGCGTAATTGTATTAGCTGTTTGGTAAATGTAATGGTCCCATGTATTATGCAGTGTTGGTGTGTTGGTGTCTGTGGCTGTGTGTGCGTTGGTTTACTCATAGGTCGGGTTATGCTGTTTTTATTTTCGGGGGGTTGTTAATATTTCATAAATTGCAACAGTCAGCAAATGAATTTTTCATTTTAACTGTTAATTAACATTTTTGTGGCTCCGCAGAGAGTTTCCTCGAAGCAGGGAAGTATGAGAAATTCCAGCAAACTCACAAACACACACACACAAACACTAGCAAAGACAACCTTAACATTAGTATGTGTGCAGGGGACCACTGACACAGGCATTGGATGACGATTATGATGACAACAATGACAATGTAACTACTGTAACAGCGAATGGCAACATCATAATCACCACTAACATCATCTTGGCCCTCATTGTTTGATAATGAGAACAAGTGTTAGATTATGTACATTTGACTTACACACACGCACATGCATGTAAATACGTACGCATGTACATGAATTACTTACTATACATGCGTACACTCGTATATAAATCTAGATGTATGCATGAATTTACTCAAGTAGACATGATAAGTAAGACTCATTCATACCTTCCCTAATGCTTGGTATCGCTTTAAACCTTTACGATATCCGGCCGGATTTTCGGGGAGCAGATGACAACATTAACATCTATAAACTCACACAATCACGGATGTTTACATGTGTGTGTATTAGCCATAAACTAACTGAAACACATAGTAAAATGTTTACAATACGAGTATTGTGAGTTGACATTAGAGTGGATCAAAAATTAGAAAGAGTTATCGTAGATTCATGTAACTTATGATAGATTAGAATTTGTTTTCATCCATAGGACGGACACATAAAGATCGGTGACAGGAAGTTATGATAGGGATATGATGGGATACTTAAGAAAATACATACACATTATTTGTTTTATGATCTTAATATTATGGTTTTACCCTCACCATTTGGGTAACGTTCAAAAGATTGAGCTAAGGTAGAACTTCGACGTTGTAATGTTTTTAGAAGCAGCTCTTCCCGATGTATTGACGGGGTGTAATGGGAATTTGTTGATTTTATGATTGTCTCCATGTTATGTAATGACGACCAAGAATGCTATTAAATCGTAAATTGCTGTTACGTTAAGAAGATAAAGTGTTATTCCAATATAACAATTAAAGGCATTATTCGACTATTAGAGAAATCGTTGGATGTGCCAAAATTGTCATCTGATGAGAGCGAATGGAATAGTGTAAACTTGAGGCGAATGATTTGCAGCAGAAAATTTGTTCGATTTCTCTCGAATGAAAAAAAAAGGTTTCCCATTACAACCCATGAAGAGATTAGGAAGAGCTTCTCACAATCAGTGAGCTGTGCGCTTTCTAGTTTTTACTCTCACTGATTGTGACCCACAGTTTCTACACCGATTCCGAACTGAATTTCAATAAACTCTTTTCGAATGAAACGAACCAAAATAGTAATAAACATAAAGTAAATACCCCTTAGAGTAATAACTTCTCTCAGTGTATTTACATTAGGTTTGGTTGCATGTGAACGTTTCATGTTGAAAAATATTGCTTTAATAATAGCAGGTAGAGGCATTGCTTAAAAACAACCAACAACAAAACAACAACTTTTATGTTTTGTGTGTTTACATTTTTGTGTTAAATACAACACCAATATATACTAACAATAACAGATACCAAAAAAATTCCAATAGACGTTTAAATTTCACACTTCTCAACCAAAACGACATGACAAATTTAAGTCAACAGCTCTTGTAACTCCATCTGGTGTACCTCAATTTACGTCGAAGATCTCTCTATCCCACCAACGTCACCACGAAGCAGTGTTCGTATTTCGTGGGTAATGGGTTACCCTGGTTAACCCAATGTTATTACCATGAGGAATGGGTTCCGATCGTTTACCCATTACCTACAAGGTATGGGGAAAATAAAGGGCAGCCACCCACGAGAATAAGGATTTTTCCATCACGATTACCCATTACCCACAAGGTAGTGGGGAAAATAATTGCCCATTGTCGTGGGTAACTATCCATTACGATTACTCATTACCCTCAGGGATGGATGGTAATGAATGTACGTGTGATTTGAGGTGCCAATATCGACTCGGATCATTACCTGGTGGCTGCGGAAGTTCGCAGAAGATTACAGAGTCTAATACGGGAAAAGCTAGATATCGACAAGCCGACAAATACCGGAGATATCAGAGTCCTATCAAAAGCTGACTCTCCTGCTAGAGCAGAATACTCCCCCTCCAGAGGACCTAGAAGCGCAGTGGAAGCATATCTCCCCTTCTTTGAAAACCGCTGCAGGGACTGAACTTGGCTATCAAAAACCGCAGAAGGATAAGCCATGGTACGACGAAGAATGTAGCAATGCAACTGATGAAAAGAGTCAGTTACAACGCGTGCTACGAATGAGCGGTACAAGAGGCTGAGAAGTGAGGAAACAACTATTTAGGCGGGAAAAATGCCAGTGGGAACAGAAAGAGAGTGAGAAGACCGAAATGTGCAGAATGAACAACGAACCCCGAAAATTTTTCCAGAGGGTAAGACGATCGAATAACGGGCCCAATAATGGGCTGCCCTCCTTCAAAGACGAGAATGGGAATCTGGTGTCCGACAAGCAGTGTGTGCTTAGAAAATGGACAGGCCACTTTTCCACACTACTCCGCTCAGATTCTTCCGATGAAGATCAGGGGGTAATGATTGTGGAAGACATTGTAGATTGTACTCCCCCCAGCCAAGGCGAGATTATAATGGCAATCTCCCGGCTTAAGAATAATAAAGCCGCTGGTATGGACGGGCTACCCGCCGAGCTTTTTAAGGCCGGTGGCGAAGGACTGCTAGCCCAGATGCCTTAATTTATATGCAGCAGTATATGGCTGGTGAATCTTTGCCTCGCGATTGGAGTCTCAGTGTATTATGTCCTGTATTCAAACAAGGGGGTTCCGTGTGTCTGTTCCAACTATCGCGTTATCAGTCTTTTATCCATCGCGTATAAGATCTTGTCGAGCTTGTTATGTGAAAGACTAAAGCCTATTATTGAAAACCTGATTGGACCTTATCAGTGTGGTTTTAGACCAGGCAAGTCCACGACTGACCAAATATTCACGCGACGTCAAATCCTGGAAAAGACCCACGAAAAGCAAATCGATACATACCATCTTTTTGTCGATTACAAAGCTCCTTTCGATAGCCCCCATACGGGGAAAAGTGTACGAAGCTATGTCTGAACTTGGTATTCCGGCAAAACTGATCCGCCTCTGTAGAATGACGCTGGCCAACACCAAATCAGCAGTGAAAGACCTCACTGAACCATTCTGTACCAAGCGAGGATTGAGACAAGGCGACACACTTTAGTGCAATCTCTTCAACATCTTAATGGAGATAATAATGAGAAAAGCTGCAGTAAATTCAAACAAGACCCTTAACACGAAAAGCCATATGTTGCTGGCGTATGCTGACGACATAGACATCATTGGGCGAAATTTGCGAGAGGTTACTGCGGTATCTAAAAGAATCGAAAAGGAATCAGCGAAGGTGGGTCTTGCTGTTAATGAGGGTAAGACAAAATTGATACAACTAGAGAAACCTCTCGACTTGGTCCGCACTTGAACGTTAACAACCGATTTAATTTTGAAGTGGTAGATGAATTTGTCTACCTTGGATCCGCCGTGAACAAGGACAACAACGTCAGCCTGGAGATACGTAGGAGAATTGTGCTTGCAAATAGATGCTATTTTGGGCTCAGCAAGCAGTTTAGGAACAAAGCCCTCTCTCGACGGACAAAAGTCCAGCTATGTCAGACTCTCATTGTACCTGTCTTGACATATGGCTCCGAAACTTGGGTCGCAAGCAGATGAAAAACACCTGGGAGTATTCCTATTAGGGAAAACGACGAGTACCGACGTCGCTGGAACCAACAGCTACATAATTTATATTCTGACGTGGACATAGCTAGACGAGTCAAATTAGGCCAGTTGCGTTGGCTAGGCCATGTTATCAGACTGGATGAAAATGAACCAGCGCGAAAAAATTTATTAATTTGTTTGTTTAATTAATATGTGTATGACGTCTGACCGCATTAGGTTGTAAAATAGTCAATGAAATTAAAAGTAAAAGTAAAAAGAGTTTGGGGCGAGTGTAGGGTGATTGGATAAATTCAAAAAGCGGCACGGTATAAGTGCTGACGCGAACATACAAGTTCGTAAAGAGTTTGATACACAACGACGAAGATATTCTGAAAATCATTATTGAACATTGAGGAGTTCTGGATATCTTAGTCTTATACCTTTCAAAGCCAACAAATGTATTTTGAACATTATTTCTTCACTTCCAGATTTAGATCAACAAGACATCGCTGCAATAGTTAAGGAGGTACCGGGTACCCTCATTTCAGAAAACTTCATCAGCAGCTAAAGTATGTACTGCGAACCTTTGTGGTTCCGTTCAGTACCGCATATTTTGTTTGTTTACACACCCACTGAGGCACTGCAATGATCAAGCGCGCATTTGAAAAATACGCTTCAACACAAAATGAGCTCTCCTCACGTGTCCAATGCATGATGACAACTGAAGGGCAGACGAATACAAATCTCCACTCTCTTCGACCAACAGTGCCGCCCCAGACTGCATTGCAAAAAAGCAAATAACCGCGCTCCACCCTGTATTTTATATGTAGAGGTTTGTGGCTTCGATAGGTATTGCCTCGTACTACTTTCAAATTCATAAGCCTGTACTGTATAATATATTTGAAATTCACAACTAAAAATTAATTTTGAAGTTTTTAGTACTTAGGGTTTTCTAATTTAAATGCCAGATTGGAGTAATTCATAACATTCAGAATTTGGTCCAGATCACCTCGAAAAATGTTTTTTAAAAAAAAAAAACAGTATATCTACTTATAGACGACAATGACGCCCTTGTCAACAGAAAAGATTTGACACCCATTTTGTCTTGTTTAAAACGCAATGTTCCCACCGACTTGAAGTTTTGGTGAAACGCAAGCTAGTGCGAATTCCGAAAAAAGCTGAAACACGCATTTACTTAAATCGACTAAAGATTAAAATATGTCAATCTGACATTTAAATCAGAAAAATCTCCGTAATAAAATCTTAAATTTGCAGAATATCCTTGAAAAGAAGATGAGTCACGATATGCTTTGGCATGCGTTATATACCGTTGGAAGCCCCTTTCATATGATGATGCCAATATTGTATACATTGTCCATAGTTAAAGCACAGAAGTTTTAAAAAAACTAAAAAAAAACCTTTTTAAAAAATGGTCCAGCTCACGGGATCGAAGTGCTAGATATGAAATATTTTGGGAATCATTAAAAAAACCCAGGTACATTTTGAGGGGTGGACAAAATGAAGTTTTTTTTTGTGAGTCGGTCTAATGTACGATACATACGATATATCGAGTATTTTCCAAACTGTTTGGCATAAACCATAGGGTATCACTGAAATTTAATAAAATTAACCGATTTTAAGTCAGATTGACAATTTTTGTAAAGTTGTAATTTAACTACAGCATGGATTTTCCAACAGCATGTAAGATAAAATTGTTAGAAGATTCAAAATATATATGTCGTCGTTGCGATTGCCAGATACCATACAAAATCATGCCCTTGTAATGATGATACGGGTGAATATTCCTATTGTTTTTTTCCTTAAATTTTGAAAAATGGCCTATCTTTACTATTAAACCCAAAGATTTGCTCTGGGTATTAGCACCATGTTTGGTGCTATAATTTAAAAAAGGTTACCATGTTTGTTTTAAGCCTATAATTCAAAAATATATTTCAAATTCTTATAACCTTAATCGTTTTGAAGTCACCCCTGCCATAATACCCAAAACCAAAAGTTACATTTGCAGAAACTATTACTTTGTATCTGTTCGATGGATGTAAATAAAGAGTAGGTCTGTATCTGTATCGGATTGCTACTCATGTGTAAAGACAGATATACATATGTAAGCGTGTCATAAACAAGCTCAGCGGCAGAAGTCCCAAGGCCTTCCACAAATAAGGCATGCGGAATGGTTCATTTGTAATGCCTTCCGAAAGTAAGGCCTGCGGAAGGCAAGCATTTTTTCATCACATATAACCAAGAAGAAGATTTTTCCAATTCTGAGAAATTTATTTTTCGATTGTTTTTAACAGCAATCTAATTGGAAATTTTTTTTACAAATTTTAAAATTATATTGTTCATTTAATATTTTTAAGGGTATTTTTAAAAGTTTCAATTTGAAGTTAGGCGTGGTAAAACTTTTTCAGATAGATACACACAGACTTATAATAAATATCTAGAAAATAAATTATTTTAATTTTATTTTTGTTTAACAAAAATAAATTAAAGTAACTGCCTTCTAAGGCCTTCCTCTTTGCTTGCCTTCTAAGGCCTTCTTTAGGCAATGGGCAAGGAAGGTCTGACGCAATGTTAAAAAGAAAGGAGGAGGTAATGTTTAGGGAAGGCCTTCCGTATTTTGAAGAAGGCCTGTTTGGTCAATGATTTCAGGGCTTCCAGGTCATGACTTCCGCCGCTGGGAGATCACATACATCCATATGAATATGTACACTCAGAAAGAAAAAGATTTTCTTTATTAGAGTTCAAAATATCATTAAGTTTCATTCAACAAATTTATACAATTACTAAAAATTATGAATTTTAACTAAATCTGAATAAATTTTATTTAATCAGAGCATTTACACATGCAAAGAAATTGAACTCAAAATAAAATAATAAATTGTCTTAATTTTTCTCGGTTAAATATCGAGGAAATATTTCTATAAAATAAAATTGTTCTGAATTTGAGGAAAATTGTCCTTTTTATCAAGCATAGGCATATACAAATTTAGTTCACTAATAACCAGTTTTTTTGGTGGGTAGTTAAATATCGATTTACTTAATCGTAATTGAAAGTTAATTAGAGGTTAACTTTATATTTCGTTTTTCAGTGGCGAGTTAATGTAAACCGTCATATTGTTAACGATTATGGCAACCCTTGTATTCTTGTTGGAAAATCATCTGTTTCAAGTTAAATACCAACACAACAAAGACGAACAACCAAAATCGAATTATGTAAAATAAGAAATAAACGCATAAAATGGAAGTCATTTTAACAAAAATTTATAAAAACTATGTACAAAATATTAAAAACTATAATTTAACGATCTAGGCTCAAGGTATGTGTAGAATAAGTCAAAACAGAAATATGTTTTTTCTTACAATCTTACATTTCTCATTTTGACAATCAGTAATGTGATTGTCAAAAACATATTGTTCTAACTGCAGGTTAACCAAATAATTTCGGGTGGTTAAATCATTGTTAAAAATATAATTCGATGTTTAACCACAATTTAACTAAAAAACGAAGATGAACACTGAGTGAAAAACTGGTCATAGGTCCTGCAAAATAAATATATAGACGTTAAGAGTTTTAGCTCGTATTGAACTAAAAATTTTTCCAAATATTAAAATTGTGTCATAGACTTTTATCACTGAAAAAACTCACACCCACAGCAGAAAAAACTGAATTAGACGCAAGAGGTTAGAGGATTTCACAACCACATTAGATCTCATCACATCCGAACTAGAGGTTGTAACAACCGCATTAGAGGTTGTCAGTTGTGGGAATTTACAGTTGCTACACCGTATTTTCAAATGAGTTCATGAGTGCAGGGAGTAAGGTATATAAAAAAGTATTTTTTCAGGACAATCGAGTGCTGCCTAGTTTTATACTCAATGATTGTGACCTACAGTATTACACCGGTACCGAACGGGTTTTATAAAGCATTTCAACGGCTAGGCGTGTGTTAGACTACTATTGCATAAGTACCGATTCGCAGAGAGAGAAATGGAATGAAACTCTCTTTCATTTGAAGGAAATCGTACGATAATTTGATTTCGTTTCACACTAATTTTTTTGGAGAATGCAAAAACACCTGTTAAGCGCAAGTTGGCAACCCTGGTAAAAGATAACCAAAAACTTCTAGAAATTCACTCAAAGGTTTTTCTCTCACGCTTCATATCTTGATTACTTTATACTTTTTACACAGTTTATGTAACTTTACATCAACATGGTTGGAATTTGTATAGTTATATACAATAACACTATCAAGAGGCTGCTCGTGTATTGAAATATTCAATGAAGAGAGTAAGAGAGAGGCATTGGCATTTGAGTGATGAGAAATTTTGACTGTCTACTTGTACATCGTTTTTGAAGTGACAAACTAAATACAACAGTTACAAAACAAAAATAGAATCATAGAGTAACGGTGAGTTTACACGTGACAGTTTGTGACAAGACAGTTGAGAATATGTATTAACTGTCAAAAACAGAAAAATTGTTTGTGTGACGTACGCGTCCAGCCAAGAAGTTATTGTAATTCCACCTGGTGTATATCACGAAGAGTGTGAAATGAAACGTCAGATGAGAGAATAAGTCTATGAGACTAATACATACCTAGATAAACTTATTCTCTCATTTGACGTTTCATTTCACACTCTTCGTGATGCGGTCGGTGTGATAGAGAGATGTTTGACGAAAAGTGATATACACCAGGTGGAATTACAATAACTCTTGCTTTAATTTTTCATGCCATTTTGGTGAAAAACTGTGAAATTTAAATGTGTTTTACAATTTTTTATTGACTGTTATTGTTAGCATACATTTGTGTTGTATTTAACACATTAATTTTAACACACAAAACGAAATGCCGTTGTTGTTATTTTGTTCGTTGTTTTGAACCATTGCCTCTATCTGGTATTAGTAAAGCAATTCTTTTCAACATCAAACGTATACATCACACGAGGACAAATGTCAGAAATTTGGTGAGTGAAAGATTTTCTCTACCCATATTTACTCTATGATTAGTCTATGGGCGAGGCAAGTGAGAGAAGTGTAAGTGTGGTAGTAAAAATGTGTGAATGTATTGCTACTGTCGGAGCAAAACTGGCCCGTGTAAACGCCAGGTAATACTTAGGAGTTTCCATTACTCTCTTCGATGCCTCTTCATGACGACGAGGTAATAGGCCATTTCATCGAGTTTTATTTGCCTCTTTATTTTACCAATTTTACACTTTCGTTGGAAATAAAACGAAGAGAAAAATCAAAGGGAATGCGTATTTTCGTTCAATGCAAACAACATAAAACATAATTTAGCTGTCATTACTGGTAGTATCAATAAACACTAATTAAAATTAGTTCCTGTCTTCTTTGGTCTCTCATTCTACATCATTTCCCTGGTACCTTTTCGATCACATGTGCCTTAGAAACCCCCTGATAGAATTGAGGAAAAAGCAAATTGTGACCACAGATTAAACTATAGATTTGTCAACTCGCTCATCGGTTTAATGATTGAAGAGAAGCGAACTTGTGTTTGAACGTTAGGGAAGAATTCTGTCGCTGAGGTTTGACAAACACAGTGAAATTGTTACTGTGAATGTTCAAAAAATATGTAAATATAATATGAACATCGTCAATGCACAAAACGAAAAATGGAGGATTTTGTTCGTCGTTACTGACAGAAGTTCGTTTCCTCATTGAAAGAGCACAAAGAGAAACGTCAGATGAGACGGATAACAAATTTATGTATAAATTAATCTATGGATTAAATATCTGAAAAAAAGTGGCAAAATAAAAGTTTTTATTGCCAAAATACAAACCTGATCCCATAATTTTTTGAGGAAAATCAAATAATGATGGAAGAAATATAACAAATATGTCAAAATTTTTGCTGCAAATCTTTTTCCTCAAGTTTACACTATTCTCTAAAAGTCTAACATGGCCTTAATTAATGATTGTCTTCGAAAGGAATGTAATCTGGGCAGATCAGGGATCGAAATTACACTACCGATGGTCATACTCAGGGGATGCCCCTATAATTTGTATTGGACTTCGGAAGTAGGAATAGGAGTACGAACACAGAGGGAACAGAGCTTGTTCATATTTGACTTAAACATGTTGATATCATAAGTAATACGGAATACAATTGGTGGAAGCAAATACAAATGTACCACGATGAAGCGAGATGGCAAATTGTTGATTCAAATTTTCCGATTGATGTAGATGGTGTTAGCGTCAGATGGTGAATTAACAGTGTGTTAACAGTGACAAAGTGAAATAGGTGGGCAGAGATACCATGACTACAGAAAACGAAAAACAGTAATTTCACAATAAAATACATACTCAGTTCAAGTCGGCGCCGTCTCTTTTGGGTTTATTACTTATTGTAATGTAACTGAGTGAGTTCTCAATACTACTTAACCAAAACTGCTATTTATTTGATTTCCGAAATTCTTATTTTTACTTTTTGCTTAATTTATCGCTTGGCAACCCTAAAAAGTAGACAACTTAATAATAATATATTTGGCCTTTTTTTATTCCCTGCTAAACTAATTTTTCGACGACTTTGTGTGGGGAGCCACTTAAAGTCGCCACTTTGGGGAGCTAAGCGACTTTAAGTGGCTCCCCACACAAAGTCGTCGGAAAAATAGTTTAGCAGGGAATAAAAAACAGGCCTAAAGTGAACTTTTTAACAAAAGCCATATTTTTTATTCTCTGCTAAACTAATTTTTCGACAACTTTGTATGGGAAGCTAAATGATTTTTAGCGGCTCCCCGTAAATCTCATTGAAAAATTAGTTTAGCGAGGTAAATAAAATATGCTTAGAAATTCACCATCTACCTTTAGCAACTAATCATTTTCTTCTTGCAACATTTTTGTATATGTGTAATTATATGTCTTTGCCGGAAGCTTTTTCCACATACGAACTGTTCTGCTTGCTAAATGGCCTTGTAGTGTGCAGTTCGATCTACTCGAAGTAACGAATGTCTGAATGACCTTGTTTTATGGTTAAATACTTTAACCCGCGATAAGAGGCCATGTATCTCAAAGGAAGTCTTCCCATGCAAGTGTCGATACAACAACGATACACAGCTTACATGTCGATGATGTTCCAAGGAGATAGCAGAGTTGGCTTCCCTGCTATCATCTATTAGCATCATTGCTCTTTTTTGTACCTGGTCTAGAAGCCCCAAAAAGGATTAAGGGGCACCAGCTCAAATATGAGAGTTATATTCCATCTTCGGTCAACTGTACATGGTAGAGATATTGAGAAAATGTCAGCAGATATTAGGAATATTAAGTGTTGAAATATGTGTTCTCAATTTAGTAACTTTTGACGTTACTAGAGTACACGTTGAAAAATTTGTCTTTTTTTGTTGTTTGGATGCAAATATATCGTGTTTGTAGCTTGTCGCAAAGATAGTATACTTGTGTCCAAACACTTTGTGTTTGCTATTCAATATAACATGTTTAGGCCACAATAATTAATTGGTTGTAATATATGTATTTGTGATCCAAATGTGGCCTTGTTTGTTGAAAACTGCTGAAAACAAAAAGGTGACAGAAGATAATGGAACAAAAAGCAGCAGTTCTTCAATTCTCAAAAACAATGCTTGCAAATATATACATGGTTTCTGCAATATACTGCTGGGGACGATATTTTTCAGCGTATAGCAATACACATCAAATTTCGATATTCACTGTTGAAAATTTTGTATATTACCTTCCCAATTCTCATTTAGTTCATAGTGGTTATCGTGGAAGTAATTAACTTAACCGTGACAGTCATTATGAGAACTCGAAGAACTGACTGGTTTGAAAGACTTATAAGAACTTTTGACAGGAAATTTTCCTCCTTTTGACAAAACATGTACTTATAAGAGAGAGTAATATTTTATTGAAATATTTCCTCGTTTTAAGTATATATGTTTTCCTAAATCCAAGAGGGGGGAAACATATTTTGAGCTCAATCATCTTTGGATCAATGCAAAGTTCAATTTGCAATAGTTTTAGTTAATTTGACATTTCATTACGTTCTCTTTTTTTCGAGTGTATACTATGTTGCTCTGGGATAACATTTGATACGTTAGCATGCATTTTATTCAATAATTCTCATTCCTATTGACAAAATATGAGCAAAATCATCAAATACGAAGTCTCAAAGGGAAGATTACATGTTGGAAAGGACTCACCAACAGCTTTATAATCATTTTGCAAACGTGTAGTAATCGATACAAACAAACAGCAGTTTTTGTTGTTGTCTTACTATGCACGACTAGCAATGTTTGATTCTTTCGTCCTTACTGGTGTTTCGTTTGCTTTTACGCCTGTCCACCCCCACTCATTTCCAAAAACATAATTTTTCCAAATGACCATCCGTTTGTCTGTCCACCCATTCTGATGGCTAACAAAACGTAAAGTCGCCTCCTGAACGAAGGGTCAAACTCATTTCGTAACGAAATACGTATTGGGGGAAGACAGAAATGAGAGTTACATACACTGCAGCAAACTTGTGTAGTAGGGTGGTGTGAAATACAATTTTGCTTAAAGATATAATAGGGAAATGTTGACTAAACGTTACTGTAATTCAAGAAGGGAATCAAAACGGGGATTATCTGCCATTGTCCCAGAAGATGGTCAATGTTTTTTGTCAGGTTGAAACAGATAAAATGAATGCTCGGCTTCAAAATCGTGCGTTTATTGTGCCAGCAGGCAGAAATTCGGAGCATAGATAAAGGTATATGACATTTATACCGACCGAGATTAGCACATTGCGAAGGTTAACTCCGTTAACACCCGATAACCCAGAAGATTACTCATACAATTTTAATCGGTGAAAACTGAAGTTTAATTTTTAACCTTATTTTAAACTGGTGTACAATTTGATACAACACTGCGAAGTACCAAAAAATGCAACCATAATAAAAAAACATACACAAAAAATCAACTGTTTGACAGAGGGAATGTGGATTGGTGTTTCAGGTCCCCCAAATTCTTGTCCACAGTCTCTGAGCTATAACGATAGTTTTGATACAGTTTTTTCCTGCAGAATTTGGACGTAATACAAATAAAACTGGAAGAAAATTGTTGTGTTCTTAAAATCAAAACTAAATTTATTGCATGTAATGTTATAATGTTATTTTAAAGGTCATAAGAGCCAATGAAATCAAATTTAAAGTCAGTTTTTTCAATTCGCCTATGGGGCATTCCCCTTAAAATGCTATTCTGTATCCAATTTACAGCAAGGAGGTCGAACATCTATTTCATCGAAACCCCTGAGAGAAACCAACGAACATTTTCCGACGCTTCGCCTATATCACCAATTTTTTTAAGTCCACGCCGCGGACGATATGATTGACTCTCATTGGTTTAAAATGTGAGCCGATTTGATCGGCTGGCACGACTTGACCGATTATTCCAATTTGAAAGGTTCAGTTATTTCAAAAACATACAAAATTTGTACAAAACTGGCAAAACCAAGAGCTGCCCATTTAAATTTCTGTGTGCCGCCGTCTTCGGTAATCACAAATTGGGTGGTGTAATACGGCATTTACACCAACCATGATTAGCGCATTTCGAAAGCTAATTCTGTTAACCCGCGCTAACCCAGAAGATTACTCATACAATTTTAATCTGTAGAAACTGAAGTTTAATTTTTAACCTGATTTTAAACTAGTGAACATTTTGATGCAACACTGCTAGTTACTACAAAATGCAACCATAATAAGCACATACACAAAAAATCAACTGTTTGCCAGATGGAAGCCGATCGAAGAGTTTTCGACGCGTCGCCGCCACCAAAACTTTTTTGAAGCTCACGCCGCCGCCGATATAAATGGCTCTTATTGATTTGAACTGTGAGCAGATTTTATCGACTGGCCCGATTTGACTCACTGATCCAATTTGAAAGGTTCAGTTATTTCTAAAACATCCCAAATTTGTACAAAACTGGCAAAACCAATAGCCGCCAACTTAATTTTTCTGTTGTGACGACGTCTTCGTTGTTTTGACTCGGCGCGGAGTCTGTCTAAGAACGGAGTTGCCAACTGAAATGTTAATTAATTTCAAATTGGGTGGTGTAAACGGCAAAGATTAGAGAACAAGTTTATCGCTAACCTGGCCGCGATAAACGGCGGTGTAAATGCGACATTAGAGATATATATTGACAACGAAAAGTAACACCCCATTTGTTAAAAATAAAATTGAGTGCGTAGAGGAATTATAAATGAAATAGTTACTTGCAAGGTACATCAAAGACAGGTGGTGACTCTCCGCAACAAAATTTTCCGCTTAGAGATAAATGAGAAAATTTCGCAACAACTGAAGAATTAAAATAGTAAATATTGGTTTCCCATTACATCCCATGACGGGATTGGGAATGCGGGTCTTAACGTTAAAATTTGTTTGCTTTTTTCAAATTTAGCATTTTCCTAACTTTTTCAAAAGTGAAAATCCTTTCACTTTAACATCTTTATCAATTTAACTTACAAGACTGTGTGGCCATCCTTTATCCCTCCAATTCCATATTTGTTTCGACACAAAGTTCCAATTACCTCCACCCTATGTTACATTTATACACACACTTTTGGACATACCCACGTACATGGACAAGTTACATAGAAAAATAAATGCGAGAGTAGCGTAATCAAGAAAACAAGTCATGAGAAAAAAATGAAATGTCTTTACGATGTTGATAGTAACTTTTATTACGGTATCCACATCTATCCACTACGCCTCCACCTATACACAGGGCGAAGGGAAGTTGTGGATACTTAGTCCTCCTCGTTCGTGCCGATACATATTCAATGTCAATTGAACGAACCTCTTGCCAAACTCAGAGAGGAGATTCAAATATTTAAAAAATTCAACATTTCAATATCCTTAATCCCAATTTGTGCTAGACTGAAACAATTCTATGGTTTTTGTTAATAATTTCTGAACAATGATTAAGGAGAATTTTTCAAAGGGTTTTTATCTTTGCCTACTACTAGTTAATACTCGTTGTCAATTGTTCGCTATGTATGAGCTCGCTTTTTAGCCTTTGTGTGGTAAATTTATCTATTTATCTTTTGGTCCGGGAATTGGCCAATTATAGAAGCTCATCCAATACACGCACACACAATCATGCTTGCAAACATATGTATGTGGTCTTCCGAAGATTCAAATGGACAAAGAAGCATAAATTTGTTGCTAACTTTGCAAAAGATCTTTATCAGCAACCAACGTTATCCATCTACAACATAATCACCACCATCACCAACACCACCAACACCACTACCAACACCACTACCACATCCTCATCATCATCGTCATCATTATCTCCGGGAATGTCTTACTGACACCAAGAGCATCCTTGTTGGCGCTTTATGACAGTTATTTCGTCCGCAGGGCGGTCGTTTTGGATAGCAATGCCTAGCAGCCGTGGGCAACTTCAAATTGTGATTCGTAAGCTTTAGACTGACTGCCTTTCTGCTTTCAGTTTTGCTTATATGCCTTATGGCTTTGGCGATGAAATAGTGCTGTGTGGAAACAACAGAAATTGTTTTTACACTTCAAGTGGAGTGGATGAAATGAAAGCCATTTCCTTAAGCGACTCGCACACAAGTCGTAAAATCTTTCAACATTTTTGTTTTTTTTGCGAAGCATTCAACTAGATTTGGTTTCCTTACCCAGCTCTGTGGAATTCGGCCCAAAAGTATAAACGAACGCGAGTACAAATTCGTTTGCCTAAGTGGTTATCGCACGGTGGTTCCTAAGCGAGATACAACGTAATTTGTTTGACGTGGTAAGGATTTGCCACTGTGTATATTACAGTGTGGTATACATCTTAAGGCCTTGTTAAACTATTAGAGACGTCGTTGGATATACGAGTATCTAAATTTCCATTTGCAGAGAGCGAATGGAATATTGTAAACTAGGGAAGATCGATTTGCCGACAAAATGTTGTCAACAATTTTGATAGATTTCTCACATTTTGTGAGGATTAGGGGAGGAAAACTAATAAGAACAACTTTTAATTCGTCGATCGTTTCAATTGCTGATCTTACACTCACAGGAAAATTTGGTTGAGGCAGACGAATTAGCAGTAACCGAATTTAGAGGTTGTCACAACCACACTCGAGGTCATCACAGGCTAATTAGAGGTTGTATCAACCGAATTAGAGGTTGCCACACCATCATTAGAGGTTACCGCAATCGTATTACAGGTCAATACAGTCTAATTAGAGGTTGACAAAACCGAATTAGAGGTTGTCACAGACGAATTTAGATAGTGTCACACTACTGAATTTTGAAATTTTTGTCTATTAATTTGGTGATGATATATTTTCCTGGGTTTCCTTAGTGATATCGACACTATTGTCGCAAATATAATATACTTGTGTCCAAACACATTGTGTTTGCTATTCAATATTACATGTTTGAGACACAATGATTAATATACAATATAGGGTTTTTCAATAAGAGCGCTACAAAAGATACCAATGAAATTCTTTATTCCTGTGAAAGTACGTTCGATGCCATTATGTATGGAACTCGATTTCTTTTGCATGGCCACCACGGGCACGCTTGCAGAAGTCCAGACGCTGAACCCAATTTTCGACGGTTTTCAAGCATAAATCGGCCGATACTGCTGCAATTTCACGTTCGATATTCGTACGAAGTTCATCAATCGTCGCTGCCTTGTTGGCATAGACCATGGACTTGACGTAGCCCCACAGGAAATAATCTAACGGCGTCAAATGGCACGACCGAGGCGGCCAATCGACTGGGCCATTTCGTGAGATAACACGTTCATCAAACTTGGTTTCCAATAAATTGATTGTGGCATTCGCTGTGTGGCTTGTGGCGCCGTCCTGTTGGAACCACATGTCCTCCAAGTCCATATTATCCAATTGGGGCGAAAAATATTTGGTTATCATTGAACGGCAGCGATTCGCATTCACAGTAATGTGCCGGTCTTGATCATCACGGAAGAAGTACGGCCCACTGACGCCGACGGCCCATAAACCGCACCAAACCGTAATTTTTTCGGGATGCAATGATGATTCATGGATTACGTGTGGATTGCTGTCTCACCAATAACGCATATTTTGCTTATTGACGAAGCCATTCAGCCAGAAATGAGCCTCATCGCTGAAGATGATTTTCCAATGAAAATCCGAATCATTTTCAAGTTGTTGCTCAGCCCAATTCACGAACATACGACGCTTATGGTGGTCAAGCGGCTTCAGTTCTTGCGCCAATTTGATCTTGTAAGGATGTAGGCTAAGATCTTTCGCAAAATTCGCTACAACGACGTCACAGAGATGCCCAACGCTTGAGATCGACGTGTGAGAGACACATTTGGGCTTTCTTGAACTGAAGCCTCAGTGTCAGCAATATTCTCGACACTACGGGCACTTCTTTGTCTCACTGGCACGGGAACATTGTGTACTGTGCCTGTGGATTCAAATTTTTCCTCTAGACGCTCAATTGTTGATCTGGTAGAACGATTATGACGACCATAAATTGGACGTAGCGATCTTAAAATTGAGGCCACTGACTAAAAATTTCGGTACTAAATTTTAATAATTTCGACCCGTTGTTGGCTCGTATATCTTTCTATGCTGAAATGGCAAACCTTACTGAAGAGAAATGTCTAAATAGCGGGAAAAAATATGGCGACGTTTGCTGTCCCTATCGATTTACTTTTGTAGCGTCTCTGTTGAAAAAAACCTTTAATATATTTGGTAGGAAATACCCACTTGAGTCCACGTAAGTATTTGGAGGTTTGGGAGGACACACGCGTATGCTTCCACCTCAGTATTTGGATATTTGGGATGAAGCTCGCATATGTTTTCACGTACATGCATACATGTTTGCCAGTAAACATTCTAATGTTCCCGTTTAAATACGTATGTAGACTTTTGTCGGCCACTGTATCTAGTTTTATTTGTGTTTAATACAATATATCTTCTCATAGGTGAGTAAATTTGGCATTTTTGAATATATTTAAATAACAAGTTTCTTGGGTAATTTAATACGGACGGACCTGATGGCCACCATAAATATTGAAGAGATTAACTACATCAGCAACAAATGTGCGGCAAGCGAAAATACGGTGGTGGTATTGGCAACATTTTTGACGCGAGGAGGGTCAAAAAAATGGTTGTCCCAAGTAAAATGAATGCGGAAGAATATTCAGAATTTTGAATGCGGAAGAATATTCAGAATTATGCAGAATTTTAATAGAAATGTTAGATCTTCTTAGTATGCCATATTTTGTGTAGGATTAGGAATGCAACACGGACCACCATCCTTGGTAAACTTGCATCCCAAATAGTTGATTGATTCCACGTCTTCAATTAATGAACCAACCATCAACAGTTTGTGGAGTATTTCGTTCTGTGCTTGTCTTAATTCTCAATTCTAGTCCTTGATGTCATCAAATTGTGGGTCATAAAACATATTTCACCAGCATAGTCGATATTATGTAGGTATATCCCACTAAATGCCGCAAGTTCTTCGGCATTGGATGCCTCTTTTACCTCGTCCTTAAGCAGAATAAATAATGCGGGGTATAAGACATATTCTGCAGATGTGGAGAAAGGTTGTCTTTCTTTTCCAAAAAAAGTTATATGGTGCATCCCTTTATAGTTCCCGGGTTTACCTGTTTTAGTCGAGGTGGATGACATTGACTTTCGGTGCATACTATAGAAAGCTTCGTCAAAATCGGCCAAAATTAGGTACAGGTTCTAGGCAGACACGCGTCTCGATTTGACAACCCAGCTCATGATTACTGCAGAAGCTATGGGAATGAAGAAGACTACGAGGGCATCGAACATCTCATATGCTACTGCCCGTCCATTTGTACAGGGTGTTTCAAAAGTGACCACCCTATTGGAAGATGCTCTTATTTTTGCAAATGGCCGCCAATGTCAAATCTGTTTTGACATTTGTGGACTAGACAGATGTAGAATACAAGTAAACAAACCATGGAGCGATACACTCCCCAAGAACGCGGAATAATAGTGTCTATTTTGGTCTGTGGTGTTGGCGCAGCGCGAATACCGTCGCCGATTCCCCGGCCGTCCGACACCGACTGTGCAAACACTGCGCCGTTTGGCCACTAACCTTGAAGAGTATGGAACGACACGAGACGTTGCCAGGAGTGGCCGGCCCCGGAGCGCCCGTTCGGCCGAGAATATCGCCGCTGTTGCCGAGGATGTCGAGCTGTCGCCGGAAACATCGACCAGACGCCGTGCCTCGCAATTAGCCATCAGCCGGTCGTCCCTATGGCGAATTTTGGTCAAAGACATGCGCATGTTCCCATACAAAGTCCAGTCTGTGCATCAGCTGCTGCCTGTCGACCGCCAAACGCGTGTAACCTACGCCTAAGCCCGATGAGGCTCATTTCCACCTCACCAAAACGATCATTTCTGGGGCACCGAAAATCCACGAGTGTTGCACGAAGAGCCATTACACCCGCTCAAAGTGACTGCATGGTGCGCTGTTCACGCTGGAGGAGTCATCGATCCATTTTTTTTCGAGAACGCCGCTGGCCAAACGACAACAGTGGCATGTTAACCGAGTTTTTTCTGCCGCAATTCGATGAATTAGGACTGGAGGACATGCGGTTCCAACAGGACGGAGCAACGGCACACACTACGCGAGCCACAACCGATATTCTGAAGGCGGCGTTCCCGGGTCGCCTCATCGATTTGCACTGGCCCGCAAGATCGCCCCATTTAACCCTTCCATACATTTTTTGTGGGGTTTTTTGAAGTCCCGTGTTTTCGTGAACAAGCCCAATACACTGAAAGCCCTCAAGGTCAACATTCGACACGAGTGCGAGAATCTCTCGCCCAATGTTCTCGCCTAAGTGATGAAAAATGCCATAAAATGAGCCCGTATGGCAATCAATTGTGACGGCGCCCATTTAACCGATATCATCTTCTGAACTTAACCAATAGAATTCTAAAGGTTCAAATAAACATAATCAAAAAACAGAATCGAAGTTTTTCATTTAGAAAAAAAATGAGAGCCAAACAACATCGGATGACTTCTTTTCAAACACCTTGTATTAGTAGGAAACAATATCTGGAATTATACTTCATGTTGGGTCTACAAAAATTGGCATTACAAAAATTGTTGATTTACATTTTTCATGTCGATTTTGATGAAAATCTATGAAATTTAAACGAAGTTAATCTTTTATTCTTAGTTAATGATGTATTTATGTTGTTTTCTTGTTGGTTGGTTTGAGTCATTGCCTCTATCTGGTGTTATTAAAACAATACTTTCCAACATGCAACGTCCACATGCAACCACACCAAATTTCGTAAATTTACTGAGACAAATCGCTGCTCTATATTGCTTTACTCTATGGGTGCTAGTGTCAGATCGTATTAAAAAAGAATGTGTAGGGATGAATACAAGGAGAAGTCGGTACACGCGACCATCGGTTGTACAAATGCCCGAGTTCAAATAGATGGCGCTGTTGTATTGGAATCAAATTTATCCATGGTTTTCTAACCTACGCAAGGTATTTCGATCGAAAATTGCAAGTCAAACATCAAGTAACTCCTAGACGTATGAAAATAATAATCTAATTTAAGATTTTTTATTAAACGTGTTTTATTACTCCTGTCCTGGCGACATCGAAACATCCTTGCAAGGTGTAGTAGTATGTATCTATGTTTATGTTTATGGTCTATCCAGATTTTGATGTGCTTGTGTGTGTGTGTGTGTATTCTTATCTAATTATTTCAATGTGTGATTGATACTTTAATAAGGCCCAAATTTAAATTCAAGGGCGTTTTTTGCCGTTACCTTCGAACGTTTTATTTATTAATTTTACACATGAGTGAGATTCCAGCCGACCCACAAACAGCCCCTTTCGCTGTAAAATTTTTAACAAATTACGATAATCAATAATCTGATTCAGAAAATCGTTATAAAGCGCACACATGTTCGAGGGGGAAATAGGTATGAGTGTGTGAGTGAGTGTGTGTATCCGAGACTATCTATGTATAGATACATGTCTCTATTTATAATGTATGTACGCCCTCGTAATATCAACTCCGGCATGTGAAAGATGTAAACAAACGTAAGAAAAGAGTAAATGAACGGTGAAAAAGGTTACAAGTGTTTAATTTAAATTTTATTTTTATTTTTACTCTCTGTTTTAGGTTTCATTTTGCATTTGGTTTGTTCATTCTAAAACATTTTCAGTTGAAATTGAACAAAACTTCACCAACAGAAAAAGGCAATTGTTAAAAATAAATGAAAATTAATGCTAAGAACATGGGGTTGGAGAAAAGTGGGAACAGCAATTGAGATAGTACAAATTGAATGAAATACATGTTGAAAAGCAAAAATCAACCGATAATGTGCGAAATACCTGGTGTATGATTAACGCTGTAAACTACGCTGAATGTTCGACACAGTTCGCATGTTACCTTTTTGGAAACACACGCCCAACACTGGTGAATGTATGACAAAGAGCAAATATGTGGTGAATATCGAACCGGTTCTTCAAAGGATTGGGCGAACAAGCTCTAAATTTAATCATTTTATTTTAAAATTAGTTTCTTTCATTAAATTAAATAAATACAACTTTTCCAAACTCATCCAGTGAAGGATCAGGGAAGAGCTTTTCACAACCAGTAAGCTGTTCGCTTTCTATTTTTACACTCCCTGATTGGCACCAACAGTTTTACACAGCTTCCGAATTTTTTTTACAAGCTTTTTCGTGACTAATCACATCTAAGTAGAGTGTTCAAAACCGAAAGCAAATCACTGGGAAAACCGGTTAACCTGTTTTTTTTAGCAATTAAACGTGTGTAATTTTTGAATAAACCATAATCCGGATATTAGATGTCGGTTAACCGGGTTTTACTGAACTTGTGTTAAATATTCTTAAAAACATTTTAAAATTAAACAAAAAATATATGATTTTCAATTATTATTGAATTTTTATAATTAAAATTAAATTCCAAGATGATTTGTATATGAATAACAATCAAATTAATTAAATTTATAAGATACGTATTCATATGGGAAAATTTAATGTGAATATGAATTAAGTTGAAAATTTAAATTCAATACAATTCAAATCAATTCCGTTTAATTCGATTCACTTCAATTAAATTAAATTAATTTCAATTCCACTCAATTCAATTCAATTCAATTCAATTCAATTCAATTCAATTCAATTCAATTCAATTCAATTCAATTCAATTCAATTCAATTCAATTCAATTCAATTCAATTCAATTCAATTCAATTCAATTCAATTCAATTCAATTCAATTCAATTCAATTCAATTCAATTCAATTCAATTCAATTCAATTCAATTCAATTCAATTCAATTCAATTCAATTCAATTCAATTCAATTCAATTCAATTCAATTCAATTCAATTCAATTCAATTCAATTCAATTCAATTCAATTCAATTCAATTCAATTCAATTCAATTCAATTCAATTCAATTCAATTCAATTCAATTCAATTCAATTCAATTCAATTCAATTCAATTCAATTCAATTCAATTCAATTCAATTCAATTCAATTCAATTCAATTCAATTCAATTCAATTCAATTCAATTCTATTCTATTCATTTCAGTTCAGTTCAGTTCAATTGAATTCAGTTCACTTAAATTCAATTCAATTCAATTCAGGTCAATTTTTAATTTTTTTTAAATTTTTATTCAACTCAATTCATTTTAATTCAATTCAATTCAATTCAATTCAATTCAGTTCAATTCAATTCAATACAATTCAATTCAATTCAATTCAATTCAATTCAATTCAATTCAATTCAATTCAATTCAATTCAATTCAATTCAATTCAATTCAATTCAATTCAATTCAATTCAATTCAATTCAATTCAATTCAATTCAATTCAATTCAATTCAATTCAATTCAATTCAATTCAATTCAATTCAATTCAATTCAATTCAATTCAATTCAATTCAATTCAATTCAATTCAATTCAATTCAATTCAATTCAATTCAATTCAATTCAATTCAATTCAATTCAATTCAATTCAATTCAATTCAATTCAATTCAATTCAATTCAATTCAATTCAATTCAATTCAATTCAATTCAATTCAATTCAATTCAATTCAATTCAATTCAATTCAATTCAATTCAATTCAATTAAATTCAATTCAATACAATTCAATTCAATTCAATTCAATTCAATTCAATTAAATTCAATTCAATGCAATTCAATACAATTCGATTCAATTCAATTCAATTCAATTCAATTAAATTCAATTCAATTCAATTCAATTCAATTCAATTCAATTCAATTCAATTCAATTCAATTAAATTCAATTCAATTCAATACAATTCAATTCAATTCAATTCAATTCAATTCAATTCAATTCAATTCAATACAATTCGATTCAATTCAATTCAATTCAATTCAATTCAATTCAATTCAATTCAATTCAATTCAATTCAATTCAATTCAATTCAATTCAATTCAATTCAATTCAATTCAATTCAATTCAATTCAATTCAATTCAATTCAATTCAATTCAATTCAATTCAATTCAATTCAATTCAATTCAATTCAATTCAATTCAATTCAATTCAATTCAATTCAATTCAATTCAATTCAATTCAATTCAATTCAATTCAATTCAATTCAATTCAATTCAATTCAATTCAATTGAATTCAATCAATTCAATTCAATTCAATTCAATTCAATTCAATTCAATTCAATTCAATTCAATTCAATTCAATTCAATTCAATTCAATTCAATTCAATTCAATTCAATTCAATTCAATTCAATTCAATTCAATTCAATTCAATTCAATTCAATTCAATTCAATTCAATTCAATTCAATTCAATTCAATTCAATTCAATTCAATTCAATTCAATTCAATTCAATTCAATTCAATTCAATTCAATTCAATTCAATTCAATTCAATTCAATTCAATTCAATTCAATTCAATTCAATTCAATTCAATTCAATTCAATTCAATTCAATTCAATTCAATTCAATTCAACTCAATTCAATTCAATTCAAATCAATTCAATTCAATTCAATTCAACTCAATTCAACTCATCTTGCCACTAGAATGACTTTTATGCAATCCTACAATCGCAGCAAAAAAATATACTTGCTTGCTTTTTCTGATAATGTTATGGTAAAATCTAGTGCAAATAAATATTATCGTTGTATTGCAATTTGGCAAAAGCGATGTCTACCTAACTACAAATCGGTTAAATTCTTTGAATTCCATCAATATTTTCAAATTATCGGTAAGAAATCAGCAGAAACTCTAAAAGAATCGCAGCGTTTGGTTCATAGAGTAAATTTATAGTAGAGCCGCCATTTGTCTCATCTGACGTTTCCTTTCACACTCTTCGTGATGCGGTCGGTGTGATAGAGAGATGTTTGACGAAAAGTGATATACACCAGGTGGAATTACAATAACTTCTTGCTTTAATTTTTCATGCCATTTTGGTGAAAAACTGTGAAATTGAAATGTGTTTTAAACTTTTTTATTGACAGTTATTGTTAGCATACATTTGTGTTGTATTTAACACATTAATTTTAACACACAAAACGAAATGCCGTTGTTGTTATTTTGTTCGTTGTTTTGAACCATTGCCTCTATCTGGTATTAGTAAAGCAATTCTTTTCAACATCAAACGTATACATCCCACGAGGACAAATGTCAGAAATTTGGTGAGTGAAAGATTTTCTCTACCCATATTTACTCTATGGTTTGGTTGTACTAATACAAATACAAATAAAAGGAAATCAAAACTAATTTATTGGATATGAAGTTATTTTAAAAGTCTAAGTGCCATAACGTCAAATTTATAGTCAGTTTTTTTCAATTCGCCTATCGCTCATTCTGCTTCAATTTGTTGCTAGGAGGTCGAAAACAGCTGTTTCATCGAAACCCCCCGTTGTTTTCATACACCTACAATATTTTAGATAATTCAACTTGCTCATTTGACTTTTCACTTTGCCCTTCTTTCAAGAGGAATCGAATTTTTATCAGCTGTTTACTTACAACAACATTTTGCGAACATGATATGAAATTCTCCATTTTTAATTTTATGCATTCACGATGTTCACATATTTACATACACTCCGGTTCACTTATTTAAAGGCATTAAAAATTCCATATTCACAGCCTGTATCTTTTGCAATTTGTAACCGATTGTAGAATTTTAAAATGGAAATGGAAGCTCGACATCTTGAGATATACAAAAAATTATGACAATAGTGGTTTCTTAACTAAAGAACTTTTATGAGCAATTTATAAAAAAAGTCAAAATATTAGCTTTTTTTTGGTTCACTTGAATAAAGGAACTTTATTATTTTTAAAGTAAGCGATGATTTTTTGTAGGGAGCTTTTGTTTATTACAATTTATTACGTCTTATAGCTCATTCGTACTGCAAAATATTTTCCTGATTTCGTATCAAATGTCCTAACAAAATCTAAAGATTTTATAGAAAGTTAAGGCGTATTGACGAGGTAGTGTTACTACGAAACAAACACACCAAGCCGACAACAATAGGCATTTTGGTTTCTCTGGTATTTTTCCACAATCAAATTCAGCACAAATGTATTCCAGGAATAAAAGTAAACAAAGAAGTACAAAAATATATGTTTGAGAAACAATAAATACCGAAGAAATGTGATATATAACTAAGTCGGATATTCTAGTAGTACCACCACATCGATGCGCCCTGATTGAAATGGTTGTAAACAAACGTACTTTCGTTCGTAGTGTGAGATAAAAGAGCGTTGCATAAAGCAAATCAAGCATTTTTTCCTGATTCCTAGGCAAATAAGAAAAAATACCCGATTTGTCGTCTGTCAAAATTTGTCAAATTTTCTTGATTTCTGCTTGAAATCAACAAAAGTGGCAAAATCAAGAAAATTGATGCCAGTGCGAATGCTGTATTAATCATTTTACGAGTCAAAATGACAAAACTAAAAATTTTAAATCTATCGGAAAAACCTAAAATCGATGTTTACCGACCTGAAGGATATTCTAACCGCGCAATAGCTAAAAAAATTGGACGGAGCCCTACTATTGTCGACAATTACAACAAAGACCCCGAGGGGTATGGAAAAAATTTTAAAGGAACGGTTTCATTGTCTTTATCTACGTATGAGAAAAGAAAAATCATCAGAATTGCTTCTAATTCTGCCTTATCCTTGTCAACAATAAGAGCTCAAGCTGGAGTGGAAGTCATTAATGCGCAGAGTAATTAATATACCTGAAATTACAAAAAAATCCGCCACTTAATGGTCCTCGTAAGGTAAAGCGGCTTCAATTCGCAAGAGACTACTTGGTATGGGATGTCATGTAAATGACTGGAGAACCCTTGTATTTACGGATGGAAAGAAGTTTAATTTGGATGGGTCTGATGGCTACAACTATTATTTTCATGATCTGCGCAAAGAAAAGCGTTTTTTGGACCGACATCACAGCCGAGATGGCGGCGTTATGGTGTGGGGACTTATTACGTACTATGGTACCATCGATCTTGAATTTCAAAGTGACTGGTGCAAGCTATAAAATGTTATTGGAATCGGCTTTTGCGAAGTTCAGTGAACCAGTTGGTCCCACGTATTGGATATTGCAACAGGATAATGCCCCTATACACAACGCCAGAGTAGTAAAGGAGTTCATTGCAAGCCAAAATGTTAATCACCCCTACCCTGTAAGTCGTCGTCCAAGACGTCGACGTCTCAAAGTCGTGGTCACCTGTTAACGACGGCGTAGTCACATCAATGAAAAATCGGTACCTGGTAAAACGTCGCGACCAGTGACGCCTGCGTAACGATAATTTACTACCAAAAAGTGTAATCCCTAACGTGTAAAGAACATTTTATTCAATTTGTTTGCTAGCATGTATTTTTTTCTTGACCTACATAAGTTCAAGTTCTCGTGATGAAGAACAGAAAAAATGCCTTCGTATACAAAGAAAAATTATAAGGCAAAGGTCAGATATATTTAACCTACCAGATATCAAGTAAGTTTTATGATTTTTATATTTTAGGCCATGCTACATGCCATTCATCAAATATGTCAATTATCTACAGGTTTCAAAACCATTTTCGCATCTATAAAGCAGCATTTAAATACTCGCTTGACACTATTGCGCCGAAAATGAAGAAAAATGTTCGATCAACATCTGTGTCCGCAAGGCTTGGCGTTTTCTTCTGTTCTTTTATTAAATTTTCGAACTGTGTTGCATTTGTAATTTTTAATTTTTTTCCATTTTACAACTGTTTGCATCAATGTAGAAAAAGTCGTGTAGAAAAAGCGTAACGACCAAAAATAAGTCGTGTCGACTCAACATGGTTGTAAAAACGCCATTGTGGGTGCCAAGTACTTGTCGTCTGCTGTCGACACGACTTCAGAGGTGCCAATATTAACACGCCGACACAAGACGTCGACGTAAATTGCCGACGACGACTTACAGGGTAGGGCTGAATATTCTTGACTGGCCACCCTATTCGGCAGATCTAAACATTATCGAAAATGTCTGGGGTTGGTTATCTCGTCAGGTCTATGAAGAAGATAGACAATTTGATGACAAGTAGTCACTAATTCAGGCCATTAAGGCTGCTTGGAATCAAATTTCGTTGGATTACATACATTTTTTTTATCTCTCAATGAAAACCTGTACATTTAAAGTTATTAAAAACAGAGGGGGTTGTACCCATTACTAATAGTTCTTAAATAAAGTAAAATAAATTAAAAGGACAAGAAAAACTGTTTTTCATTCAAATTAGTTAAAGTGCCTTTTTGACTTTTTTTTTATAAATTGGTAAAAAAAAGTTCTTTAGTTAAGAAGCCACTATTGTCAAGATTTTTTTATATCTCAAGATGTCTAGCTTCCATTTCCATCGGTTACAAATTGCAAAAGATACAGGTTGCTGAATATGGAATTTTTAGTGGCTTTAAATAAGTGAACCGGAGTGTATATTGCCCATTCACAGTGATATATTCACTCAAAAACCCAAAGGGTAAGTTAAATTATCTCTAGTACGTTAGTTTATGTTTATACGCATAGAGGGAGTTATATCAGACTTTTAGGACTTTCTAAGGCGATTGAGCCATGCCTATCTATCTGTCTGTCTGACTGGCTGGTTAACACGATAACTTTCGTTTATAGTGAAATTCTGCCAGTGATTACTATTTGCTAAAACGTAGTTTGGCTTTGAAAACGAACACACCCATTCTGGTACCTACCATACAAATCGACAACGTTACAACATTTCTGTTACATATGATTAATATCAACTTAGGCGTTGGTAAATATTCCATAAAGTATTACTTCCCTAGAGAAAGTTGACAATATTGCCACGCCAATTCTAGTGGCGCCCATATAAACGCTGCGCTACCGGCAGGCTATTCGACACGATATCATTCGTAAAACACTACTGACTTTAATGAAATTATTTAGATTTATTAACGATTTTCACAGTTCCATTCCTGTAGCTCCTATACAAAACTTTTACAACACAGCACAGCCGATCTTCATGAAATTTTGTGTTGGGCAATGGTTTTTTAAACGCAACTCTGTAATCCAAAATTAACGATTTTGCCACGCCCGCCCCTTTTTAGTACCTCCAATATAAATATTGGTCGGTCAACTACTGTTAGGCAGGAAAAAATCCCGAAAAACACAACAGATCACAATTATATTTTGTATTTGAAAATTTGTTTTCCAATGCCAATCTGCTATTGACTATCGGCAAAGTTGTTACACCGATTCGGGTAACTGCAGTTGGGCTGGCAGCAAAATATACGTACATATATTTATATAAAGTGTATCCGAAAATTCACGAGAGATTTGAATTTCGTGTCATATGAGCGGTAAAGTGTTGTCGTTGAAAAAACGGCGTGACAGCTGACAGATTTCCTGGACATCAGAGTTTTCTAAAAGAAACCCAAAGTTTTCTTAAATACTAGTTTTCTTAAATAATGGTTTTCTTAAATAATAGTTTTCCTAAATAATATTTTGACAATAAAGTTTTCTAAAAGAATCAGTTGACATCAAAGTTGTCCAATATAGCCCTTTGACAACAAAGTTTTCGAAAAAGCTGCTTTTAACAAGAATGTTTTCTAAACGAGACATTTAACAAAAAAAGATTTTTACGGACACCTTAAAGCAGGAATCACAATGCAAGCAACATTATTAATAGGCGTTCGCAATGAAAGCAACAGATTGCTTCGAATCGAGATGTTTTTCTAACAGGTGATACCAGTATTACGGCCATTATAACAAGGCAACAATATAACGAATTTTGTTTTCGTGTCCAGGTTAACACAAATGTATGTCAAGAATAAAAGGTAAGCCAGAAATTACAAAAACCACATACATTTGAATTTGATTGTCCACGTAATGAACAGAAGGAAAGGCAAATAATTTAAGTTGTTCTTATAGCACAACCTCTATTAGCTGCATCATGATTCGAATGTGACAAATGTCTTATCCATAGACCAATAATACATACATAGATAATTTTTAATTAAACTCATAGGTACGGTGGAAAGTAAACATTGGATGGTGGAAAATATGGGTTCAATAATACCAGATAGAGGCAATCGTAAACAACGTCCAACAAAGGAACAACAACCGAATTTCGTGTTGTAGTCAACAAAAACTGTCAACAAAAAACTGCAAAAAACATTTAAATTTTCCAGTTCTACACCAAAACGACATGAAAAAGTTAAGTGAACACATTTTATAACTCCACCTGGTGTAAGTTAATTTTAAATTTAATTGCTCTCATTTCCACAAACCTACGACGAAGAGTGTGAAATGAAACGTCAGATGAGATAATGTAAGTATCTATGTATGTATTAGTCTATGGTCTCATCCAGGTTTGTATTTTGAATATTAAAAAATGCTAATGTATTTAAACATATTTGCTATTAAAATATCATACGAATAAAATTACGTTTTATAGTTCATCTTTTAACACAAATGGTTTCAACTTTCATTGATGTTTATAAGTTTGAAAATTAAATTGGAAGTACTACAGCGCCATCTAAAGCTAAATAATATATTATTTATTCGAACAAAATTGTAGCTGGAGTAGAAGTAGACCTACTTCTGCGACAAAGTTAAACAATATTTTTGTACAAAAAACGAAAGGTCATTATATGAATTGCTGTGAGTGGGAACGAGAGGGGATGACTTACAAATTGTTGCTGGCATTGTGAATGCAGCTTAACAACAGAGATTTCTAAAATAAATCTTCGATAGCGAAGTTATTTAACAGAAACCTGTGACGCTAATGCTTTCTAAAAGAACTCGCAGCTTTTTCCACGCGTGCTCGAGCACTGCCGAAGTTGCAACGGCCGTCGGTCAATTTCTGAAAACGCCTCCGTCGAAGTCTCTAAAATGGACCCTGTTCGACAACGCTATCCAATGGATAATCCAGGAGGAATTACAAATATTGATGATTTAAGTTTTTCATGTCGTTTTGATAACAACTGTGAAATTTAAACGTATTTTGGACTTTTTGTTATATTCTATTGTTTGTTATATTTTATGCTTGTGGTAAATTTAGACAAAAATGTTAACTCCCAATTCAAAATGTCGTTGCTGATTTATAGTTGGATGGTTTGAGTCATTGCCTCCATCTGATATTATTAAAGCAATACTTTCGAACATGCAACGTCCATATGCAACCACACCACACTTCATAAATTTACTGAGGCAAATCGCTACTCTATATGTCATTACTCTGTAGTTTGAATTTTCAAAACATTTATTGAATTTTAGCAATATTATATTTGTATTTTCTGTTTAAAAATTACGTTTTCAATATATTAATTTGTTTTTATTAAGTCCGTCTGCCTGTAAAGTTGTCAGATAATATGTCTTATAGTCGCATGTGGTTGAGATTGAAAATGGGCAAATACGATTCAGATGATAAAATTTCCCCTTACGGGAACTAAACCTGTCTCTAAAGCATTAGACTTTATCATGTGTTTTTTGGAAGATGCTGCATTTTATTCATTATTTGAGAAAACTGTAGAAGTATTATATTTTAAACGTATTGCGATTGTGTTAACCTATAGGTGGCGAGTTCCTAGAAAAAAATTAAAGAATCAGGTTTGCGACAGCGCCCATAGTACACAAAAAAAGGGTGTCTCAGTAAGATTTAAATTTTGAGTAATTTCATTTGTGCAAGTGGCAACTCTGAAATTTGGCAGCAGTCACATATGTTTATTCCGATTATTAAAAATGGAGAGCTTTACGAAAGAACAACGCATTATTATAGTGAAAACTTATTACAAAAATTCCTTCATTGGGCAATGGAGCAAATGAAGTCAATACCAATTTTTCGAGCAAAAGACCCATCTCCGATGAAGCGCATTTCCATCTGAATGACTTCGTGAATACACAAAATTGTCGAAATTGGGGGCTCAGAAATGCAATCCATGAGAAACAAGTGCACCCACAACGAGCAACTGTCTGGTGCGGATTTTGGTCAGGCGGCGTAATTGGGCCTTACATTTTTGAAGAAGGTGCCTGTGAACGGCATTCGTTACAAAAACATGATAACGGAGTTCTTGTTGCCTCAACTGGACGGGATGGATCTAGATGATATGTTGTTTCAGCAAGACGTCGCCACCTGCCACATCACGGATGTACCAATCATTAATTGCAGCAACGATTTCCAGAGCAAATTATATCAAGAAATTCTGATGTCAACTGGCCACCAAGATCATGCGATTTAACGCCGTGCGATTTCTCTCTTTGGGGTTTTGTGAAATCTCGGGTTTATGCGAATAAACCAGAAGCAATTCCTGAGCTCAAATTCGAGATCCAACACGTCATCGGTGAGATATAGCCACATCTCTATGAAATGTCATGGAAAATTGCATGAAAAGAGTAATGGCCTGTCATCAGAGCCGTTGGGGCCATTTGACGGATATTTTATTCCGTACTTAATCGGAACATGTCTTCTTAACAATCCAATTAAAAATTACAACTATCTCAAAAAAGACGAGTTTTTATTTTAAAATTAAAAAGTGCATTCTTACTGAGACACCCTTTATATGGTACCTTTTAATATGAGTTGAGGGAACATTGTTTAATGTGAAAAGTGGGTGGTGCAATGCCGCATTGTATAAATATTAAAAATCAGTTAATATTTCAAACTACGGGGCTTAAATTATTACTGGGCTGATGGTTCACCAACCACACGTGATGGTTCCTATCTACACACGATCGTGATTGGAAAAAAAGGTGTGACACCGCCCACAGAACTTGAAAGAATCTCACCTAAGGTATTATATGATGTGTGGCGATGAAATTTAGCTAATATATTATTCATAGAGTAATATATATAGACTGTGCATGACTGTTTCATGTGCACTAAATTCTCGTCGACAGTTTTGATCAGGGTGTTTCGCTGACTCAGCTTATTGACCTGCTAGTTGCAAATTTGATTGATAGAGGATGGAATGAGCGATAATTTGTATTTCGTTTTTTTTCTACGTTATAGTGAAGATCTGGAATGTTATATTTTTTTACATATAGTTTATTTAATTACCAACATTTTAAGCTCAATTTGAACAAAATCGGATGAAATTATTAAGGATTTTGTGGAACGACAATATTTTCAGTTTCATTGCTCACACACTATATTCGGCGTTAATTCAAAAAATTTCAATTAAAATGACGAGCAACTTGAACGTAAAAAAGGCAAATTTTGAATTTTGAGGTGCCATAACTCAGCCATTTCTTATCAGATAGAAATTTACAGCATATCGACGGAAAGGGCATTCAATTACCTTCCCAACGATATGCCATCTATCTCGATCGGACTTTTCGGTTGGGCTCCACAAGGATACATACACATACACCATACACTGAAACACACAAAAGTACCGTCATCTAAAAAACGGTACTTAGAAAAAATTTACAGCTTGTTTCGCGTTCAGGAGGTCCCAATTACCTTGCCTAGGCAAGTGGAGTTCTTGGTATTTTTCCAAAGTTAAAATTTGTAAAGCAGTGTTATTTTTGATTCGAAGAACAGAAAAATTTTCCGTAGAGGAAATTAGAATAGAGTAGTTTATTCTCTCAATATTTTTAACTTCTAGGTATGGTTGCAATTAAATATTGGATGGTGGAAACCATGGGATCAATTAAGTTAAGATCAATTAAGCCACAAGTTCTTGTAACTCCACCTGGTGTAAGTTAATTTCTTTCGAATATCTCTCACTTGCACAAACCTACGACCAAGAGTGAGAAATGAAACGTCAGACGAGAGAATACAATACTCTATTCTAATTTCCTCTATACAATTTTCTTTCATTTTTTTTGTATTACGCCCAAAATTAGACGAAAAAAATTTGGCATAAAAACCCCGTATCAAAACTGTCGTTAGCCCAGTAACTTTCGACGAGAATTTGGTTGAACTCTATGGTTTTGATGCAGCTTTATACAAATAAAATTGAGAGAAAATTTTTGTTTTCGTTCAAATCAAACCTCATTTATTGTATATAAAGTTATTTTAAAAATCATAAGTCCCAATAAAATCAAATTTAAAGTCAGCTTTTCCAAATCGCTTATCGCTCATTCTCCTTCACATTCCATGCTGTATCAAATTGACAATCGAACATATGTTTCATCGACATTATTGGTGAAGAAATAAATTTAACCTCCTACTTGAAAATTTG
This sequence comes from Phaonia tiefii, assembly GCA_963931995.1. Taxonomy (NCBI): domain Eukaryota; kingdom Metazoa; phylum Arthropoda; class Insecta; order Diptera; family Muscidae; genus Phaonia; species Phaonia tiefii. The sequence goes on from OZ008367.1 coordinate 15,366,986, forward strand.
ACAGAGGATAGAATTTCGAAGAGAGCGATAAGCGATTTCAAAAAAAGCTGCACTTATGACTTTTAAAATAACTTTATATGCAATAAATTAATTTTGATTTGAGCAACACAACAATTTTCTTTAATTTTTATTTGTAGTATGTCTAAATTCTGGCGGAAAAAACTTGCATAAGAAAACCGTATCAAAAATGTCGTCGTTAGCCCAGTGACTTTAGACGAGAATTTGGTGGAAGTGAAACACTAATGACTTCTCTTTAGTATTTTTCTATGAGCCCAGTGATTTTCAATGAGAATTTGGTTGAAATGAAATACACATGCACACTTTTCATATCTTTCTCTATGGTTTGCTGATCCGAAATAGTTATATAGACAGTCCTGCTCACAGACTAATACATCCATAGATACATTTATTCTCTCATCTGACGTTTCATTTCACACTCTTCGTCGTAGGTTTGTGGAAATGAGAGCAATTAAATTTAAAATTAACTTACACCAGATGGAGTTACAAAATATGTTCACTTAACTTTTTCATGTCGTTTTGGTGTAGAACTGAAAAATTTAAATGTATTTTGCAGTTTTTTGTTGACTTTTATCGTTGGTATACATTTGTATTGTATTTAACACAACCACTTTGCCACAGAAACATGAAATTCGGTTGTTGAGCCTTTGTTGGACGTTGTTTACTATTGCCTCTATCTGGTATTATTGAACTCATGTTTTCCACCAACCAATGTTTACTTTCCACCTTACCTATGACGTTTAATTTATTGGGAGAATAAAAGTATCTATGTAGGTATTAGTCTATGGTCCTGGTTAACAATGGAAAACTATTTTGTGCTCGATTTTTGTGAAAATAATATGAAGGCCAACATAGGAAAGAAATGTTGTGAATATTGATGGTTGTGGAAAAAGAATTGTTGTGCATGTTTTCGCACAAGTAGGAGTTAGACAATTCTCGAATAGTTGAGATTTGTTTATCTCTATAATGTATTATGATATACCTAAATAATTTTAGAGAAGGGAGCTGTAGATATGAATGGGTGGGCATTGCAATAGCTATATTCCCAACCATCCACCATAATAGTCGTAATCCCTTTCACATGTAGTTTTTGTACTTAATAGTACTTTTTCATAGAAATTGATCTTGAACCGGAAAAATTATTAAAGAAATTAATATAAAGCCAATAAATAAGCTTTGTATTAAATTGGTCTTGACATTAAATAAATTTAGGAAATTGAAGCTTAAAAAACAGACCGACAAAAAACTCCCGCAAGGGACATAATTAATACCGTTCAATCTTAATGCAGTGTTCAAAATCGGTAATAAATTGTTAAAAAAAACTTAGTCTCATTGTTGATCGCAAAGGTTGATGACTTCCCCAAATGAAAAAGAGCGAGTTTTTCTAATATTTTAGAAACTCCAACTCAAACTCCGCATTATTAAATCTCTTAACTCTGACTCCTACTGTAAATCCGACTTTAACTCCGTTTCCGACTTCTACTCCAACTCCAACTTCAACTCCGACTACACCAACTCTGCAAATAAATCAACCGTCTTGAAATGCTTTTTTTGGATAAATGTACCAGTGTTGGAGTTTTTTTTAATTTGCATTATATTTTAATTTTCATTTCTTTATCTAATGCAAATACAAACAAATTAACATTGCTCGTAATGTCAATTACCAAATTTTGCATTTCCATTTGCTCAGGCCATGGAGTAAGATATAAAGAGTGTGCATGAGTATTTCAGTTCTACAAAATTCTCGTCGAAAGTCACTGGGCTAACGACATTTTTGATATCGTTTTTTATGCCAGAATTTGGTCGTAATACAAATAAAAACTAAACTAAATTGTTGTGTTCTTCCAGTCAAAATAATTTATTGCATATAACCACTCATTCTCTTTGAAATTATATCCTGTATCAAATTTGCAGTTAGGAGGTCGAACAGCTGTTTTAACGAAACCCCTTGAGCTCGGGCAATGTACATATCGGTTGTGGAATCGGGTGCCAATTGTGATGAAATATGGGAATGTTTTTGATATTTTGAATTTGTTTGACTGCTGGCTATTCTGTTTTTAAAGTATTTTACTGGAGGTTTCGATGGAACAGCTGTTCTACCTTCTAGCTGCAAATCTGATAGAGGATAGTCTTGGAAGGAGCATGAGTAATAGGAGGATTAAAATAACTGGCTCTAAATATGATTTTATTGACGCCTACGATTTTTCAAATAAATTTATATGCATTAAATTAGTATTGATGAAGAACACAACAATTTTTTTTTAATTTTTATTGTATTACGTCCCAATTTTGGTGGCCGTCGGTGGTGCAATGGGTAGTGTGCGCGCCTCTTGTACATGAGATCCTGGGTTCGATCCCTGCTCTGATCACCTTAAAAACATGTTGTTTCGGCGGTCACCTCGCATAGTGACGGCGACTCTATCGAGTATTACAATATGCATATACAATATGAAATTTACGTGTGCGAATTAGTTTTGATCGAAGATCCCTAAGTACCAACGCACACTGAAAGGTCCATATGTCCAACATAATAACATAAAGCTTTTTGATGTGTTAACATTCAAAGGCACGGGTAGAGCAATCTATCAAAGTGAACACATGCAAAGAACACACAGCATTAGCAACACATACGTGGTTGTTGTACAACAATAGTCTCTGCCTGACAATGAGAATGATGGTATTGATGTAGCGGCAGCGAACAAACAAGCAGGTCGTCGCCGCCAAAGAATATTGAATAGTATAGAGAACTCATGGAACGAATTGTATGACTTAAAAGCACTGGCGGCATCTGGCGAATGATTCAAAACGTATTACTCTCTGTTTGTCATAACTTGATGCTTTTTGAAACACTTATGCTTTTTGAATTGTTTGATGTAATAACATTGTCGAAATAGTGCATTTATAATTTTTTCGTTGCACTGTTGATTATTTTATTGGTACTCATATGTTTGTGATAACACAAGAACAATTATTTCAGTGAGCTAGATATTGTTTTATTTATTTTAGCAATATTACCCCTAATGTTAAAGCAGATGTAAGAAAAAAGAAAGTGCAACAGCAAAAGAGCCTTCAGCACAAAAACTATTCTTTTTTTTATTTTTTAATGTAAGATTTACTAATGTGTTCATAGAAATCGAACCAGTACCGTGTCACAAAACGGTGCTAACACATCACCCGCGAGTTCGAACACTCATTGATTTTTTTTCCTCCATGTTCCTCTTGCACACTCGCATTATTGCAGTGCTTTGAGCTGAGTTTTACTCTCTACCACATAGTTGAATTTGTGTTATATTTCCCACAAAAATAACATGGATAAAAATGGGTATAAACTAGGGATGGGTATCGAACTGTAAGACATCGATTAATGTAATCGATTATTATTTTCAAGGCAACAATCGGTTCACAGATTAATGGCCGATGAAAACATCGATTAATCGGCGTTTTCGATTAATCGACAAGAAAATAAGAAAGCAATTCAATGCTACTAAATTTAGTCATTTAACAGCAAAATAAAATTGCTCAATAATAAAAGAAACCTTTTTAGAAACAGAATGATTTTTTCTTGCTATAAATAATTTTCTCCCATATTGTAGGTAATGAATAAAATGAAAAACAAAATAAATATTTAATGTATATTGTATAATTATAATTAAAAAAGCAAAAAAATAGTGATAAAATAAAAATAAATGTTCTTTTTGTTTTTTATAATAATATATGTTTCACCAAAACTTATCGGGAACGTCTTTTAAAAATAATAATTTATTTGCAAGATCGACTGTCAACTATCAACTGAACAACTAAATTTTTTTTTGACAAATGACAACTTACTAATACCACGTTTATAATCACTTCTTATACATATGGATGTGATTGACAAGAGTCAGCTGGCACAACGATGCCAACTTTTATAATTTTTTCGCCATTAGAGTTACCATATGACTATATTTTTGCTGAATGACATCACGACAGATTATGGCATATCTGCGTATAAACAGTATAAATGTGCGTATAAATGTAGTATAAGAAAGTGACTTTCCTAAAAATATCGATATATTTAAATATTAAACATCGATTAATCGAACATATAACACATAGGTTAAAAAAAACATCGATTACTTTTTAAAAGCATCGATTTTTCCGATTAATCGATTCATCGATACCCATCCCTAGTATAAACTACACAGAAAAAAAGACGACTGTAAAATTTTAACAAACAAATTGGTACGTGAAAAATCTCAGTACTCAATTACACTTTTCATTATATACTGGCAAAGTACTCAAATATTGAAATGAAAATCGATAAATGGTACCAACACAAAAATTCATAAGAAATACCCCAATATTTAACGACGTAAATACGATACGAACAACCACATAACTTCTGTTAGAGATACGTTTTTACAGGCAGTCGGTGGGGTAACAGGCTAGACGCTGCCCGAAAAGACGCTGTGTCACAAACATCGAAACGATCTTCCAAAATTTCTAAAAATACTTCGGATCGAAGACAAAGCGAAAACTGAGCTACAATTTAGTTTGTTAATATGTCAAATTCTTCATCGACTAAAAACGAAAATATTTTTGATAAATAACGTACAAATATTTTCGTAGATGGACGAAATTTTTCATTGATTGAAAAATAATATTTTTCCAATAAACAACCTACAAATATGATAGCTGATGTGTGATTTTTTTTATCACAAGATTTTTAATTTATATTTTGATTGAATTTTCGAATTTTTTAATTGAATTGAAAATTATTTTTTTCTGTGTAACTAATAGCAGTTCAGCTTTTTTGTGAATTTTAGGTAACTGAACGATAAGTAGTTGGAATTTCCGGATATGTTAAAGTCAATATTCTTACAGTAACCGATTTCAGTGACTGTGCTGTCACTTGAAATGGCGAACCATTTATATCTTCAAGATATTATTGTATTCCTTCATCTGCTTCCATAATAATATTGCCCTTTTCGTAAATTGTTTAATACGGAGTTAAAGTGGGGCAGAACAAATTGACTCCAACCTCTACTCCGACTCCGTGTCAATTTTCTGAACTGTGACTTCTAAACTCCACACTATAGGTTTACGCCGATTCTTAGGAAATGTTACCTGCTGTTGTTCTAGTTGTAATGTGTGCTGCATCCTGATAGGGAATGGGGCTGGATGTTGGTGTTGTATCGTGTGGAATTTCGCCTGGCTGTTAGTGATGCACAGAATCCGGTTCATTACAAGAACCGACCGGGCCGGGGCTTACAAGAACCGAAGGACGGATCCATATGAACCGTAAACGCTTTTTAAAGGACCGAAAAACGGATTCAAAAGAACCGAAAATGGTTCCAAAAAGATCGAAAAACGATTCTACAGGGACTGAAAAATGGGTTGAAAAGAACCGTACTCGTACAACAGATCCTGAGTAAGAGAACTCGTTTCCAAAGGAACCAAAAGTGTTAACCTTTGGGTGACGTTACGAAAATGTGTATTTTTATCAATTTTTAATATTCTTATAAAAAGATGCTTCACTAAAGCCTCTTTGGGACAGCAATTTGCTGAGAACCGGAACCGGTTCAAATAACCCGTTCTTCTCGAAACCGGTCTCGACAGAAAGTATGTATTTTTGTCAATTTTTATATTCTTATAAAAATATATTTCACTTAAACCTCTTTGGGACAGAAATTTGCTGAGAACCGGGCCCAGTCCAAATACCCGGATCTTCTCTTCTTAAAATACGCGGAACAGCACATCACTACTGGCTGTTGTTATGCAAAATTCGAAGTATCATTTAACTCCATAAGAAACTATGCTGACTATGTTTAGGAAATAATCTGTAACCCTTTGGACTTTCAGAATCACTGTACGGGACCAACAGGTTTACACTGATTCCGACGGAAATCCATAGTTCTTTAATAGCAGCCAATAACGTTCACTCTTATTTTCACACAGATTTCAAAGTGATTTCGTTTGGAATTAAATGGTGCGTGAGCCATGGCGTACACTCACAGAATTAATTGTTTGACAAGAGGTTGTAGCAACCGAAAATTCAGCTGTTGCTAACGAATGGCAGTTGCTACAAACGAATTGGGTTTGCCACAGTTGAAAGTAGTCACCACAACTGAAATTCGGTTGAAGCAAACTGTAATAGGCTGTGCCAACATCTACTGTAGTTGTGACAACTTGTAACGGGATTGTGACAGGCTCTAATTCGGATGTCATGACATCTAATGTGGTTGTGACAACCTCTATATACGGTTACGGCTAAATCGGTTATTTTTCCTGTGGGTGTATTTACCCTAAAAATTGTATGAAAGTCATTGTTTTATTGAAGGTACCATACCGTTATATACAGGGTGGCCATACCGTTATTTACAGGGTGGCCATACCGTTATATACAGGGTGATTCAGGAAGAAAAGTCCACTAGGACCATGTCCGAAAATGCAAGGGTGCGAAATGGCAGCGGGTTCAAAATGTTCGGATTGGCGGTCGGAGGGTAAAGTTGCTAACTTCTGAGCCAGTAGTCGGCTGCAATTGTGTTTAGTAGAAAATGGGAACCACATTGAAAACTTCCTTTAACATCAAATGTTTTTTTTCCTTATGTGTTTGATTCTTCAGCCAAAAATTTCAATAAAATAAAATATTAAACGTGTTAATTTACAAAAACAAATAAATGTGTGCTGATATTTCCCTTCCAAAAACAAAAACAAACATTTTTGCATTTCAGTAAAATGGTCATAACTTTGGAACGGTAAGACCTTTGGGCTTCGTTTAGGTCATTTTGGAAAGGTAAGAGGTATGGCGATCTTACCTGCCGTCTGGCTGAGCAAATTGAGGTTATGTGATTTTTTTCCATTTTTTTTCCGAAAGCTCTGTATCTTGGCGATTTGACTTTTTTCTACTTTTTTTATTGATTCTCAAAGGACCTTTCCAACAAGCCCAAAAACATCCGACCACTGGCTCAGAAGTTATCAACTTTACACTACTACCCTCCGACCGCCAATCCGAAAATTTTGAACCCGCTGCCATTTCGCACCCTTGCATGGTCCTAGTGGACTTTTCTTCATGAAATGAGCCAAGGAATACGCTGGAGAAATTTGTCCGGAACTTCCTGAATCACCCTGTAGAAAAATTTGAAAATGTTACTTCTGTTGCTTTCCTGCGTAAATACGGTGTCAATACGATCTTCGGATTAAATGCGTTGAAGTGAAATGCATATTTGATGTATGTGTACTAAATTAGTGAAAATTTTGCAGTTTTAAAGTAAAAGTGATAAGAGAAACAAGTGGACAGTGAATAATAACAAGTTAAATAAAATAAAACAATAAACAGTTAATGATATATTTTTGGTGGGAAAATGCGAAAGTGAACTGAAAGGCGCAAAGTTTCCCAATATGAAGCAAGTTCTTCAATTATTTTTTTATAAAACCCGAGTGCAAAAACTCCCTGTGAAGGCAAGCATAAAAAATACAATACATTCTACTCTTGAATTGTGGCAAAAAGCAAATATTCCAACAATTACCGAAATCAACTGCGTGAAAAAATTTAACTTACTTTATGCCCAATCGAAAAATTTGTCCAAGAACAGATTTGTCAAATATGACAAAATATAGAAACGATGAGAAAGAATTCTGTGAAAAGATCGAAAATTATATATTTGATATCGCAGCTGCGGATGCACTTGAAACGATGACTATTGAAGAGGACAAAGATTTCCTTCTGTTGCAAAGAGAAAAGGGTCGGCCAGGTTGTATGTCTGGCCAGTATTTAAAGCTGTCACGAAAACAAGAACACAAAGCGAAGCTACTGGAAGAAGCAGAAATGCGCAAGCGAAAATGTCAAGAAGAGTCACAAGAAGTTCAAGGTATTGGTCAATATAATGTCTTTTTTTATTGTTATTTTTAATTATTGCTTGTTGTTCAAAGATGAGGTTGCGTCTGAATCAGCTACCTCAGAATGTATTGTATACGAAGGCGTAGAAATGAACAAGTCAGCTCCGGAAGTTGATTTTCTGAAGGACCAACATCAAGGAGTCCAGCGATCTCGCGGAAAAAACCATTTCGTTGATGATCGATTGTTAGCAAGCATGGATAAATGCCGCATCAGTGATCGCGATGCAATGCATTTAACATCTGCCACAATTACAGCCGTCTTGCGGAAGTTGCAGGAAATGAAACCTGACTTGAACGACATAAAAGTGGAAGATTTCGTCTTTAACCGAACATCGTTCCAAACAATGCGAAAGGAATATCGCCGCAGACAAACGAAACAGATCATAGATGAATGCAAGGTACATAATTAATAATTAAATATAAATAAATATCTTGAAGCTAATTAACATAATATTTCATTTCAACATAGATTCCTGCAGTATTTGTTTTGCATTGGGACGGTAAAATGCTTCCAGATATGAAAGGTAAGGACAAAGTTGATCGTTGGGCTCTCGTTATAACCGCAGAGAACATAAGAAAAACTCCTTGGCATTGCGAAACTTGAAGAATCTTGTGGTGAAAATATTGCTGAAGGCATTGAAAGATTCCTACGTAAATGGAAGATAGATAATTTAGTGCAAATTGTGGCTACAAACACTGGTATTGAAAAAGGCTCAGCATATTTGCTTGAAAGTAAATTGGGTCGCGATTTACGTTTTCTACCGTGTCGCCATCATATCAGCGACTTGCCTATTCAAGCTCTGTTTGAGTTAAATTTCGGAAAAACATCAGCACCAGAAGTCACTCTCTTAAATCGTTTTTCAAAAAACTGGAAAAATATGAATATCAATACTTGCAAGAGTGGAGTATTGGATGAAGCAGTGCAAAAAAAACTTAACAGCAGCCGAAATAGAGACGCACAAGAACTTTTGCCTTGAGGCGTTGAAATCTCATTATGTGCGAACCGATTATAAGGAGTTGTTGCAACTTTCGCTCATTTTTCTTGTCAAGCAAGTACCAATTTTTACGCAGTTGCATTTGCCTGGCGCACTAATTCATGCAAGGTTTATGTCCAAAGCTATATACTGCTACGATATAAGATTTTTTGCTTCGCGAATAATTCAAGATGACATCCTACGAACTGAAAGGCATTCGAAATGTATGTTTCGTATTGGTTCGGATGCGTTAACGCTGTATCTGCACCGCGCCAAGATTTACAATTCATTAAAGACGCTATTTCATATTTCGATCTAAATGTTTCAAATGCATTATTGTCAAAAATCAAAAACCATTTATGGTATTTATCCGAAGAGGCGGTTGCTATTGGATTTTTCGATGAAATGATATCTATTGAAGTGAAGCGGAAAATGGTTGAAGCTCTTGGCAATAATGATGACGAAAATGACAAAGTTATTCCGAAAAGATTAAACTTAACCCTGGAACAAGTGAAATCGTTTGAAAATAAGGATGTAAGTTCTTTCGTCACTCCCCGCACCAAGCGTTTTTTCCATCGTTTACAAATCGATGTGACATTTTTTTGAATTGGATCCATCAGTTTGGAAGGACCAAGAAGAATACTGCACCGCAAAACGAATATGCCAACACTTAACCGTTGTAAATGACCCGGCAGAAAGAGCAATGAAACTAATTACAGATTTCAATCGGGCATTGACATACGACGAAGAGGATAAGCAGTATTTGCTTCAAGTTGTGGAGCACTACAGAAAAAACTTTTCATCCCACACAAAATACTCTTCATTAGTATAATATTATCAACAATAAAAAAAAAATAAAAAAATTCACCTATTTTTTGGAACTTTGGTTTTAGGGTATTCCGGGCAAGTTTATCCGTAGTTTATCTGCAGACTATTGCGGCTCGTTGGAAAGGTAATTATTATAGGTATCGAAGAATTTCAGTTCGGAACATACAGTCAGATTTTGTTGTTTTTCAAATATAAACAGGAACAAAAATAGTGATGAATGGGTAATGTAATAAAAGTTTGGGCTCAAACCGGAGGTACTCGGAACTAAAAACAAAAAAATTTAAATAATTATTTTTATCCCCAACCTCATATTTTTCAGTGCGAAAAATTTAACTTTTCAAAAAAATTTCTAGTTACTATGGCCACTCTAATGTACAGATGAATAGTATGAAATTGTTGCTACTCATAGATACAACACTTCGAAATCGGTGTAAAACTGAATGTCCTGTTCAGAGAGCTTAAACACAGACTGCACAAATCGCGTTGGTTGTTCGTAGCTTTTCCAAGTTGATTATTTTTTTATTTTATTCATTCAAAAAAAAAAAAAAAAATTGAAATAAAAACAGATTGCTAACCCACCATTTTCGAAGCAACTCTAAGAACTCCTTACGTTCTCCTTTGTTCGCCAAAGGTTAATCTACACTACAACAGTTCCAAGACTGTCGTTATCAAGTGACCTGAACAGATTGCATTGAAAGTAATATCGTTAAGCCTCCTCTTTAGTTCTCTATGACCGTAATACCACAACCTAATGGAATACATAGTTGAGAGTTACTTTCAATTTATAGCCATAACTGATAACACTGTGCTACAAAATAGAAAAATGACTTAAATACTTGTGAAACGGCTTTGTAGACATTATAAAGGTCTAATTCAAACCCATTTCAAACTCAAAAAATTAGTTTTTATGGCCAAAAATCTACTTTACAGGACTTTGGGCACTTAACTCAGTAGTTTTAATGCAATACAAAATTGAAAACAGATTTAAAAAAAATGAAATAAATATCGGTTATTTTTAAAAGCAAAAAATCTGAATCTGAAAATATCGGAATCTGAAAAAGTTAAAATGGAAAAACATTAATGCCTCTTAATCTGCCTTAAGCTTAAAATTGCCTTAAATCATATCACGCTTCGACCCAATTTTTGTACATAACTCTTCCTTTTTTGATTGGTATAAAACTAGCATTAAATTTCAGTAGAATATATTATGGCTGTCGCACTGTGTAATCCATTGCAATAACATCTACCTGACTCCATAGTTGAAGGTCCAATAAAATTGAATTTCAATAGTTAGTTGGTTCTATGCTGAACCAATCAGTGCTGTTCTTATTGTTCTCCATTTATGCACCACATAACTGTCATCCAGCTATTAAATGATAAATACTCGTATGTAAATATTTAACTGAACTAACCTGTTGGAAGTGGCGTCAATTAAATTAATCCTACGCATACAAGGATCTATATTGACACGTTCATGGAGTTGCATTGACATGGGTCATTGGCAGAGGTTTCCATTGTTTCTCGCTGCGAAACAAGATTAGGTCAGGACAAGTTCTGCTCGCTACACGACAAAAATCAAATTTGACAATGTTTCCTGTTGCAAATAATTTCAAAATGTTTCGATTTCCGCTTCCGCTTAACCAAATCATGCACAATTTCCGCCAAGGTGACGAAACGCCAATTGCAATGAACGGCACAGCCGGGCACGATAGCGAAAAACTGTACAATTCACACTTGTTTTCATCTGCTGAGCCTACACCACCATCATTCCACCACCAAACACTTGTTCAATCACTGCGACACAAACACTTTGATTCCTTAATCTACACTGGTTCTTTTTTGTTACTTTTTTTTTTTGCTATGCGATTGTGACTTGATTCACATGAATATCCTTCTTATCCTTTCTGTTGTTTTGGTTGTGGTGTTTTCTTCGGATAGTAGGTTCTCTTTGCAATTCCCGTAGATAACGTTTGTACGGCTTGACTGACGAATAAGGACTGTTGCTGGTGAACGCTGGTGGCATGAATGGCAATCCAATGTGAGCCGAACCAAGTCTGCAAGGACACTGTGCAGCCAGAACAAACAACTGGTGGTCGTCGTCTGCTTTATCGTAAACTTTTGTCTCGTCTCGTAACTGGAGCACACGATGCACTGTGAGGGGAGAGCGAGAGAGAGCACCGCGGGTGTTCAGGGTTGGGGCATGCGGTTGTGCAGAAGTAGTCGCTAGGAGTACCACCAACACCTCTTCTCAACACGTGAATGTTAACAGCACCAGGAAGGATTACGAGGGTTTTTCAATAGTGACCTTCTGAGATTTGAATACTTGTTTGTTACGCGTTTCGACTTGTCTTGTGTTTCTGTTGTGCTGGCCAAAAGAAAAATGGCGGGTCTTTCATATCATAATTAAAAAGTAGAGACATCAGCAGAAATCCTCCAAATGGGCATTTGAAACGAATGTCAATTTCAAAGGACACACAAACTCACACCCATAGACATTATCGCTATGTGTGTACTCATGTATATGATGAACCTACATAGTTATCGTTATTGCCTCGTATCGTATCGAAGTAGACCAAAATCACTCCACCACCTACAACCGGAGAGGAGTGTACGGCTACAAATTGCCTTGGCCAGCTGAAAGTATGATTAAAGTTCCCGCTTGATATGACATATGTTTAATTATTGGTTTTGTGGCAGCAGGACATACATTTTGTCTCTGTGATAATTTTGCAAGTCCCAATCAAATCACCAATTCCCCTGATAGATGTGTTGTTCTTGAGCGTTTAGTGTTTAGGACGGAAGGATATGAATGTAATTTGTGAATAGATTTGTTTTTTTTGTTGAGTCCTTTTCGTTTTGCAGTTGCAAGTGACCAAGATATCCTTGCATTCGTTTTCATTTCAATTAACGGAATATGTCTGCTGCAGAGTCCTTTCGTATGGTATCTTTCGAACCAACCGTACGTTGTTTAAGGATGACAACACAAATCACTGCTTGAAAGCTGTCGCTAATAAATTTTTGTTTTGCTACCGCTCGACCTGGCTAAAGGGGTGCATTTTATTCCAATGAATAGCTGGACGGTGCATTGTTTCATGGACCAAGCTGTAAAAATCACATCCCTACGGTTTCAGAATGATGAGAATGGCGAATCATCACCATATCCTAGGTGACTTCGGCTCGATAACTAGACGATTGCCTATGGAAATGCTGTGAAAAAAGGGGCAAACCAATGACTGCATTAATTGGTATGTGATAACGTAAAGAGTTCACTTTGAAGGAGTGGTGTCAAATGTTTCTATGCTGTTTAGTTTGGGTTTGAGTGTGTTTGTTCCACATGGAACAAATCCAATGAAATGTCAGCTAATCAGTGAGCAATTCACTCATAAATTTTCTATATTTAACCATTTGCAGACCAGCGGTGAGTTACGTTCTAGACTAAACTCGCAACTGAGTAAGTAATTAAAAGGAACTAATTGAAAAACTAAACATGCATTCCTCATATTCATTCTCATTTGGTACCACAAAACCTATGGAAGAAGGAACATATTTTTCAGCAATACAAAATTGTAATGGGGCAATGAAATATCTAAATATTGCATTATTGTTGCATCTAAAATACTGTTACGAATGTTTTAATTATCCTTTTTAGCGCTATTTTAATTTACCGTTAATAAAACAAGGATATTTTTAAAATAAGAAAAGTACAAAAGTTCATTCATATTAGCAATGATGATATTAAACTGCTACAAACATAAAGGGTTTTTCAACAGAGACGCTATCGATAGGGACAGCAAACGACGCCATATTTTTTCCCGCTCTTTTGACATTTCTCTTCAGTAAGGTTTGCCATTTCAACATGGAAAGATATACGAGCCAACAACGAGTCGAAATTATTAAAATTTACTACCGAAATTTGGAGTCAGCGGCCTCAACTTTAAGAGCGCTACGTCCCATTTATGGTCGTCATACTCGTCCTACCAGATCAACAATTGAGGGTCTAGTGGAAAAATTTAAATCCACAGGCACAGTACAAAATGTTCCTGTGCCAGTGAGACAAAGAAGTGCCCGTAGTGTCGAGAATATTGCAGCCACTGAGGCTTCAGTTCAAGAAAGCCCAAATGTGTCTCTCACACGTCGTTCTCAAGCGTTGGGCATCCCTGTGATGTCGTTGTGGTGAATTTTGCGAAAAGATCTTGGCCTACATCCTTACAGGATCAAATTGACGCAAGAACTGAAGCCGCTTGACCACCATAAGCGTCGTCTGTTCGTGAATTGGGCTGAGCAACAACTTGAAAATGATTCGGATTTTCATCGGAAAATCATCTTCAGCGATGAGGCTCATTTCTGGCTGAATGGCTTCGTCAATAAGCAAAATATGCGTTATTGGTCAGACAGCAATCCACACGTAATCCATGAGTCATCATTGCATCCCGAAAAAATTACGGTTTGGTGCGGTTTATGGGCCGGCGGCGACATTGGGCCGTACTTCTTCCGTGATGATCAAGACCGGAACATTACTGTGAATGCGAATCGCTACCGTTCAATGAAAACCGAATATTTTTGGCCCCAAATGAATAATATGGACTTGGAGGACATGTGGTTCCAACATGACGGCGCCACAAGCCACACAGCGAATGCCACAATCAATTTATTGGAAACCAAGTTTGGTGAAAGTGTTATCTCACGAAATGGCCAGTCGATTGGCCGCCTCGGTCGTGCGATTTGACGCCGTTAGATTATTTCCTGTGGGGCTACGTCAAGTCTATGGTCTATGCCAACAAGCCAGCGACGATTGATGAACTTCGTACGAATATCGAACGTGAAATTGCAGCAGTATCGGCCGATTTATGCTTGAAAACCGTCGAAAATTGGGTTCAGCGTCTGGACTTCTGCAAGCGTGCCCGTGGTGGCCATGCAAAAGAAATCGAGTTCCATATATAATGGCATCAAACGTGCTTTCACAGGAATAAAGAATTTCACTGGTATCTAAAACCGGTTTTGTTTTATTTAAAAAAACTTTTGTAGCGCTCTTATTGAAAAACCCGTTATTTAAGATTAGTTGTAAACAAATAATTCAAACACCAAGGCAACCTGAATCAGAACAAAACGTCCATAATAAATTGGGAACGTTACAGTAACCAAGAACCTAGGGTTATCTCGTTTGATATAGTCTGACCTAGAAAATTGTTAGCTATTTCCCTAACTACCAATAACACTGGTCTACAAGGTTTTTGACTGGAGCAACCAAATATCTTTACTAGGGTAATTTGGTGGGCTGAATTCGAATCCGTAATTGGTTTATATCTATCACGTCAGGTTTTCGAGAAAAAAAATGTTTTTATTCTTTTTTTACATACGTTTTATTTAAAAATTAAGGTATTTTCAAAAGTGAATGGAGTTTTTTGAACGTCGTTTGTATTTTGTTGGTTCGGTTTCACGAATTAAAGTCCAGCAATTGTCCCCCAGCATGCTTTTGTCCCAAAGTCCTTGATAATTTCTTTCAATTCTCATTAAATCTTGGTGAACATGCTTCATCATCAGCCTCATACAAACTACCAATGCTGGTGAAAGATGTTTCGGACTCACTGGTCGTGGACGTTGAACTGGTTTGGAAACCGATGGAACATTCGCGTAAGTAATATTTTTTCGATTTTTCATATTGAATCCAGCAAATCGGTTTGGTGATTACTTGACTCTCTCTAAAGTACTGGAATTGAAAACTCTAAATAGATCTTCTCGCCATTTGACCACTTGTATAAAACAGTTCTGCATTTATTGCAAAATATTGTCGGAGTCCACAGTTTGTCCAAGTTTCTGACAGCAAAACCAAAATAATGTAAATATGCATATTTTAATGATGCTGATATTGCATATCCTCTTTTTCCAACCAAATTAGTATCGCACGATCTCCCTGACATGCTGTTAACAATACAAAAACTTGCACGATCGTTTATTTCTAAATACAAAAAACATATAAATTAATTAACAAAATAAAATAGCACACAATACTCACCGCAATTTTGCACCTCCTTCACTGGCGACCGAAATATAATTAAAACTAATGGCGATCTTGTCACCGAATTTAGTGCGCCAAACGAAAGAGAACAAAGGAGAATGCAAAACGCGGCTTACAACATAAATGTCACACATAAAAGAGAAACAAAAAATCGCTCTGATTTGCCCAATTTGTGAGTAAAGAAACGCGTTTGGTTAAGTTTGGGTTTCCGCGGGATCCTGCGGTAAAGTAAAGAAACAAACCTAATGTAATGAACACGGCCGCAGCTGATCGTAACAACAGACAGTGTTGTTTAATGTAATTCCTTATAGGCCGTTCTGCAACACTACTATTATGAAGATTTAGAATGAATATGGGCTTCTGTTAAATTAATAATTGTAAAATTGTAGTGTCTGTGTTGGATGTTTTACAGTATTGCCAGCATACGATAAAAAATTAACAAGACGTGATAGCCCAATTCTGATGCCAGATACGAATTCAGCGCACCCAGATTAGCTAAAAACCATGCTTCGTTTCTGCAGTCAAATTTTCTTTTCAAATTTGTAGACCAGTGTAATTACCATTAACTACCCGCCACACTACCAGCAATGCTTTACACTGACGAATTGAACATGGGGATGTTACTGGCGGTAGTCAGTGGCTACCCTCTGCACTACCATGTACCATGCAGATCGCTAGTTATCTAAATATCTAACAACATTGTACTAGCTACTTGATTAGTACAATCCGCTTGATGAATTCGCCGGACCACAATGAATTATGAATAAATCGTTGTTATGAATAAATCGTTTGCATTATTTTCACCCCACATTCTTTTTCCACACTTTCAAACTTTTGCACAATTTGTTGCTTTTCTTTCTTTATTAAGCGTTTCATTTGTCTTTTGCTTGTCATTATACCGTTCCAAATATTAAAATTCACTTTTTTATACTTCTAACTCACTTACGCTGTCACGATGATACTTCAACGAACGTTTAAAAGCAACTGACGTCAACACAAAAAAATAACCAAGCAACCAACGAATCAGAACGGGATAACGATTCAGTGAATTGTTTTTTCCTTGTTTTCATACTTATAATAATCAAAAGGCGAACTCTAGCATTACCTGTAGCCACTCAAGTAGCTAGTCAGGCTTTTCGCTAACGAAATAACTGACTACATGGAGACTAGTTACTTTTGGACCTGCAGGGTATTACTTCTTATTTGTACAGTACAAAACACAATACTTGCAAATATTACTGGACGATGTATACTTTTAGGCGATTGAAATCAGTGTGATTGGATTTGCGTCCCGAATCGGCTATTTATATCAGATACACTTTGGCACAATGTAATTTCGAAGTTTCCTCATTCTTCTCGCAGCAGCTGAGTATCAATAATTCCAAACAATTTCAGTGGAACAGTTTAAAAATAAAAAAAACCCGGCCTTCAAAAATGTCGGTTTGAGGTTTCTTCGAATATTCCGATTTTGGCGAAACAGGTTTTCGGTTAAACCGGGGGGTAAAAACCAGGTAATAACCCGTTTCAGTTTTTATGTCGAAATGGAAAACTTTACATTTTATAACATTCGTTTATTCCATAATCACACCTACAAGTCTCTACCACATTAATACAATGGCTGAATTAACGGAATGCATCCGTGCATATGGAAGAGTATTTATCTTGGACAGCAATTTCCAGGTCGGCAGTGAAAAACTGTCAGACTGTGCAACCTGATCCCACCCTTTATTCGCAAACTACTCACCCTTTATTCGCAATTCGAGTTAAAGTCGTGTAACACAGAACGAAGTTATGCGGCTTCGCGTAGGTAATCCATATACCTTGGTCCTACCCCGGAAAGAAGCTGTGAAAGGCACCTTCTATACTGATAAAGGCGGCAAGAGAGTATTCCTTCAGGTAACTAGATTAATCTATAAAACTCATTAAAGCATGCATAGATGTTTCAGTAGATTTGCCTTTATTGTAAAAATGCTGGCATGCAGAAGTACATACTCCAATCTGATTGTTCTCCAAGGCCTTCAGAAGAAAATATGATAGACTGATTGGTCTAACAACTTTTGAGCTAATATGCGATGGTTTCTCCGCTTTTGGAATTTGAATTTTCTCTCTATATAACGTAAATATAGAATAGCCTGATACAGCTCACATAAAGTTTCAGAAGCCAAGTGATTTGTAGGGTCTAAAACTTCCTATTGCCTAGTGTAGTGTTTATTTTGTCACGATGTTTCCCGCAACCTGCTAGATGACGTGGTTGTTCGTTGAATCCGGTCTTACGTCTTCGGGCCAGTTTCCTCTAAAATGAATCGTTAAGCAGGAGTCCTACTGTTTCTCGTCGATCGCCCGGTTTGTTCATTCATATATCCTAGAGATGTGAGAGTCGTCGAGTGCACTTTGCGCAGTCTGGAGGTCTTAATGCCTTTGCAGAAATGTTTCCAAGAATTACTCTTTGAAGATCTTAACATTTCTTTATATCGAATCTTGTAAACATTTCAGTCTCACTCCGGTACAAATTCTGTGGTACAGATTGACGTCCGCACAAAGAACGGGACCCATTTTAAATTTCTCTCTGACGACCGTGGTCCAGTATCTGCATAGGTCAAATAGGCTGACGCTACGTTCCATGAATGTTTTGTAATTTTATTAGGATTGTGAATACTGTTTATTGCTTTATGCATTTCTGCTAACATACTTCTTGTATTGTCATTAGTTCCGGAACTTACATCTAACTCGGAGTTGACAGATATATCTTCTATTTCCATTGGCCAACATATTTCGGGAAACAGGCGGCGAAATAATTCATTGGCAAAGTAGGTTCTGTCTGTCTGATGGTTTTGTGTGTATAGTATCATCAGTTGCGTAAAATGTATTTAAGAACCGAAAACCGGTTAATCGATTTAAAATAACTGATGAAACTGGTTCTTCGCGATTAGCAATTTTCACAAACACGAAGCATCGTTAATCGGCTGAAATTCGGTTAATCGATTTCGGTTTTGAATACACTAATATCAATCCAAAAGAAGGCATCAATATACGTAAATATTGTCAAAGAGATAATCACATTAGATTTGGTTACCATTGCAAACGGATGTAATAATAATGGCCTTGTCGCCGCCGGATTTCTTAGGTCCCTACGCCGCCGCCGAAGCAGAAATAATCGGCGTCAACCTCTAGTAGTGCCGTCCTGTCTTCAACTTTTGGGAACAAAAAATGGCTGAGCATGGTACAATAACGCTCGCCATTGCCGCTTTCAGCGACTCCGTGAACATTTTCGAAGAAAAATATACCTATGATACCGCCATGCCAAACGCGGCCCCAACAGTCACATGTTGTGAATGCGTTGGTTTCTCCTCGACGACGTGTGGGAGTTTCCGAGCCCCAAATGCAACAATATTGTTTGTTAACGTAACCCCCGAGGTGAAAATGTGCTTCATCGGAAAATATGATTTTTCCATAGAAACGCTCAAAAGTCCGATAAATGTTCAGTTGTGCGAACGGTGGCGAGTTGATGTTAACGCCAGTTCGAAGACACTTTTAGCTACAGCGACAATATTTTCCACTGAACGCCCCTGATGAGCACGTACACGAATAGTTTTGTACACTAAGGATACGGTTTGACAAATTCGCTTCACATATTGTTCCACAAACTCCGTTGATGGCACTCTATTTTTAAATTCTTTATATTAACTTCAACTGCCTGTATGCATGTATGTATGTACCGCACCGAAAAAACTTTGGACATTGTAGTAGGCACATTTATAAAAACAAAACATGTAATGGTATCTTCGTTGTCGATGGTAAAATTTGAACGAACAATTTTCTAAAAGGGAGGAGAATTGGCCGCACGTTCTTATAAAGCTAGATCTCGCTGGATGAGGTGTGGTTCTTGGCCCACTTCTCTCCCTAAAGAGTACCTATACTAGAATATGAACGTGCTGATTAGTAATGTGCTTTTCTACACCATACTGGTCTTGATCAATAAACGGACGGAGTATTGTATGAGCTTTATTAAACTGATTCTAATGTAGGAGAAATCGTATTCGCTGCACTCTTTGATCTATAGGTGTAAATAGATCCATTGCCCACTCCTGCCGTAACCCTCACGTGTAACCAAATAATAAATTTCATTGAGGGTCCCACATATGTATATACACTACCTCGGTTTGACTCTCTTCACTTCATAATGGAACAAATTTAATTCATAGCAGAATCAATGTTTGAATTTATTGCAAGTACCGATCTATATTTTTGACATCAAGATCCGAATATTACTTCATTTTAAAATAATAAATTAATTGTATGCACACGTATAGTAATTCGTATTTAAATATATTGTAACGGGTTTTTCAATAAGAGCGTTACATAAGTTTTTTTAAATAAAACAAACCCGGTTTTAGATACCAATGAAATTCTTTATTCCTGTGAAAGTACGTTCGATGCCATTATATATGGAACTCGATTTCTTTTGCATGGCCTACACGGGCACGCTTGCAGAAGTCCAGACGCTGAACACAATTTACGACGGTTTTTAAGGATAAATCGGCCGTTACTGCTGCAATTTCACGTTCGATATTCGTACGAAGTTCATCAATCGTCGCTGGCTTGTTGGAATAGACCATAGACTTGACGTAGTCCCACAGGAAATAATCTAACGGCGTCAAATCGCACGACCGAGGCGGCCAATCGACTGGGCCATTTAGTAACGTGGTTTCCAATAAATTGATTGTGACATTCGCTGTGTGACTTGTGGCGCCGTCCTGTTGGAACCACATGTCCCCCAAGTCCATATTATCCAATTGGGGCCAAAAATATTCGGTTATCATTGATTCACAGTAATGTGCCGGTCTTGATCATCACGGATGAAGTACGGCCCAATGACGCCGCCGGCCCAATGACGCCGCCGGCCCATAAACCGCACCAAACCGTAATTTTTTCGGAATGCAATGATGACTCATGGATTACGTGTGGATTGCTGTCTGACCAATAACGCATATTTTGCTTATTGACGAAGCCATTCAGCCAGAAATGAGCCTCATCGCTGAAGATGATTTCCGATGATTTTCCGCTCTTAAAGATGAGGCCACAGACTCCAAATTTCGGTAGTAAATTTTAATAATTTCGACTCGTTGTTGGCTCGTATATCTTTCCATGATGAAATGGCAAAAGAGCGGGAAAAAATATGGCGTCGTTTGCTGTCCCTATCGATTTACTTTTGTAGCGTCTCTGTTGAAAAACCCTTTATATACTAAATAAATGAGTTTATATTAAAACTTACATATGTAGGTACGCATTTTGCCCAAAATAATCCATTTGCTCAGGCCTGTGCTTGATGATGTTTGGTGTTGTTTGCTGGTAATATGGAAGTTAATTTGCTTAAAATCTACAATTATGTAAATACTAATAAAGAGCCTTGTTAAACGAAGAGAGTTTTCACGTCAAACCTGTTCAATAGTACAATCTTCGTTTAACAATGCTTTTCAAAGTTAAAATAATAGTGAGGGCGTAAACTAGAACGAACAGTCAGAGTCAGAATTGATACTTTTAATTTAATTGTGGCCGTCGGTGGTGCAATGGTTAGTGTGCGCGGCTCTTGTACATGAGATCCTGGGTTCGAACCCTGCTCTGACCACCTTCAAATTTCTTTCGGCGGCGGTCACCTCGCATAGTGACGGCGACACTATCGAGTATATAGCCATGAAAAAGCTTCTCAAAATACCGTTCGGAATCGGTGTAAAACTGTAGGTCCCAATCAGTGAGTGAAAACTGGAAAGCGCACAGCTCAGTGATTGTGAGAAGTTCTCCCCGGTCCCTTCATGGGATGTAATGGGAAACCATTTATTTTATTTTTTAATTTATGAAACGGGTAAAGGTCGATCAGTTAAAGTACGACAGAATCATCGACTTTATATATAAGTATATAAAGTGCATGAAAATATTTACAGAATATTTTAGATATGAATAAATTGAGAATTAAATTGAGTTAATTCAGAATAATTGTTGCTTAGCTGAACTATAAAATTATAATAGTTGACTTTCTGCGAAAGGGAAATTAATTGATTACTTATGCTATCGCGGTGGTAGTCAACTACGGATGTAGTGGTCAGTACTCAAAATGACAAACAGCCAGAAATACGTTGATGGGAAAACTGGTTCACGTGCCACACTCGGGTTAATTCAAAATCACGTGGGGTATTCACATGCAATTCACCCAATGAAGTAATTTATTCCTGACGTTTAAATTAAACTTTACGTCAGAAAATATTAAAAAAAAAATCATGGTCTTTTAAAATTACCTTTGTCACTGGCGAAAGTATGGTGCTTTAAGTCCAAACGTGTAAAAAGTCCCATTCTGCTCTTTCCTTTTCTGCACTTGGCACGTTTTCGAACTCATGACGTTTCGGCACGGCGTTGAGTCAGTATTCTTGAAATCAGAACTTGAAATAAGCTCAACGCGAGTTTTCAGAATGAATGAACCTCGTGTGATTTTGAGTCAAGTCCACTCATTCCTATATGGACTGCATTCCTACCTGCATAAGTACTATGGATAGTAATCTCATTGAGAAAAGTAACGGGTAGATGAGAAATGAATAGTGATAGGTGTATGTATTGCAGTGTTGCCAGAGACTGACTAAAAAATTATGCCAAATGTCCTGAAAAATTGTGCCGTTTGCGGAACCATTGTGCCAAAATTGGCATTTTTTCTTTTTTTGTAATTGTGGGTTCGGAACACAAAAAGTTACTTCAAGAAATGGGTGGTTATCTGCATTTGAAAATTTAAATAGCTGTCACACCTAACCTGACCAACAGGTTGGACCAAAAAGCGATAAAAAAAACGGGGAAAACAGTTTTTTTGGTTTTAAATAAAAATCTAAAAAAGACTATATGTATAAATATAATAATACGACTATATATATAAATACAAACGATTTATTTTCTATATAATCATTTTGTTATTATAGATTCAGGTCAGTCTGCGACACCCAAAATGGGGATATTCGCGCATAAAGCGGGATAATCGCGCAAATAGCGGGGTAATCCCACTAAAAGTGAGATGATTGGTCAGGCTAGTTATACCTTAGCTCTTTGAAAAATCCATTGTTTTAACAATTTCTTTCAATCTTCTTGGAATAGAATTTTCCAAGTTTTAAATATTTGCTTCTGGAATCCGTTCCACTTGTCCTAAAGAACAGTGCTCAAATCGTCTACTTCGCGGAGGAATCATAGCTGTATTATGCGTATGTATGTGATGGAAACAAATTGACTCAATAAATATTAGACGCTTCGATGTGGGATAATGTATAAGAAACAGTGTGCACTATTTTGTGAAGCCGTCGCTCTGCCGAAAATACGCTTACATAGGTATGTAGGAACCTTAAAATATGGAATTATACCACAAGATACCGATAAATATTACACCAATAGATTTTTCAAAAAAATTAAATGAAGAAAATTTTAGCACTAAAAATTATGCCATTTGGGAAACAATTGTGCTAAAAAATTAAACTTAAATAGAACAAATTTGCAAAAATGTTGGGGAAATTGTGCTAAACGGTACTTGGCATAATTTTTCAAAAAACAAGTGCCAAAACGGCACAAATTATGCCAACATGGTAACACTGATGTATTGACACTCACTCATCTAGCAGCATTACTCTCATCGTCAACTTTCCTCTTCTCCTCACTTCCCCATTTTGTGTGGTATGCCCCAAATGAGCGAAATAATTGAAAGGAACAGTGATATATGAAACAAAGTTTACGATCACCAGCTACAGATCTCTACAGTAATTTATACCATATAAACTAAACTTCTCCAGAAAGGGTATTACAGGAAGGCTATCACTAAACAGCTGGCTGCTGGCTAAATCTTACCTTCTACCTGGATTAGTTTTCGGTTCGGAACTGTTTTCAAATTCCGACTCAAAAAGTGTTCGTAAACTAAACATTGTATATAATAATGTCGTCAGATACATATACGGATTAAAGAGATTCGACTCCGTATCACGTTTCCCAAAGGTTCTTTATGGTGTATCCTTTAAACCGTTTCTTGATATTAAAACACTTTCGATTCTTCACACAATTGTTTATACTTGTAAGCCAGCTTACTTACTTATTTAATAATCTTCGTTTTACTAGGTCTAATAGAGGAAATATTCTGATACCTATGACTCAGAGGAGTTGTGTTTCTAAATGGCAATTCTTCGTTCATTCACTGCCACTGCCACATAACATTCAAATAATCAGCAACGATACATTATTTAAAAAACATATTTACGATCATTTTAAAACCTATGAGAGCTAACCAATTTTTATTTCTTTACTTCCTCTCTTTCTTCATCTTTATTCTACTTTCAATTCAATTATAATATTTCTGTTTTTATTTTTATGTTCATATTATATTTTATTTTATACTTACAAGTTTTATTTTAATTTTATTTTTGTTTGGGAAACTCAAATATATTTAATATTATTACTATCACATTAATGTTTTATTTACATACATATTCACTTATTTATTATACTTATTTATTTATTACACAAGTTTTTTCTCAGCAAACTGTTTAACGATAATAATTCCTGTACTTTAATTATAAGATTTAATCTTGTTGTGCAGGAAATCCAAAATAAACAAACTAAACTAAATACAAATTCCCTAGCCAGACAAGCAAATTAAACTCAGGCTAACCGTCACAAACAAAACGTAACAAAAACAACTTCATTATATAAAATATATGTAGCTACCTACAATTCACAAATCGTACCTGCCATACAAAGGCTAGGGTCGCTCTGAAATTATATCACACTATAACACCCTATTGGATTGATAATTTTTTCCAAATTTTGCAAAACCTAATTTTCTGACTATTACCCTTATTGTACATAATTTGAGCAGAAGGGGACCAGGCATTTTAGTACTCCCCATATATAGTGACCAGTGGGTCTTGAAATTTCATCAGACTATTACAACCAATTGGGTCCAATGAACCAATTTTGAGACAATTTTCTTTATTTATGTCTATGAGCCTAAACACTATGCGACGCTTACTCTCAACAAACTATTAAATCTGTTCGAAATGTGTGTAAAGTTATGAAATTTGTTCGAAAATCGTTGTCATATGAGTTGCCACATTATAGGAAGGTTTCAAGACAGACTGCTTGCCATAAACACGTATGTACTTATATTTTATTAATCGCACTGATTTGTTCGAGTTTCAGTCCAAACGATTCGATCAGCCCAATTTATGAATACTTTGCCTAATAAATCTGGACATATGGCATCAATGGTGTCTTGAATATTGGCTTCCAATGCTTCAAGAGTTGCTAGTTTGTCGGCTTAAACCAATGACTTAACAAAGCCCCATAAAAAGTAACCCAGAGGACACAGCTAATCGACCTCCTAGCTGCAAATTTGATACAGGTCAGAATGGAAAAGAGAGGTGCGAATTGAAAAATCTGACATTAAAATTGATTTTATTGACACTTACGTATGACTTTTAAAATATCTTTATATGTAATAAATTAGTTTTGATTTGAAGAATACCACTGTTTTCCTTCATTTTTATTTGAATTACGTCCAAATTCTGGCAGAAACATCTGGCCTAGATAAACCGTATCAAAACTGTCGTCAGTCCAGTGACATTCGACGAGAATTTTATGGAACTGAAACACTCATGACTTCTCTTTAGTATGGTTTTGATACAGTTGAAATCAAAGAGAATGATATAAAGAGAAGCCATGAGTGTTTCAATTCCACCAAATTCCCATTGCAAGTCACTGGGCTAACGGCAGTCTTGACAAAGATGATCTAGAATTAGACGACCAGAAGATGTGAGCAATTTCACTCAAAGGCATTTCTCTAACGCGTCATATCTTGATTATTTCATACTTTTTGCATAGTTTATGTAATTTTACTTCAACATAGTTGGAATTTGTATAGTTATATACAATAACACTATTCAATGAAGAGAGTAAGAGAGAGAACATAGAATGACTAAGGTTTCAGTATAGAGTAATACTTAAGAGTTTCCATTACTCTCTTCGATGCCTCTTCATGACGACGAGGTAGTAGGCCATTTCATCGAGTTTTATTTGCTGCTGTATTTTACCAATTTTACACTTTCGTTGGACATAAATCAGAGGGAATGCGTATTTTCGTTCAATGCAAACAACATAAAACATAATTTAGCTGTCATTAGTATCAATAGACACTATTTAAAATTAGTTCCTGTCTTCTTTGGTCTCTCATTCCACATCATTTCCCTAGTACCTTTTCGATCAGCTGTGCCATAGAAACCCCTTGTTTTCACTCGTTGTTTTTTTGGCATTTGAGTGAAGAGTAATTTTGACTGTCTACTTCATAGACTAATACATACATACATACATTTATTCTCTCATCTGACGTTTCATTTCACACTCTTCGTCGTAGGTTTGTGGAAATGAGAGAAATTAAATTTAAAATTAACTTACACCAGTAGTGCGATTCAGTAAGCGGTTTTAACGATAATCGAATCGTTAAGTTCAGTTAACGATAAAATTAACGATTTTGGTATTCTGCAGGCAGTTTGATAACGATATTCGCTATCGCTAAAACAGCTGTTGAAATTAGCGATTCGACTATCGCAAAATTAACGACAACTATTTTTGTGTTGTTAAGTTCAACAAAACAAAAATATCCAGCAACCTCGACAGCTGCTCCGGCGAGGAGCGCCTCGGTTTCCCACTTGGATTGGTAGTCATTCTAAAAACATACATATTATGCGCAAATAACAAACATATACCTATATACTTAGTTACATTGTTAAAACGTTTATAAAATAACAAATTCAATTTTATAACAGAAATTTGTTTGTTTTTTTTTTCGGTTCCTCTTTATGCTTTTCGTATATTTTGACATTTACATGGACAGAGCTGCCACTTAATCTCAATTTCAGTAAACACAAAAAGTCAGCTGCTTACTATCGTTAAGGATGAGTTAGTGAATCACATAATCGTTACTCCAAGCGACAAAAATCGTTAAGTAGCATAGCGATTATCGGTTGGTGGAGTTACAAAATTTGTTCACTTACCTTTTTCATGTCGTTTTGGTGTAGAACTGAAAAATTTTTATGTATTTTGCACTTTTTTGTTGACTTTTATCGTCAAAACACGAAATTCTGTTGTTGTTCCTTTGTTGGACGTTGTTTACTATTGCCTCTATCTGGTATTATTCAACCCATGTTTTCCATCATCCAATGTTTACTTTCCACCGTACCTATAGGCAATAGTAAACAATATCCAACAAAGGAACAACAACCGAATTTCGTGTTTTTGTGGCAAACTAGTTGTGTTAAATATAATACAAATGTATACGAAGTCAACAAAAAAGTGCAAAAAATACATTTAAATTTTTCAATTCTACACCAAAACGACATGAAAAAGTTAAGTGAACATATTTTGTAACTCCACCTGGTGTAAGTTAATTTTAAATTTAATTTCTCTCATTTCCACAAACCTACGACGAAGAGTGTGAAATGAAGCGTCAGATGAGAGAATAAATATGTCTCTACCTATATTAGTCTATGGGGCTGTGTCATCGAAACCCCCTGGTTAAAATAAAATACAAATAAAATAAAATTGTTCTGTTCGTTCGAATCAAAACTCATTTATTGCATATTAAGAAGTTATATTAAAAGCCAAAAGTGCCAATAAATTCAAATTGCATGTCAGTTTCTTCGATTCGCATTCACATCCTTCCTGCATCAGATCTCAGCTACGAGGTTGAACAGCTGTTTCATCCAAACACCCTGCAAAAATCATTCAGCATTAGTGAAATTGAAACTTAGACTGCCAATAATTTTGCAGTTAACCTATATCTTCAGATTAACGAAGTTTCACTTAAGCGGAGTGATTTGTGTGAAATTAGCACAAAAATATAACTGTTTCGAGTGTATTATTTCACTTATGCGAAATTTACAGAAATTTACGTACTACAGTTATCCGGGGTCGACTGTAAGTGAAAAATATAAAATTTTGCGATAACGAGATATCGGAATATAAAAGTTAAAAAAAACGATAAATTCGAATTCGATTTAAACCACTGTGAATTAATCTTGTTTTGTTTTGTTTTGTTGCAGTTTAGACTAAAATAGTTAATTAACTTCTGGATTAATCAAATTTTGTTCAAAAAATGTATATTAGAAAAGGGGAATGTCATTTTGAAGTGGAATAATCTACTTTTGATGAAATCATGCATTTTATTTTTTTCCTTGGTGTAATTATAGAGGTTTCGCAAAATTTTATTTTCGCCGAGTTTCCAATTCAATGCTACCAAACAAAAAAAAAAATCACTTTTGTCAAAAGTGGAATAATCATGTTTTGAAAAGAACCTACTCAATTCTAATGACTTAATTTTTTTAATTTTTTATTTTAATTTGTTGATAGAAAATTGGAAAATAATATATAAATATTAAATGAAATTCTTCGAAGCTTGCATAGTTATCGTAAGTTACCTTTAAACTAAATCGGACCTTAGATCTACATGACCGACAAGTAAGTCTGTTCAGACTAATCTGCCTGTTTTAGGTCCGGCCTGAACCACCAAGCCGGGCAAAATCAAAACAACGATTTTTCAAATGTGTGTCCGACTTATACATTAGTGTGTGGAGTGGTCGGACCATAGAGTAAATATGGGTAGAGAAAATCTTTCTCTCACCAAATTTCTGACATTTGTCCTCGTGTGATGTATACGTTTGATGTTGAAAAGAATTGCTTTACTAATACCAGATAGAGGCAATGGTTCAAAACAACGAACAAAATAACAACAACGGCATTTCGTTTTGTGTGTTAAAATTAATGTGTTAAATACAACACAAATGTATGCTAACAATTACAGTCAATAAAAAAGTTTAAAACACATTTAAATTTCACAGTTTTTCACCAAAATGGCATGAAAAATTAAAGCAAGAAGTTATTGTAATTCCACCTGGAGTATATCACTTTTCGTCAAACATCTCTCTATTACACCGACCGCATCACGAAGAGTGTGAAATGAAACGTCAGATGAGAGAATAAGTTTATCTAGGTATGTATTAGTCTATGGGTCGGACCAACATTTATCATTTCGAATCGCAATTTCAACATACCAGGGTCCGAAAGGAAACTGATTTTGAATAATTTTATCAAAATAGTGATAATAAATGAAATTAAAAGTAAATTTACCAAAAATTTTTAAACATTCAGAAATTTTTTCAACAAAAAATGCACCGCTCGTATTACCTTTCGTATTGGCAAAAAGAGAGTGGGGGGGGGGGGGTTTCCCGTATGGACTTTTTGTCCGTCATGCAGATCTGCAAGTGTAGGGTCTGCTTAAAGTGAACGTCAGACTTTTCATTCATGAGCATGAGCTTAGCCAATAAATTTTTATGTGGCTGATGAATTTGCAAAAATTTTACCAACAAATTTTGTGAACATGGTAGTGATGTGAAAACCGTCGATTACATTTTTATTTGGTAGCAAGGAGGGCGATAAACCGACAATAAACATCAACGATAGCTTATGTTCATGCTCCTGATTGACAAGTGTGTGGTTCGCTTAAGAGACAATTATTAAATTTTTCGATAACGAATTATCGGTAGATGAAATTTCCAAAAAGTATTTTAGTTAATTTTTTTATTTTATTTTATTTAATAGAAAGGTTAAAAGTAATCGAAAACTCTGAGGCGAATCACAGACTTTTCACTCATGAGCATGAGCTTGGCCGATATCTTTTTGTGTGGCTAATGAATTTGAAATTATAGTACCAAACATTTTTGTAAACATGCGAACAACTTTGATTACATTTATATTTGGTATCAAAAAGGGTGGTAAAGCGACAACGGACAAGTCTGTGGTTCGCTTTAAATGCAACTTTTCGGTAGCTTGCATTGTTATCTACCCATCAAAAGTTAAAATTCGATTAATAAAGTTAGTTTTTTTTTTAAATTTTTGTGTATAAATTCTAAAGCCAACCATAATTCTTATTAGAGTGTCAAAAAAAACCGGCATTATTTTTTTCGGTTTGTTCGTAAAATCATTTTTTAGGAAAACAGTTTCCGGTTTGTTCGAAAAATGAATTTTTTCAAGAAACTGGTTTCCGGTTTTTATTTTGGCAAAAACGGTTTTTTTCCTTTAAATTAAATTACACAATAATACATTTGTTCAGCGACCATTTCACATACTTATTGGTATTTAAAACCCAAAATTCCACAACTCTATTAAAATATGACAGTTACGTGTTAATTTTAAATAAATTTTTTTTTTTAGATTATAATTTGGAATCCGTGTTTAATATAAAATTTGAAAGTTTTATTCAAACTCACATTAAACTGATTTCAAGTCGAAAATCATATTCAAATTTGAAAGCGATTTTCATGTATCAAAATCTTATTAAGTTTGAAACATTTATTTATAAAATTATTTTATTTTTTTAATTTGGAAAAAAAAGTTTGAAAGGCTTAATTAACTCTTATCTTATTTTTTTATTAATTCCTATTTCGTCATAAAACCATTTTGAAATTTGAATACAAAAATGTGTGGAAATATCATTTAGAATTTATTGAAGCATAATGCGAACCACAGACTTGTCATTCATGATCATAAACACCAGCTACCGGTGATGTTTAGTATCGGTTTACCGATCACTATCATGTTTACAAAAGTTTTTGGTAAAATTTTTTTAAATTCATCAGCCAGATAAAATGTTATTGATCAAGATCATGCTCATGAACGACAACTCTGTGCTTTGCTTAAAATCATATTTCCAGGAACTCTAATCCGTTTTGTTTATCGAGTGGCCGATTGACCGCACTACACACTATAGAGAAAATAGGTTCTTCAGCCGTTCAGTTCGTATGTGGAATATACTTCTGGCCAGTGTATTTCCCACCAATTGTGACATACAAAGATTCAAGGCAAATGTCAACAGACACTACTCCCTCTTTCCACCCCCCACTACCTCAATTTTCCCTTGCCAACACAATGCACTGCATTTATACGGGCATCCCTGAGTGTTGTTTGATAAAAAAAAAAAATAATATTTGAAAATAGAAATCATGTTTCTTAATTCCAAAATTTCGTTAAAATTCGAAAATCATGTCAATTATTATTAATATTTTTTAAGGATATTCACACAAATTGATAAAAATCCGGTTAACCGGTTTACCGACAAAAAAGGAACCGGTTTACCGTGTTTGTTCGAAAATTACGATTTAAAAAAAAAACCGGTACTCAGTTAATAATAAAGAAACCGGTTAACCGGTATTTCAGTTTCGGTTTAGGACACTCTACTTGTTATTCATAAGTATCAACATCAGTTATAATTGATATTTAATGTTGTTTTACTGCCCGTGTTGATCGAGTTATCGGAAAATGTAACTAAAAAATTGAAAGTTCATGAATTTTTAGCCAACATATTTTTACAAGGTGTCTACATAAGCATGAAAAATTAAACCCAAAAATTTCCATCCTTTATATTTTCTTAGAGAATCTCAAACTAAATTCTTGAGTAAAATTCCTTTCAGTTGAGTGCCCGTTTGAGTGGACCTGATTTTGTTTGATCCAGCGGGCCCCATGGGTCTGATGGATTTTGTCATTCTCTGATTTCGTTGTTATTTAGATCCACCCTACCAATTTCAGTTAAGCTGAATTGATTCTTCTTTGGTTCTGAGGAACATCTTGTACTATGGAAACCTTATCAAAAATGTATATTTTCCACAGAGGTTTTTTTTCTGTTAGCTTATAAATTTTGTGTTAACCAGGAATGGGATAGGTGTAACCAAGAGAAAATTTAACAGGTATGTATGTATGGACAAAAAAATGTATTGATCAAATCAGACAACAAACACAACACATTCACAATAATTTCATTTTATTTAAAAACTAATCGAAGCAGTCGATATCGTATGCTACGATACACTTATGCTTGTATGAGGTGTAAATGTTTGTCAGTGGTGATTTTCTTGATGGCAGTTGTACTTGTTAATCTTCTATTTGATGGCGTATTTTTACGTACAAGTATGCAAAAATAAACTGCGGTATTGAGATGCTGGTTGAGACACGTGCCAACCATTTTAATAAGTAAGGTGTGTTGATCATATTCCAAAAACAGCTACCAAAATAACAGCAATGCTCCACTCGAGTATGCTGCCGCACAGATTTCAACAAGTGTTGTCTATTGAGAAAATGATTGTTATAATTATACTTAAAAGTAGATACCACAAGTATGAGTAGCTCCCCCCAGTCCCTTTATGGGATGTAATGGGTAACAATTTTATTGTTTACATAAATGCAATACCATACATATGGATGGTGGTATGTCAAGTATGGGTATTCATAAGTATGAAAGAATATTTATAAGTACTTAAGTCACTCATATATGCTCATTAGTACTAGGGTATTCGACATTTTACTTTGACCGGTTAACCGCTCGGTGTTTTCTTCACCGGTTAATCGAATAAAATTTCAAAATTGTTCGATTAATCGAGTAAGAGGAAAATATACTGTTTTCGTATATTTGTTGTAATTTCATTTAAAAAAAAGCAAGAACACAACTATTATATTTTTTAAAGTCATTGTTATAAAAGTTAAAAGTTTTGCATGGAGTATTAGAAAACCAGGGAAACAGTCAATTATTTGAGATCATGTGTGGTTGTGTTTATTAACAAATTACTGTACGTATCAGTAAAACCCTGTACCACCATGGTGCTCGAAAATACTATTTTCAGAAACCCGGCGATCGGTGGATGTAGTCTTCTTTTAGGCGTAGAGAAAAAAACTAGTGTTCCGTTACATACCATGAAGGGATTTTTTGGGATGTTTTTTTTTGGAGTTTTACACTCACTGATTGGGACCTCCAGATTTACGCCGGTTCCGACCGGTATGTTGTAATTACTCGATAGTGCCAGCGTCACTGCGCGAGGTAACCGTCGTCGAAAGAAATTTAACGTGGTCTGAGCAAGAATCGAATCCCCGCTCTCATGTACAAGAGCTGCGTACACTCACCATTGCACCACCGACGCACAGTGGCGCCATTTGAGTTTTTTCGTTGCAAAAATCATATCTTTTGAAACGAATAAGATAATTGAACAATTTGAACGGCATATGATAGATAAGTGTTCAGCTTGTGAAATAAGTGTTTGGAATGGGTGCTAGGCTTTGTAGGTGCTTACTACGGGGTTATCAAAGTTACAATTTGTAGAAAAATCAATTTTATGGTAAGTAAATAAAATTATTTTTTAAATTTTTAGATTGTTTTTTATCTTTCTTTTAGGGCTTTATGTTTTAAAATTATTACCCAACAACTTAAAAAAAAAATTAATTTTTTTTAAATTTATTTTTTCAATTTTCTGTAAAATATTCATCACAATTCGTAAGAGAAGGTACTTACATATATATCTAAAACACTAATAATTTCCAAACTATAATTGTTTTCTAACTCTATTCGTGACTTCACATGCCGCAGCGAAGAAACAAGTGGATAGGAAGATGCTGCCAACATGTTGAAGAGGTCCTCATTTTGCTCAACCCTTGATGCTTTGAATGTGTTCTGCAATCTATATTTTTTATAAAATTTGTTAAGAGACCCCTGTGCTTATTCAGAAAGCTCTCCAATTGGCAAAGACTGGTACTCAATTATATCTTTGCCATGCGCCAATATTTTATGGACGGTTGGGGTCAACTTCACATTTCTGCTAAAAGAGATGCAGTTTTCGATGTATATTCTCCATATTTTGTAGAACTAACACTTTCTATGCATTCAAACATTCAAGATCGTTGCCAATCTTTTCACGATTTGATTGCCAATTCCAGTGATTCTAGATACTGTCTCTTCATTTTCAAAAAATCTCCTAGAGGTGTTTCCATCGTTTGAGTTACCTGGCGTTTACACGGGACAGTTTTGCTCCGACAGTAGCAATACATTCACACTATTTTACTACCACACTTACACTTCTGCCACTTGCCTCGCCACTGTCTCTGATTTTTCGATGACAGTAACTTCGGCAAGTGATTTGACGTATTTGGTCAGATCGGTGACATTTCGTAGTAATTTGTGAAAAACAAAGCTAAACATCACATACATACATATAAACATGTATACATTTGAAATTTTCAGAGTACATCAGCTTCATTGTAGTCTGGAGAAATAGGGCAAAACACATAGCAAACAATCGTAGAAATTGGGAAAATTTTGTTTAATTTGCTAATTTGGAGTTTTATATGAAATATTATTTGGCACCACATACTAGATATAAACATGTATAAATAATATATGTACGTAGCAATCTTCTTTTAGTAAATGAAGATTTCAAGCAAATGTGAGGAAGAGCAAATCAAAATCAGGGCACGAAATTTTCAAGAAACGACACTATCGACGGTTGCTTAAAACTGTTCTGTCTTTATAGCCAGTTATACACATACGTCACACAACACATTTTTCTCTTTTTGACAACTAATACATATTATCAACTGTCCGGTCTTGAACTGTCCCGTGTAAACGCACCGTTACCATATCCGCACTTGGGACAGTCTACTTTTAGTCCAAGTTGTTTAAAAAAAGCATCCTGTATTTGCTTCTTTCTGATCTTTTCCTTATCCTTAATTGATGTATTTTCATCGATGTTTTCATCGTGTTGTGGTAGGGTATACGCCAGTTTTAGCAAGAACTCCATACACCTTATCCTTGCGTGTAATGGTGACATTCCATATTCGTAATTCTCCTCGTTTGTAGAATCGTTTAAATTACCGAAGTTCTTCTGACTCTTCTTGCAAATCGGGCATGACAATGTTGAGGTTGTTTCTGTCAGTTCGTTTACGACTTTTCGGTCAACCGTGGTCAGGTGGAACTCGTAACTACATTCAATATATTTTCCTTCTCCAATTTGCAGCTTTGTAGGCTTAATCTTGCTTATTTGTTCT
This sequence comes from Phaonia tiefii, assembly GCA_963931995.1. NCBI lineage: Eukaryota > Metazoa > Arthropoda > Insecta > Diptera > Muscidae > Phaonia > Phaonia tiefii. The sequence continues at coordinate 15,401,624 of OZ008367.1, forward strand.
TCAATGTCCTCCACCGGGTCCTTATGAGTTCTGCCGATTCCTTTGCAAACTCAAAACATTATTTGTCGATAATAATGTACTGATGACGGTCGTGGATTTTTCCAGTGTAGGGAAACATCAGATTTAAGCCGTAAAGGAAAAACAGATGCCATAAACATATTTCCGTCAGATATTGTAGCGTCATCGGAAGATATCCTTTGCTTATAAACGCTTTGTCCGGATGATCCATCGCAACCCCATTTGCTGATCAATGTCAGTTTCTCAGGAAGAATTTCCACCTCATTTTCAGGAAGACTCTCCAACAACTGTTTTGCTGTATGGCCCATAAGATTCTGCAGATTGGTTTTCGCAGAGACTTCCGTAAACTACGTATGCAGTGGTCGTGAATTTATTTTGGCTTGAGTAATATGCTTGTATCCTAAGTCCTAAAACAGGGCCAAGGCTTCTTCGGAACCATACTTTTTAATGTGTACGTTTGTGGGAGTGGAAATGCTTTCCTTAATCCTTTTTAGTCGCAGTGGGCTTGCATCAGCAACAGATTTTGTAATCTGTGACCTAACTCTTCCACTATCCTTTGTATATTTAATAGACAGCGCGTCCGATAAATGCTTCGCGGTCAAGTCATTGGTGGCATCGGCAATATTCCTCTTTTTTGTGAAAATTGAACACTCCTCCATTCATTTTATGGCCTTCCTTTTGCGCCTCTGGTTGATGTGGTGGGTTTATCTACTGCCAATATATCCAGGATGGTGTCTTCATTTAGCCAGTACTCGTATTTGGAGTTGAAGTTATGAATGGTTCGATTGCATTTCACCCATTTTGCCTTAATTTTTGCATATATCATACAAAGATTATTTGTTATACTTTTGCTTCTGTCAATATTTCCGTATAAGCTATCGGGTTCTTCTAAAGCAGCTTCCGCGAAAAATGTTCGTGTGGTTGACTTTCTAAACAGTTCAAATAATTTTAAATTGTTCAACGCCACGTTTTCAGCACTTGTTGCGCCAACTTTCAGTCGTAGACTACATATGGATTTAGGCTGAATTATGCAATTTTGACATTATGCACGTGTCCCATAAATTTCATGAACTGAAAATTTCGCTCCCTTTTCATTTGCTTGGTACTCAGCTCATTCCAAAAATTTGGTAGGCAAAATCAATTACAGGGTTGTTACGCCAAGGTTATTCCGTACAAAAATAACATTGAAGATAATTGTTTGGTTCCGGAATTTTGATATTTCGATAATATTAGGTTTGTTCGAGAACGTGATAATTAGCACTAATTATCACTATTTCTTGCTGGAAAGTGTTCGATAACTCCCAGCAGCCAGCAACGAGAGAGCCAGAGAGTGAATATTTTGACAGTTCAATGATGGAGAAGTTGATGGTTTGTGCTGGGAAAATGTTTGCCAGCACGAATTAGCAAGCCAAACATAACAGCTGTTTTATGTAAACAAACAAAATTATCGAAAGAAAGAACAAATTTAACAATGGCAGAGGTAAGTAAGAAAATATGTTTATTTAATCATTTTAATGGAATTTGTTAATTTGTTGTTAAATAATTTTTTTTTTCACACAATTTATGAACTTGCTGCACTTGAGGTAGAAAAAACAATAAAATTAAACCCAAAGACGAAAACACGAATCAGCTGTTTACTAACAGACATTGATTTCTTGCTAGTTTTTGCTGGATGTCGTTTTCGTACTTTTTGTGCTATTTTTTATTGAGAGAGTAAAATCATTCTTACTCATTCTCTAGTTAGGTCAAGGAATTTGCGACAATTGCAAAAAATTATTGTAAATATTCATTGTGTACTATGAACTGAAAAATGTGTGAATCATGTGTTTTACAAAATAATTACATACAACCATAGAGCAATAGATAAGGGTTGCCATCCCTCTCTTTAAGTTCTTTCGATGACGACGAGGTAGTAGGCCATTCCATCGAGTTCGAGTATATGTTGTATGTTACTCTTTGGTGTTCCATAAAACGCACAAAAATTAAGAGGAATGCGTATTTTTGTTCGATGCAACCAACATAAAACATAATTCAGCTGTCATTAGTATCAATGAAACACTATTTAAAGTTAGTTTCTTGCATGGTTCGCTTCTGGTTGCGTGTCGCTCTCTCTCCTATTTACTCTGTTTTCTATGAATGCAACTGATGCAACATACGTTTATTTCATAGAGTAATTCATATATAGAGGGACAATTTCTCTCGTCTGAAGTTGCATTTCACATTGTTTGTGGTGGGGTCGGTGTTATAGAGACATGTTTGAGGAAAATTGACTTGTTGGATGTTACTCCCTCTATCTGCTGTTATTAAAGCAATACTTTCCAAAATCCAATGTTCATATGAACCAATTTGCTGAGAGAAATGTTCCTTCTAGGTATGGAATTATTCTACGGTTTATTTTTCCGTGTAGAGATAAATGAAAATCTCTCAACGTGAAATGCAGGTTCAGCTCCATACTAATCTTAAATAGGACCGAAAGCATAAAGACATACACAATAGATTTTGTTTGTATGTATTTTTAAGAGAGCTTCCAAAATAACTCTAATGCAAATTTTGAAAATGTAAAGAGAGGGTTCAAAAAGTATAATAAATAACAGATTTAAATAATTTAAAAATAATAATAATAATAAAAATAATAAAAAAACATGTAAATAGTTTATACTTTTTTGGAGCATATTTCGAAAAAGCGAATGCAAAAACAAAATGGCATGTCAGATACCCTAAGCGACAAAAATTAAATCAAATCATGCTTGTTTGCAACCAATGGGGTTTCGGCACGAAACAGATAAGCTGTGTGCAATGCTAACTTTGTGCATATGTACAAAGGAATTCTCATTAATATGATGAGAATTTCGATACTTGTAATCGTCGGTATTGCAATGGTAAGTGTGAGCTGCGTGGCTCCTACACATGAGAATGTGGATTCACTCCCTGCTCTGATAATAATTGCTGGTTCCAATCACAGAGTGCGAGAGTGTTGTAATGGAAATCTATTTATTTATTTATTTGTAGTTTGGATGAGTTCACGAATTTCACTTAGGTCACCAGTTCATTTTAGTTTGTTGGATCATTTGTAGAGATTCCCATTTTTGATTTTAAACGTGAGCACTCTTTTTACTTCAGCTCAGCAGAATAAACTATGTAGTTCGTTCAGCTAGGTCACTAGTTAATTTTAGTTCATTTTATAATTTCAGTTCAATAGTTCATATAAGCTGTAAGCTATAGAACTGACCTCAGTTCAATTTGTCAACTAAATGTATATTTGATAAAATTAAGTTCAGTTTAGTGACTTGGATGTCTGCTCTTACATTTTGAAACAAAAGCGATCATCATCGCTGTAATTCATGTATAAAGGCCTCAAAGATCACAGCAATAGTCACCTTTTTGAGTCACTTGGCGTTTACACGAGACAGTTTTACAGAGACTATAGCAATACATTCAAACTTTTTAATAACACAGTCACACTTCGCTCAGTGTAGGTGTCTCTGATTTTCAAGTAAATTCGGCAAATGATATGATGTAAGCGGCAAATCCGGTGAAGTTTCGTTGAAATTGGCGAAAAAGAAGTAAAACATAATCGCAAAAGACCGCTCCATTTAAAAAAAAAAATATTTTTATTCGTAGATTTTCCTAAATGATATTTAATTCACTCGAAACGACGCTGACGGCGGTTGCTTAAGATTGTATTGTCTTTCTACACGCTGAAAACTCTGTCTGTTTTTAATGTTTGGATGTAAATATAACGTGTTTGCAGCTTGTCGCAAATATTCTATACTTGTGCCCATACACTTTGTGTTTGCTATTCAATATAACATGTTTGAGACACACTGATTAATAGGCTATAATATATGTTTTTGAGAAAAACTATACAGATAATAAAGAACCAAAAAGGCAACAGATCTTAAATTCGTGAAAACCATGCTGGCAAACATGTACATGTTTCCTGCAATATGTTGCTGGGGCCGATATTTTCCAGCGTGTCCGGATGTCTATTTTACACAAATATTTTTTCTCTTCTTTGACAAGTATATTCTCACTGTCTTGTCTCGTATAAATGCAGGGTGAGAGTAAGAGAATATGAACTAGAAAATGAGAGATAACTACACAACTGAAAAAAACTAGTTCATCTAGATCACACGAATGAATCGTTCAATGGAACTAGTTTATTCGTCAACTACACAACATAGTACAAACAGCCATGATATCATTGGAACACTTTATTGACGTAGAATACGTCTTACCTTACGGTATGAGGAGTCATGTCAGGTTTTTATTGTTGTAATCTTTATTTCATTGAATTTGAGGAAACGGCTAGATGAATTTTTTTAAAATATTTTTTGTAGGTAAATGAAGATGTTATCTTTCGTTTGATATACATTTCATATTGGTTGATATATTTCTAGTATTTTAATTTCTCAAATGAAAATTGTTTAAACACATACACTCAAACATATGTGTGGTGTTTGGTTGAGTGTTTTTGGTTGCTCAACATTGCTTAGGAACATGTATCTAGTAAAAAGTGAAACGAACAGCAAGCTAATGTTGCTTGGCAACATGTATCTAGTAAAAAGTGAAACAAACAGTAAGCTAACGTAATAAAGCTTTTTTGCGAAAGCTTCAATAAAGCTGTTGTAACATTAATTTTGAATTGTAAAGCGTAAAGCTTTCACACAACGCTCGAATGCTAATGCGAAGACTCGATAAGGTAAACCTTTTTTAATATTAGGGCGGCCCTCTCAACATTCTATACTATCTTCCACTATCATTACCTCCTGATCTTCAGTGGAAGAATCTGATTGGAGTAGTGCTGAAAAGTGGTCTCTCCACATTTTGAGCACACACTGCTTCTCAGTCACCAGATTCCCATTCTCGTCTTTGCAGGAGGGCAGCCTATTATTAGGCCCGTTGGTCGATCTCCTTACCCTCTGGAAAAACTTTCGCGATTCACCGTTCATCCTGCACATTTCGGTTCCTTCACTCTCTCTCTGCTCCCACTGCCATTTTCCCCGCCCAAACAGTTGGTTTTCCTCCCTTCTCAGCCTCTTGTACCGCTCACTCACAGCACGCGTTGTAACTGACTGTTTCGTTGCCATACGTCGTTCCATGGCTTATCCTTCCGCGGTTTTTGATAGCCAAGTTCAGTCATTGCAACGATTTCCAAAGAATGGGAGATGTGCTTCCACTGCGCAACCTGGGCTTCGGGAGGGGGGGTATTCTGCTCTAGCAGGAGAGAGAGTTTCTGTCGATAGGACATTGATATCTCCGGTATTTGTAGCCTGTCAATATCCAGCTTTTCATGTGTTCGGCTTCGTACGTTTTTCGCCCTGCTCAATCTCGTGCGAACTTTCGCAGCCACCAGGTAATGATCCGAGTCGATATTGGCACCTCGAATCACACGTACATCCATTACACTAGAAGAATGCCTGCCATCTATTACCAAGTGATAAATCTGGTTCTTCGTCCGTTGACCAGGAGATATCCATGTCGCCTTATGAATGTCCTTATGCTGGAATCGTGTGCTGCTAACTACCATGTTCTCTGCAGCGGCGAAGTCTATCAGTCTTATTCCATTATCGGAGGTGGTATCATGTAGACTGTGATTGCCGATGGTTGGTCGAAAGTCGCTTTCCTTTCCCGATTTGGCATTAAAATGGCCAAGGATAATCTTAATGTCGCGGTCAGGACAGCATTCGTATACTTTCTCCAGATGGTCATAGAATGTTTCTTTGACCTCATCATCTTTATCCTCTGTCGGTGCGTGCACACAAATTAACGAGATGTTGAAATATTTCCCTCACTGGGTTGAACCTTGAAAGTAGGTGTCGAAGTCTCTTACCAACTATAAATCCGCAGCCGAATTCGTGCTTAAGCTCATGGCAGCTGTAGTAAATATCGAAGTTTTTCTTTCTGGTGCAACCATATCCTGTCCATCGCATTTCCTGGATCGCTGTGATGTCAACTTTATATTTTCCGAGGTCATCCGCCAGTTAGAAAGTGGCACCAGTCCTGTATAACGTTCGAACATTCCAGGTACATATCCTTAAATCATGGTCCTTATAACGTTTGCGATGGTCGTCAACAGTTGGGGGGTTTCCCTGTTCATCATATTTTCTGTGTATTTTCATTGCCGATATAACGGTGGCGGGAGGCAAACCCAGCCCACCGTGGTTTGCATTTTACCCACTGCCAGGACGACCATGTTTCAGCCGCCCATTATGGATCAGACGCTGACCAGAATGCAGTGTGTCGAAACTGGATTTTGGTTTCTTCAATTTTGATCCGTCGTTGGCCAGGGGTGTTGGTTCATCCGCCTTCAAAGGACAGAAGAATATGTCGACTACTTCGAAGAGCTTCAGTGACAGGGTCACCTAATAATCCTGAGACGTAACAGTGATCGCATTACCACTCAGGTTGCTCATTCGTTTCGCCTTCTCACTTTAGCTAGCTAGCTTCTGATAAACCATTGCCCAGGACATACTGCGTGGAAGTAGTGAGCTGCTTGGACTGCCCAATGAAGGAATCATTTCTGGCCACTCCCAAGTGAGTGGCTATCAGAAACTTTCCACCTCCAAGGACAGCCCCATGTCCCATGGTATAGAAGTGTCAATATTCCCGACGTTTCGTTTCCCATATTTGCCCAAAACTTTTGGTTTACTAGGAACTTTTCAACATTTGTGAAATTCATTCATTTGTGAATTCATTCGTTTTGAAACACTCGTTAATAATTGTACATGTGTTTCTGTTCCTTGTATGTGCATTGGAATTTGTGGTTCAGCCAGTGGTGGTTCATCGAAATCTAAGTATTCTACCAAGTGGTCATATAGAATCTGTCGAGTAAATGCTGGTTCAAATAATATATCGTCGTTATTCATATCAACCATATTGACATAATCGGTAGCATCGAAATTTAAGATATTTTTGTTGTAAACTCTGAGTTTAGTTGGATCGTACAATTTTTCTCGATAGTGTAAAATCTTTTTGATAGCTCCATCCCGTATTGCTTTTCGATCATCAAATAACATTGTTAATAAGATATTTTCTGGATGTGCGTAATATGAGTTGTTTTGAATTACACCATCTACAATATTACGTAAGTTTGGTTGTAAGTATCGTGTCCAACGTATAAATTTTAATAAAAGTCCACTGCCGTACACAACAGAATTATAAAACTTCACATTGAAGTACATTGGCACATAAACTGTAATAATATAAACTGCCAAAGTTTTTAAATTGGTCGATGGTGTATTAGTTGTTACATATAATCATAGTAATCTACTTGCTTTGGTTAACCAACGAGAATGTGCAATTGGTCCTGGTTTAATGTTAGCAACATCAACTGGAACAATACCATTCGAAATTGCTTTAGCTATTTGATATATATATTTAACATCTGTTGATAGTTCGAGCTCATGTTCATGATCCATCATTGCAGGCATATTCTCCAGTGGTATTGGATCAAAATCAGCTACTACCTGAAAAATCAAATGTTTAGATCAATTAAAATGCAATTAGTTTATTTTAACTTTATTCCGATCGAAAAAGTAAAATAATGACAATAAATAATGATAATAAATGAAGTGTTACATACCTGCAATTTCTCACATTCTTGAATAGCTTTCCACTTGCTGCTCGTGGTTCACTGGTGACTGTTTTGTCCAATGCTTGATATAAATGACGAAAAGGCAGTTCATTGAAATGAAGCAGACATATAAACCAGTGAATTGGTCTATTTAACTGTTTTTCAAATAATCGTAAAACACCATTTTCTGTTCCAGTATTTGCTGGCTCACCATCACTGCATATGCCAATTAATTGATCAACTGTTAATGTTTTATTGTTGAAAAATTCATTCAGTTTTCTGTTTGGTTTTTGCATCTTCTTGACTACCCAAATTTACATATCCAAGTAACTCATTATAGGGCTCTTTCAGAACAACGAAATGCGGTTCTTTTACCATAGTGGTATGAAATTTGTCATTAATTTTCTCTGTAGTTAATGAGTCATCTTTTCTACCATCGAAAGCGAATGCAGTTATGGAAGAATTTGTATGTCGTGTACGAAGCACTGCATCTCGAGATTTAACATTTTCTCTAGCCACTTTTGATTTATCCATAATAACAAGATTACCGTGAACATCTCTAAAATTTATATCTTCGAATAAAGCTGTTGCTAAACATGAAGCGACTCTATCTGAAACACCGAATCTATCACACATCATAGTAAAATTTAAGGCATCGTATCTTTGAGTATAATGACCTCGTCTCATTTGAACAGTTGCTTCTGGAACTTCATTTGTTGCTTCATTTTCATCTTCATCTATGTGTAATTCAGGTGGTTCGTATGTTTGATCATCGGTACCAGTTGTAAGTGTTGGTATTGTTGTAACTACTTCTTCAACGTCTTTCGTATATTCAGGTATTGTGAATTTTCTATCATTATGCTGGTCCATCATAAATTCTTTTAGATGTTCTGGAATCAATCCACACTAGCATTCTGTTGTTTTTAATTTGCAATTACATTTGCCAATATAAAATAATTCGCTTATTGAATCAACAAATGCTTTAAATTCATCTCTTTTGTTTCTATGTTGTATATGTTTCTGGTATTTAATTTTTTGAAAACACTCTTTCTATTAAAGATTTCAAAATTTAATTTACACCAAATTTGGTCAATTTATGTGTTACGTGAGGAGTAAAAGTTTTATACGAGAACATTTTGTTTTCAAATTTAGCAATAATATTTTAAAATGTCACATTTAGTAGGCAAACTAAGATCATTTAAATCACTTGATAAGCCAAAAACAACAACATTTTGATGAGGGATGTTAGTCAATCTAGACTCAAAACTTGTTGATGTTGTTGCTTCCATGTGTGAAGACACCGTAGACGATGTTGATGGTTCTTGATTATCCATAATAACTTTGATATTATCACTGCACTCTTTGATTGTGTCACACTAAATTTAAAAATAAAAAAAATATTGGTATTGTGATAACCGAGTTTTTATTTAAGTATTTTGGCAAACTGCGTGCGCATTGCACGATGAACGATTAAGGAAGAAGGAAAAGCAAGCTTGGCAACGTTTAGTGTTGGTAAACGTCATTATTTTGTAACGTCATTATTCAGTGTTACAAAGTTGTTCAATTGAACAATGCTGCCATTGACGACTTATTCTACAGGTATCAATACAGATCCTGAAAGGTGATAAAAATACCTTTTGGGGGGCTCCAAATCCGACTTAGAGCTATGGTCTCTTGAGCAAAATTTCTCAGAATCACCTCTTGATTACGTTTTTGCTATACGCTTCATCAAAAAAATCGTTCCATACAATTTGACCCGCCTTAAGGTATATATATATTTTATTCTTTATGCATTTTTTGGGCGTCAAATAGCCTTGGGTGTGATTACGTTTGCGTATTTTTTGTCTTTGAGGAATTTCTTCGCGTCAACAAAAAACGCACGCTCCGGTGTGTGGGCACCTTTACTCAAATTCTAAATTTATCAATTTTTTGATTAAACAATTACTCATGGATATTGAGTAATCAAATAGAAGATTAATCAGTTAATGTCTGATTAATTAATCATTAGATTTATCAGGGAATCGATTAAGCAGGTTGCCAGTTTAATCATTAAATCCCACACCACTAACTAGCATTAATATGTTGAATGGGCATCACTTATCGTTGACATTGATTGTTGTTGCCCTATACCAGACATGTCGGTTGCAAACACTTTTAGTAATCGTGGTTTAAATTGATGACTCAACTCGATTAAAGTCATGCTAAGAAATTTCAGGTCTGTGCTCCGCTTAAAGCAACATATTAGATGTGTTTGTTTTCTTTTCTTCGCAAAATATTTTAGTCGCATCGTTCGTTTCGATGATCGAGTAGTAACACTGTTCGGCCCACAAAAGTCATTAGTGATATCAGATCTTAAATCATTATCCACATTTATATGTGCGTATGGATGTGTGTCTACGAGAGTAACTGACTTTATGCCAAATCAATTTAGAAGTTGACAACCCTCTTATATTGACTTCCATAGAATTCCTTGGGAAAATATACGGAAATGTGTAACAACAACAAACTAATCGAATATCCGAATAACAAAAGATGTTAGGGAAAACCTCTGTACCACAGTGGGATGATGGTATTGGTTGGCATCGTTTGGGAGATATGCATAACTACTATATACGATAACTACATACATGTACATATGTATAATTTGGATATGTAAATGGAAATGTAAATGGTATTATATAATATTATCACATACTTTACCTCTCAAACATAGATACGATGATATATAGCTACATGGTAACGAGAATTATCAAGGGAATTGAACGTATGAAATGCTGTTACAGGTTGCCACCTGTGTACATACATACATATGTAAATTTGTATACATAGATTTATGTTTGTATGTATGTATTATACATAAAAATGTGTAAATGTTTATATTTTACAAAAAAAAATTTCATAAAATTCGTGTAGATAACTATAATACATCAGAGATGGAAAATTATATATTAATTTACTTTTTTACGTTCTGTTTGTTTGGTGTTCGAAATTACCATGATAGTCTAGGTCGGAACTTTCGTATGTTGACTTTAAGTATTCGAGTAGTTCGAATTTTATTCAAAAAGGGTTCATGTCTGGGTTTTTCTTTACAATTTCCAATTTTTTTTTTCCAATTTGAGAGATATGATTTCTAAGTGACGTTTCGGTCATTTGTAGTATGTCATGATCTGTCATTTTCTATCATTGTATTCCGTAATGTTTACAATTTCATCATGGAAAGATACACGCAAGAACAACGATTACAAATTATTCAATTTATTTATCAAAATAATCGTTCCACAAGTGAAACTTTTCGTGCGCTTTTGTCACTTTATGGTCGTATTAGTCGTCCACCTGTGCTCGCTATTCGTCAAATTGTTGCAAGTTTTCTTTACATAATATTGAAGTTCCAATGAGACAAAGAACCGCTCGAAGTAATGAAAATACAGTAGTAACTCGATTCTTGCACATACTTGATACTTGCACACCTCGATTCTTGCAACATAGAAATATTTTTCGTTACGCACTCAGTACTTGCGACATCCGAAAATTTTTAACTCGATACTTGCAACATTTTTGTATTACTCTTACGTGCTGCTATGTTTACGTTTTCTGAGACTGAATACATTTCGGGAAATTCCCGTCGTTTTATGCTGCTGATGAAATGTTGTAATTTGAATCAGTTTTAAGCAGACTATTGAGAGGTGCGGTGTCATAAACAGATGTATGTGCCTTTTATTTTGTATGGGAAATTAATACTCGGTGCTTGTGACAACCTCGAAACTTGCACCGAGCCGGGTTTTCAATACGTGCAAGAATCGAGCTTCTACTGTATTGTTGCCGTTCAGGCAAGTGTTGCTGAAGACCGCAATTTATCGATTCCAAAACGTTGTCAACAATTGGGACTGTCTTAAACCACAACCTGGCGGATTTTGAGAAAGGATAGCATCCTATAAAATTGTTATCACTCAAGAACTGAAGTCATTGTACTACCAGCGCAATCGTTATGAATTTGCTGATTTTGGGTAGTATTCTAAAAAGAATGTAAACGCAAAAGCCAACGCGAACGGCAAAGTCAAAAATGGTAGTTTATACATCACTTCGCGCTTGCGTTCGCTAACGAAAGCTGTCTGTCACTGACATTTGTGGTTTGTAGGGTTGCCCAACTAAAATAAACAATTCTAGATTAGAAAAAGTTATCTTGTGTGAAATGCGCAAAATGAAAGAGATTAAAAAAATTAGCTCTATTTCAGTAGATTTCTATTATTTCTAATACTGCAAATACCAACAATATTCACATAAAATGTGTAAAAAATCTATGATATCGAATAAATTTTCCCATCTATATTAACTTATGGGGCTATTCCGAACGGCAAAATGTAATCTAGCCAAGTCGACAAAAATGAATTGCTATTTTCAACGCGGTCGTGTCGGTAATCTACTTGCGTACAGAGTTGTATTCTGTAAGTTAGTATTAAAATGGGAAAAAAGGTTGGCAACTCATTTTTAACAGTCGCCTCGCATGTATTCCGAAAGTTGTCTAGTCTACTATATAGTCTACGTAACTGACAAAATCACTAGACTGCTTTTTTTTTGGAGTATTCTGAAAAAGAAGTTGTTTAACAAGAAGCAGAATTCCAAAGCTTCTGGAGGAGGTGTGTCGATGGCAATGGCTTTAAGCCCTTTGAAAGATACAGTGGCAAATTTGATTCATGCCCCATTACTGGTAAATCCTCCAGGCGTTGCTTTGGGTGCGATTGAAGAGGCTGAGGATGAGAGTAACAAAGAAAGTGTTCCGGAGGAATTACCGTCCACATCAAGCCATAGTCAAGAAAGCGTTAATGGACAGCAATGTAACAAAGACCAACGCAAGCCGATGAAACGCCAAAATAGATGTGACGAGCGCATAAAAGCCATAAAAAGGCAATCCATTAATCAAGAAAAAATTATCAAGGGGATTAACAGGATGGAAAAGACATTGTTTATGTCATAACGTAAAAGTACACGACCTATGGTGCCAACGTGGGTAAGGCACCCTTAGATCCATGCGAACATGAACCTTAGGGGCCCACGTTGGGTGCCATTATGTCATAACGTAAAGAGAAGCTCAACACCTATGATACCAACGTGGGTAAGACACCCTCAGATCCATACGGACATGAACCTTCGGGCCCCACGTTGGGCGCCATTATGTCATAACGTAAAAGTTCAACACTTATGGTGGTTGGGACTTAGAAGAGCTTGATATGATGGTTTCAAATCAGCAGACGAAGAACATTTACGGCCTCACGTCGAACGCCACTATGCCATAACACTAAAAGAAAGGCACAACGCTCATAGCAAGAGGTGACAATACAAATGGTCCGACACCGTAATGTTGAAACGAAAACTAGAGAAAAAAACTTACAAATCAGAAAATAAATACCGGCAACTTAAAAATGAAATAGTAATAAAACAACTAGAGTTGCTAAATATTCAAATAGAGAACATTGAATAAATATTTATTTTTATTATAAATCGTAATTGTCTTGCAAAGACTGCATTACTCTTAGTCTAATCGACTTTGCAAAATCATTGTTGTTGACTTCATCTAGGGATGCCTCTGGTATTTCTTCATGATCATTAACTTCTGTTTCTACACTTAGTCTCTGGTCATTAGTAGGGTCTTTGTACTTCATGCATATATTGTGTAGAACCCAGCACGTGTTAATTATTTTCGTAATGAAGTCCTCTCAATGCCAGAAAACACCTAAACTTCCCCTTAAGAACTCCAATAGTTCTCTCCACAATATTTCTGGTCTTAGAGTGAACCATATTGTATTTTGCCTGTGGGCTTCCGCTTGCGGCCATTCGAAATGGTGTTATAATACGTTTGTAGAGGATACCAGCATCTCCTGAGGAAATTAAAACAAATTTTTCGTAAATTACTTGTAATTGTAGCTCTATTAATGTGATATTACCTAGAACCCATGTGTTTAGTTCGTTTTCCTGTTCCAGTTTTTGTTTAAATACACTTGTTCTCCAACCATGAGAGTCGTGACTAGCTCCAGGATGTCTAGCATCTACATAACGAATTATCATTCGGTGGTCACAGACCTGTGAAGAAAAAATCGAATTATATAAATAATTCGTATAATAACAATAATACTAAACTTTCAATCATAGCATTAATGCTGTGATATCCCTTTCGTCCTAAGTTGTTGAAGATCACGTTTAGGTGAATGTATATGGGCGTGTGTTCCATCTACACATCCTATAATGCCAAGAAATGAAGTCTTTTGGAAAAACGCACGCTTTGCTTTTCCCTTTTCTTCATAAGTTTGACTTTTTATCCATTTCGGTGCCAAACGTTGCTCAACAATTGTTACCAGTTCACTAATTACCTTGGAGACAGACGGCTGGGAAAGTCCAACATTGTAGTCGTTACCGCAGCATTTCTGGTAGGAGCCCTCGGATAAAAATCGCAACAGAGTGGTTAATTTTAATGTAATCGCTCTTGATGTTGCACCTGTATTAATGTGCGGCCCAAGTTCCTCCAACAGGTACTTAAATGCATCTTTACATAGTCTAAAATTACTCAAAAACCCCAAAACCAGTTGCATTATAAGTTGCAGCTATTTAAATAATGTACTCGTATAATGTTTACAGCTTATATTGGATCTGAAAGATCAAGTGTTTTGGATTTGTCACGCAATTGCTTTCTCATGATACTGGCAGAGACAGTGACATCATCCTCATCAGACGAATAAAACACATCCACAGATATTTCCATCTTATTTTATTTTCACAAAGCAAATAAATGTAATAAATTATTTGATTTACACATTAATCAATTGAGTTGCCAATCACAAAAAGACAATTCTTGCCAACTACCAAAAAAAATTGACGACTGAAAACGGTGGTAGCCTGTTGGAATACCAAATTATAATCTAGTCTAGTCTACAGTCTAGTCTAGTCTACAGTATAGTCTAGAGTTCGGAATAGCCCCTTAGTTGTGTTTTCAAAAACACGTGCCATTTGGCGGTATGTATTGATTGTAATGTATTGGTTTTTTTGTTTATTATTGTCAACATCAACTGATGTCTATAATTTACTGATTGAAACTTTCAATTATTATTTGAACTTTCAATTTTTAATTTTATTATTGATGTGTTAACATCTATAGCGGCGTATAGGGACTAAATCTATAAAAGTCAGATTTTATGCTGCTGCTAAAACCAGATTTTATGCTGCTGCTAAAACCAGATTTTCTGCGACTGCGAAAGAAAATAATGACGTGTTAAACAAAAATGAGCGAGCAAGAGAGCAATGAAAGAGTGGTGTGGCAGGGGTGAGGCAAACGAAATTGTGTCTATAGCGTATGTATTAACATAATAATGTATGTATGTACTGTCTGTTGCTGTTGTTGAACGGAGATATAAAGCATCATTTGCTTGCGCTGTCGACGACATGGTGACACACTAATACGTCAGCTACTTCGGACAAAGTATGTGTGATGTTGTGTGGTTGGTTGTTTCGTTGTTGTTGCTATGGCCAAACAAAGCGAGTCATTTGATGCTCAGCATTGCCCGGTGTATACAAAAAACTATTATTTTTTATTTTCCAATGTAACATTTACTAATGTGTTCATAGAAATCGAACAGGTACCGTGTAGCAAAAAGGTGTTAACACATCATCCGTGAGTTCGAACACTCATTGATTTTTTGTAAATAAGAATTTCAGTTAGTAAACAATATAATTTTGAATTATTTTTTAAAAAATGTTTGAGTTCTATCCATCGAATGCATTTCAACCAAAAATTGGCAACTACTTCTAGGCAATAAAATGCAAAATACTTCCCTCTGCCCATCCACGATCGACATTTTTGTTTAAATTTGTAATTTCTTCAACTAACGCGAGGAACTGTGGCGTGTTCAATTTGACGGCTGAAGTGATCAAAAACGTTGCGCTGCGTTTTATAAACTACCCATTAAACAACATATCTCAACGCAGGTAGTCACCGAACAGCTGTAACATTTTAAAAAAAGTAACGCGAAATGACTGAATCACGACTTAAAGAATACCACCCTATGCCTTGGAACAACTTGGAAACCATAACGATTTTTTTAAGAGAATCATCTTCTCCGATGAGGCTAAATACCTCCGATGAGGAGGTAAATAAACAAAACTGTCGATTCTGGTGCGAAGAAAATCCACAAATTATTCATGAACAACAATTACATTCACCTAAATTCACAGTTTGGTGTGGTTTTTGGTCTGGTGGAATCATCGGTCCGTACTTCTTCCGAAATGAAGCTGTTGTCTTTCTTTTTTTGTTGTTTGGATGCAAATATAACATATGTTTGGAGCTTGTCGCAAATATAAGACACTTGTGTGCAAACATATTGTGTTTGCTATTCAATATTACATGTTTGAGACACTATGATTAATATGTTATACCATATGTGTTTGCGACCCAAATATATCTGTGTTTGTGGTACAAATACAGCCGTGTTTGTTGCACTGTTTATGCTCCCTCGAGAGAAAGAGAATAAAAGAGGGGCAAGGAGTGTGTATTTTTTTCATTATTCTCTCAGTGAGTGATTAATAAATATTCCTGAATGTTCGTGCAAATTGCAGATGAAGTCAGTGTTTCTTATTTCATGTATTCAGTCGTCAATGGTTCATCGGACAGAGGATATCAAAAGCGACTGATCAGTGAAAAAAGAATAAACAAAGGCTCGGACGGTTAAATGGTTTGTGATGTTGCTTTGGATTTTGTGTACGTGTTTCGTATATATTTATGTGTGCTACCAAAGTGAGAAACGATTGTGAGGAAACAAACTGGAAATAGCAACAACGTGAATCCCTTATTCTGCCCGAGGCTCTAGTGAAAAAATCGGAATGGCGGACCATTTGTGAAATATAATAAAAAAACACAAGCATCAACTATATTTGTATATAAGTATATTGTTTGTGTACCAACGCATTGTGATAACCAAGGCATAGTTGAAACCTTCTTAAAAGAAAAACGTGAGAGACAACAAAGAAAGGAAAAGCAAAAGAGTAGCAGATTCTCATTTCATAAAAAAAGTAATGCATTC
Source organism: Phaonia tiefii (assembly GCA_963931995.1). NCBI lineage: Eukaryota > Metazoa > Arthropoda > Insecta > Diptera > Muscidae > Phaonia > Phaonia tiefii. Next base: position 15,418,280 of record OZ008367.1, read on the forward strand.
AATGCAAGTAAATGTAAAATGTAAATATTTTAATTTTTTGTATTAATTATTTATAAATGTGGATATATATTGATAAAATTAATTACAATATAATAAAGGGAGAAAGAATAATTCTTTTCTAAATATTATTATGTTTGGGGGAAAATACGCATATGTATATGGAGGTTTGGGGGAAACATGCGCAGTAAGTATATGGATGTTGGGGGTGAAGCACGCATATGTTTCCACGTAAAAGCATACATATTTGTCAGTAAACATGCTAATGTTTGCACTTAAATACACCTGTGTTTGGGACTTGCAAACATATAAATGTTTGAAGTGGGTTTCAAGCATATACATGGTTCCTGTGGAATATGTTTGGGAGAATATGTTACAGAGGCCGTGGGTCAATGCAGAGCGGTATAGATCGATGATAACATACTTTTTATGGTCGAAATTGGAAGAAGTTGATCTTGAAAACATCTAGTTGCAACAAGGTGGGGCTACGTGACACACAGCACGTGTAACAACCGAATTATTGCGGGAAAAGTTTGGAGATTCGATTATTTCAAGAACTTGTGACATTGAATGATCTCCAAGAATGATCTCCAAGAAAAACTCTTTATTAACAAGTTTCGTAGTTTCAAATTTAGAACCTAAAACTCATTTAAAAATCTTAAATTCGTGTAGAATTTTTGCAATTTGTAAGGATACTTCTCAATTTTATATGGAACTTTCAGAATTTGTAATGAATTAATTCCACTGTAAGTAAAATAAGAAGTTTTGAAATGACACACAAAAACACCGAGACACCCCTACTAGTTTTCGGGTCATAGAATCCAGTGGTATACTCCGTTTTAAAAAGTTATCTCAAAATAACGAGATATTTCGAGTTTAAATTTGTAGTAGATTTAAGGTGATTTTTGATTTTATTTGAGGGAAAAACCTGCAAAAGCTCTTGTTAAATCAATTTATATATTTTTTTTCGACAAAATGTAACCGCTGAAATTGGAATAATTGGAAGCAGAATTAGTTTACCTCTGACAATTTGGGGCCATAATAATTATAATAAATTTGGGATTCGGGATTTTGGGATTGGCATCCTTATTACAAACAGATGCTACAACATATATATCAAAGTGCTCACTTTGATAGATTAGTCCCTACCCGCCGCTATAGATGTTAACACATCAAAAATATAAGCATTTTATTGAGCGGTTTGAAAAAATAGAAAAAAAATGAGTGACGAAAAATGCAGATCACATTGCGAAAAATTAAATATGTTTTGTTTTGTGTGTGGAAAATTTACATCGAAAAATCATCGACGACATTTGGTTGAAGATGCCCTCAAAGCTAAGAATCAGTATTTTTTGGTTACCCCCGCTGAAGAAATGCGAAATGTTGATCATGCACCTGAATTTACGTGCATTACATGTTTTAGTGCATTAATCAAATGGTGAAAAATACGGCGATATTCGATGCCATTTGGACTTTCAATGTTATGGACCGATCCAGGGGAACATGATACAGAAAATTGCTACGCGTGCAAGAACGATGTAAATGGTCTCAATCGAAACAGTAAGTTCACTTAGATAAACTTTATATGGATTACACAATAATTTATTCGTATAGAACGATCCGGTTGTATATACAAAGGTGTGCCAAGTGCTCACGTACCAGTTCCACACAGCGATGAATTGCCTGTCCCAGTACATTCAACGACATGCCAACATGATACTGCGTCCTATGAAGTACAATCACAAACTTCAGCAACATCATTACATCATGCTGATTCTGATTACCTTCAGCCAGTTACACAATATCCATCATTAATTTCGCAGGAACATTTAGATAGAATAGTTCGAAATCTGAAGCTATCTCAAAATAATGCAATGACTTTGGTTTCGGAACTAAGAAGCGTCAATGCACCAGGTGTAAAAACTACATCTTGCAAATACCGGCAAGAACCATGTATGCCTAATTTCATGCTTTCCGAGGACGCAGCTTATGCATATTGCCAAGGTATTCCCGGTTTAATGAATGAAATGCGAATCTGCAACTAAATATAATCCATATTTATGGCGTCTTTTCATAGACTCTTCAACCAGAAGCTTAAAAGTAGTCTTGTTATTTGAAAACAGCAGCGTTAAACCAGTGCCGTTGATGTATGCTCTTGGAATGCGTGAGTCGTATGATACCATGAATTTAATTCTGGAACGCATCAGTTATGACGAACACAATTGGCGAGTAAATTGTGATTTTAAGGTTCTTACACTATTAGCTGGAATGCCAACTGGCTATACAAAGTACATGTGTTTTTTTTTTTGTAATTGGGACAGCCGTGCAAAATGCAACCAGTACGAAAAGCGAGATTGGCCAAAACGCGATTCGCAAGTTGTTGGCGAATGTAATGTAATTTGTCCTCCATTGATCCCCCTTCAGAAAATAATGCTTCCGGATCTTCATATCAAGCTGGGAGTTGTAAAGAATTTTTTAAAGCGTTTGATTCGGGTTAACGAAAATGCATTACCATACCTGAAAAACAACGCTTTTCCAAAATTACCAATTGACAAATTAAAAGAGGGTAATTTTGTGTAACTAAAAGTGTGTGACTGCAATATCTTTATATATAAAATTCTACTGCACGTGTGTTTGTGACTTAACTCCTCCTAAACTTGTGAAACAAATTTTAATAAATTTGTTTGTATGCGTTTGGGTGGCGCCCTGGGTGGTTTAGATTTACTATTCGGTCCAATTGGACAAAGGGGCGTGGTAACTCCCATACAAACCACAAATTAAAAATCCATTATTTCTGCTCCTGCTAACGGTATTTGAACAAAATTTGCAGGACAACGTCTGCCGGGTCAGCTAGTATTTTATATAATTTTTTTTTAACAGGTGTAGTTAACGGTCCAGATATACGGAAACTTTTAAGGGATACGAGTTTTTCTGAAATGTTAGATGAAACTGAACCAAACGCATGGAACTCAATTCGTGCGGTTAACGTTCTTTGCAAAAATCGCTCACCAGAGTACCGTGATTATATTGACAATATGATGTAGTCTCGACAAACTTGGCGTTAATATGTCGTTGAAAATCCACATGTTACATGCACATTTCGATTTTTACGAACGACAATTGTCCACAGAAACAGACGAAACTGGCGAAAGATTTCATCAAACTATAATGGCATTGGAAGACCGTTTTGCTGGAAAAAGAATAGACTCAATGCATGCTGATTTCTGCTGGTCGATTGCAAACAAAGAGTAAAAATTGAATAAATCCAAAAAAATTTATAAAATCATCAAAATAAGAGCAAATATAGTTCCATGTCCGCTTGAAAATGGACGTCCATTATTTTTGGTTCCACCCAATAAGTGCGAAAACAAAAACAGCGAATCCAAAACAGCGAAAAATAAGAGCGAATACAAAATGAGCGAAAGGTAAAATGAGCGAATAAAATTAGCGAAATCCGACTTATGAAATTTCGAAAATCGCGCGATTTTTTTAATTTCATAACTCGGATTTCGCTAATTTTATTTTGAATATTTAAAAGCACTGTACAACAATTATAATGTTAATACTTGTAAACAAGTAAAAATTGAACAATATATTGCAGGCCAACACCCACCAAAAAGCCGAAAGATTTATCGTGATACAGCTAAAAAAAATAGAAGACTTGGTTAATGATTACGAAAACCGGGACTTAATTGATTTTTTTACGGGGTATTGCACACAACTTTAATCTCCAAATTTAATTCGAGTATTATAGTTTTATTCAAGTAGTTAATATTGTGGTTTATTTAAAATGCGAAAATTAAATTTATCGTTTGTTAATTAGAAAATTATTATACTTTTGATCATTTGTATAATTTTTTGTGTATTTAATATATTATCAAATTTATAGAACTTTCGCTCTTTCGCTCTTTTTATTATCTCCTTTTTTTCTTTCGTTGTTATTTTGTCGCTCTTATTAATTCGCTCTTTTTGGGTGATACCATTATTTCTAGATATAAATTTTGACAAATAAATAATAAATTAATTGATTTTAAACAAGTTTTAAAAGTTTTTTCATTCAAATAAAATCAAAAATCACCTTAAATCTACTACAAATTTAAAATCGAAATTTCACGTGATTTCGAGCTAACTTTTCAAAACACGGTACACCATTGGATTCTACGATCCAAAATTGGGTTGACGTGACTCGGCGTTTTGGTGTGTCATTTTCACCTACTTACAGTGTTCTTAAATTAAGTGGAATAATTTTGGCTTTATTTAGACCTGAAATGCAAATTGTATATTCCATTTGGAATTCACTTAATTATAAATTGAATTTCATTTTTAAATTGAAATTCTCTAATTCTTAAAGAATTTTTCCGATTTGCCATTAAAATTCTCAATATGGTAATAAACTGCGAGAAGCTCTCCCTAATCCCCTCATGGGATGTAACAGGGAACAATTTTTTTTATATTTTATGTTAATAAAATTAGAATTTGTTCGAGCATTTTCATAACAAAATAATAGAAAATTATAAAGGATTTGAGAATTTTCATAGCAAAATAGCAACAAATTCTTAGTTTTGGTTTGGAATTTTCAAAACTTTATTTATTTTAAAACTTTATTTATTTTAAAATTCTAATGGCGACGACGAAAATAAACTATCAAAACGATGGGCGGGATTTGACAAAGGGCCGTGGTACCTCCCATACAAATCACAAATTAAAAACCCATTATTTCTGCTCCTGTTAACGGTATTTGAACAAAATTGGGTATGTTGGTTAGGTGTAGATATTTTAAGATCTACTGCAAATATGGGCGTGGTCATATATAAAGAATTTACAATCAAAAACTATATTTTTTACGGGTTGGTTTTTTATTTTTTTGTTAATTTTCTCATGGTATTGAAATACAATTTAATTTAAAATGTTATCAATAGGAAAATAAAATTTAAATTTAAATTTTATCAATTTGGGTCAGGTATTTTGTAAATCCAATAGGTCGATTTTGTGCTACAATGCTCTTTCGATTATGACCATTTCGGAATAAGTCACAGATTGCCTAATAATTTACATTAAAAAAATATTTTCCCATTAAGTCCCATCATTTTCATTTCATTTTGCAACAAAATATCAGTGCGGTTGTGTAGCGTACCTTGTGATAAAAATCAAAATTTTCAACATAACATGGATCAGCTTGACATGAATTGGGTCATTATTTTAGTACCTTGAAAAATGGGAATTTTTCTATATAATAATTTGTGATTTCCCATCCCTGCAATATCATTCCAACACACATGAATGTTTGTGTGTAATTAGGTGTTTGAATACAGTATGTTTGGATATTTTGGCACTTATTTTCACACAATTTACCATAATACTGTTGCTCACACTACTGGGAGGCTTCTGGGCAAGGGATGGCCGACATTTGCATATGTCCGGTTAATTTGTCCATCTATACTTTTGTGCTTTGGCAGAATACACGTATTCCACCTACTACAAGTGCGTTTGGAAGTTTCTAAAGCAATTTTCAAATTTAAATGTGGGCGTATAGTCAAGCCTCCCATACATAAAATTAGACATAAAACAAGTTTTAAATATTTTTATTATTACCAACATAATGTGTGTCGTATGTGTTGTGGTAAAAGCATCGTTCCGCAGTGGGATGGACGAGCTTGTTGCTAACTGTTTGCTTACTTTTTTCCCCCCAAAAAAAAATTCACTTTATTGCGATATTGTTGCAAATCATGTGGTTTCATTTGGTTACGCATCAAAAGTTAATATGCTCCTGTATTATGCAGACGGACGGACAGTGAATGACGGCCATGACGGAAGACTGAAATAGCATTGGGCTCTAGGTCCTTGTTTTAACTTTGTTTATGCACAAAACCTGAAGGTGTGAGTAGGGATTTTTCCGCGGCAGAACTGTGTTCGAGAAGAAGCTCCGAGCAGCCCACCACCAATCACTTTAGTGCTTAGAATATTAATAAAATTAACCAACGGCACTGGGAAATAAGCAACATCACATCATCGCTGTTAAGTAACTAAATTGATTGGCGGCGCTGGGAGAGAGAGATGGAGGGAGTGTTTCAGCGGCAACACTGGCCATTAATTTGCCGGCCTGCCAATGTCATTACATTACACTGACGAATACAGAGAACGGAAAAGTTTCTTGTGGTTTGGAGTTAAGATGAAATGTCGATTTCAAATCTAACGAGGCAGCATTCAATGTCGTTTTACCAAACCAATTACACAATTTAATAAAAGGAACAACACATAGTTGGCGAAATTAGGGTGAACACTAATAGTCTTGTAATTGAGGACTTTAGTATTTTCGAATAGAAAATATTCATTTCAATTATTTTGTTCAATTGACAGACTGACTGATATATCGATCGCCTCACAAAAGTCACGAACCAACTTTGGGTGTACATTCTGCCCACGCCATAGGAGCATGATTGGAAGGTCTTTGTCAAAAATAGTAATTTAGGGGAGTAAAATAGGGGAATAAGGGAGAAAAATTGTATCATCGCCAAGACCAAACGGTTGCAGTTAGAATCATGCAACTTGGAGGATACACAGAGAACAATATGACCCGGTAAATCAATAACATTTTAGTTGGAATTCACCTTTAATAGCCAAACAATATGCATTTTTAAGTTGTAATTTCCTTTAAGGCTAAGGGATCTTCAGTTAAAAATGTAAAAGCCGCGGGTAGGATTCGACCTCACATTCGCTGGACGATCATTTCGATGTGTGTGAAGCATCATATTCAGCAGCGTCTAGCCCGTTAAGCCACTGCGGTGTGTATTCATACTCGTCTCTAATATGTAATTTTCACTTAATTTCCATGTTGAAATCTCTTTCAATTCATAGAGAAAATCTTATTGAAACGTTTTAATAGGTACCCTTATATTTAGACTGGGACTGTCCTTGGAGGTGGAAAGTTTCTGATAGCCATTCACTTGGGAGTGGCCAGAAATGATTCCTTCATTGGACAGTCCAAGCAGCTCACTACTTCCACGCAGTATATCCTGGGCAATGGCTTATCGGAAACCTCCGTTAACTAGCTAAAGGGAGAAGGCGAAACGAATGAGCAAACTGTGTGGTAATGCGATCACTGATACGTCTCAGGATTATTAGGTGACCCTGTCACTGCAGCTCTTCGAAGTAGTGGACATATTATTCTGTCCCTTGAAGGCGGATGAGCCAACACTCCTGGCCAACGGCGGATCAAAATTGAAGAAACCAAAATCCAGTTTCCACTCACTGCATTCTGGTCAGGATATGATTGCACCAGGAAGAAAAACTTCGATATTTACTACAGCTGCCATGAGAGAAAGCACGAATTCGGGTGCGAAGTTATAGTTGCGACACCTAATTTCAGGGTTCAACACAGTGAGTGGCCACATAGCCACAATTCGCATCAAAGCGAAATATTTCAACATCTCGGTTATTTGTGTGCACGCACCGACAGAGGATAAAGATGATGAGGTCAAAGAAACATTCTATGACCATCTGGAGAAAGTATACGAACGCTGCCCTTACCACGACATTAAGACTATTTTCTAGACGATTTTAATGCCAAATTAGGAAAGGAAAGTGTCTTTCGACCAATCATCGGTAATCACAGTCTACATGATACAACCTCCGATAATGGAATAAGACGTCGCCGCTGCAAAGAACATGGTAGTTAGTAGCACGCGATTCCAGCATAAGGACATTCATAAGGCGACCTGGATATCTCCTGATGAGCGGACGAAGAACCAGATTGATCACATGGTAATATATGGCAGGCATTCTTCTAGTGTAATGGATGTACGAACACAGGAAAAGCTGGATATTGACAAGCTACAAATACCGGAGATATCAATGTCCTATCAACAAAACTCTCTCTCCTGCTAGGGTAGGACGGACAAAAGTCCAGCTATATCAGACTCTCATTTTACCCGTCCTGGCATATAGCTGCGATACTTGGGTCATATCGCAAGCGGATGAAAAACACCTGGGAGAATGCGAGAAAAAAATCCTCCGTAAAACGGAGAGTACCGACGTCGTTGGAACTAAGAGCTATATCATCTATATTCCGTCGTGGAGGCCGTGTTATCAGAATCGATGAAGATGAGCCAGCCCGAAAGGTCTTCGATAACGTACCCGATGGAAGCAGGAAGAGAGGACGCTGGAAAGACCAGGCAGAATAATCCCTCCGTATCCTTGGTGTTACCAACTTGCGTGGAAAGGTGGGGAATAGAACTAGTTGGCGACATATATTAAAATTAGTATAATTTGTTTGTTTAATTAATATGTGTAAAACATCTGACCTCATGAGGTTGGAAAATAGTCAATAAAAGTAAATAGTCAATAAAATGTTTCGAACAATTGCGAAATCAGACGGTTGTCATAGTGAAGCCCTATGGATTTTAAGAGGGAGGGCTGCAAGTTTGAATTAAATTGGCCAATTTCAAGCCATCAATTAAAGGGAGAAAAGGTATACGGAAGAATGTTGGTGCATCAGTTAGTAGTTTCCGTTTTCATTATAAGTTCGTGTTTTTTTTGAAATCTCTCTCTACCCGGTTTTTTTTTGTCTGGTGTGATTTATATTTTTTTTGTTACTGTTCTACGGCCAGACTTCAGGCGAGTTTAGCCACGCTAACGCCAGCACACGAGCGTCATTATCTATCTGGCCACGACCTCATATGGTTTGGTGTAGAACCGACTGAACAATGGGCCGATCATGACCCCAGTCCAAAATTTTCACAAAACTGTGACACATTGTTGATGCATTTGTTTCACTCCCGTATTTTCTAACCCAAATGTGACAATTTTGATGTTTGACGAAATCATCAACATGAAAATGAGCCTCATCCCTGAAGATGTTTCATTCGATATAAATGTTTGTTATAAAATGTTTCTCAACAATGAAAATGCGTTGTTCTTTCATTTAGAGTTTCATTGTGAATAACCCTGAACTGTCAGCTGTCACGCTGTCGTATTTTCTTCCACCACATCACTTTATCGCACGCATAGAACTAAATTCAAAGTGTTTTTGTTTGCTTGCCTCCATGGGCTCTGTATATTTCTGCCATGACTCTTGTTAGGCCAATCCATTTCTGGCACATTTGTGTACTTTATATTTTGTGTTCTCTTGTAAACACTTTTTCTACTTTTATGAAAAGTATTTGTACTTTTGTGTAACGTTTTTGTACTTTTGTGTACACTTTTTATACTTTTCTTTCTCTTGTGTACACTTTTTGTGTGCAAATTTTGTACTTTTCTGTAAATTTGTTGTACCTATTCACAGCATTTTGTAGTTTTGTGTAACGCAACGTGCTATTCCGTCATACAAAAAGGTTGTCGAACCGGATTCCAATACACACCCACTTCAAAAAAGGATATGGCTTCTTCTCTCACATTATCCCAAAATTATGAACAGCCATTTCAAATTGAACTCGGAGCCAATGAATAATTTGGGGAGAGTGTCTGTTGAAATCCGTTCCGCCGACTGATACTACTGTATTGGTTTGACAAAGCCTTCATCCACAAAGCAAAGTTTATCATCAAACTGTACAGAATTGTTGTGGAATATTCGCTCTGAATTTGTTTAACAATAACATTATAATTTTGCCAACAGAGGGGCAACCTTTAAGGGTGTGTTACACTATTATATCAAATCGAACGATTTGCGGAGAGAGAAATGGTATGAAACTCTGTGTGATGATTACCCTCTATCTGCTTACGAGTTACACAACCAGTTTTGGAGAATGCAAAACATATGTAATACATTTTGTTTTATTCCCACAAAAAAACAAAGCCAATGCAAAGCAACAGACACATGTACATACATACATCCATTGTTATGTTCGTACATACGCTCCACAAGTTCACACAATTTTTGTTGCTATCTTGCTATCTTATCTCATTTGTATATACTTATAATCATGTCATTATTCTCTTTGCTCTGAGTGTGTTCCGCACCCACACAAGTCAACTATTCGCTGCCGCTACATCAGTGTGTGTTATTTTTCGCAGTCTAACAATCTGTGTTTCGCAGTCGGCCAAATCTGTGTTCTATATAGGGGTGGGTAACCCTTATCATTTAGAGGTATGGAAAATAGATGTTGGCCGATTCTGAAACCTACCCGATATGAACACAAAATTTCATACAAATCGGTCCAGCCATTTCGGAGGAGTTTAACGCCAAACAATCTGTGATCGCAGTCGGACAAACTGTGTTTGGGTGTGTTCACTTTGTGACTTAAGTCCCTACCCGCGCCTATAGATGTTATACATCAAAAAGAAAATTGTGAACACAATTAGGAATACGAAAAGAAATTAGAGTTTGTTTGCCGTTTTCTTTACGTTTGTTTGTTCCATTGTAAATACAACCCTGATAGCGTTTTTCAAAAAGGATGTACAAGTAGAGAATAAAAAACCGGCACAATTTTGCAACCCTCGTAGAAGAGAACCAAAATAGTCGACGCGATTCACTCAAACGCATTTCTATCACGCGTCATAACTTGATTATTTCATACTTTTTACATACTTTATGTAATTTTATTCAAAATCGATGTACAAATAGACAGTCAAAATTTCTCTTCACTCAAATGCCAACAATCAAAACGAGTGAAACCCTAGCACTTCTCTGCTCTCTCTCTTACTCTCTTCATTGAATATTTTAATACATAAGCATCTTTTTGATAGTGTTATTGTATATAACTATACAAATTCTAACCGTGTTGAAATAAAATTACATAAACTATGCAAAATCTTGGAAATAACCAAGATATGACACGAGAGAGAAATGCGTTTGAGTGAATATCTGGCACTTTTTGGTTCTCTTTTACCAGGGTTGCCAAATTGCGCACAACTTCTGGTTGTCTAATTTAAACATGGTTGGAATTTCAATAGTTAGATACTGTAACAACATCCGAAAACTGATCGTGTGTTGAAGTATTCAATGAAGAGAGTAAGAGAGAGAGAGAGAGAGCAGAGAAACGAGGCGCTTCACTCATTTCCTTTGTTGGTATTCCACTCCATGAGTAAATTTTCTTCTCTATTTAAAATTCCATGCTCTTTGCGTTTTTCGAAGACGTTGTACAGGGTGGAGCTCGGTAATTTGCTTTTTTGCACTGCAGGCTGTGACGGCACTGTTAGTCGAAGAGAGTGAAGAGTATGCGTGGCTTATAGTGGCTGACGGGAGATTTGTATTCGTCTGCCTTTCAGTTGCCATCATGCATTGGACACATGAGGAGAGGTCATTTTGTTTTGAAACGTGTTTTTCAAATGCGCGCTTGGTCATTGCAGTGCAGCGTGCTTTTCGTTTACGAATCGCTGTTCCGCCACGCGGTAGTGTTACTGGACGGCAATCAATTGTAAATTGGGTAACTTCAATGAGAACAGCAGGGAATGTGTCATGTGTACGAAGGGGACCTGAGAGAACGACATGCTTGTTAGAGTTCATGAAAACTTCAGAAAACGTATGCAGCAGTGTGTGGATAGCGAAGGTCGACATTGGCCAGATACTTGTTGGTTCTCGACTTTTTTGGCCAGATACTATTAAAACCATGTAATTTAAAAATTCCCTTACTGTTCAATATAATAAAAATATAAAATAAATTTTTCTAAGGTCATAATTTTTTTTTTCATTCCCAAATAAGCAAATTACCGCGCTCCACCCTGTACAAGTAGAGAAGAAAAACCCGGCGCAATTTGGCAACCCTTGTAGAAGAGAACCAAACAGCCGACGCGATTTCTGCTTCGACATTTTGGTTCTCTTTTACTAGGGTTGAGAAATTGCCGAACCAAAGGGAGAAGAGAACTAAAAAGTCGACGAGTTTCACTCAAACGCATTTCTGTTTCACGTCATAACTTGATTAATTCATACTTTTTACATACTTTATGTAATTTTATTTAAATATGGTTGAAATTTCTATAGTTAGATACAATAACATCATCAAAACACTGATCGCGTATTGAAATATTCAACGAAGAGAGTAAGGGAGAGAGAGCAGAGAATCGTGGCGCTTCACTAGTGTTCTTTGTTGGCATTCCACACCGTGAGCAAATTTTCTTCTCTACCCTTTCATCCTCTTTTAGTTTTTTATGAAAATGCAAAAATGAGAGAAATCTAACAGATCTGTCAATTTATATGTTTTTGTTTTCAAATTATGTTTCTCATGTTTACACTTTTGTATTCACTCTCCGCAAATGAAAATGTTGATCCATCCAAAGATGTTTTCCAATAGTGTAACACGCGCTTTAGTCGCTGATGAACAGTATAGTTTGTATGTACATATGTATGTATGTATCCCTGGCGTTAGCATCAAATGAATGGCATATGCCCGTACATGCGTATTCTATGTGATTTTGAATTTGGTATGAATAAGGATGAACACATAAATTTTCTTAAAAAATATAATTCCCGTTTTCAGGCTTCCTCTCCATCCATCCGTGTGTAGCATGAAAGTGTATCTGTGTGTTCTTCCGTTTAACATTTATTTCATGTTTTATCTCAGTAGGTTGGAATGTCTCTGCCCGCGCATCTCTGTTTGCTCCAGCATGTCTGGAATGAAAGCGTTTTAGTTTTTTTTAGTGAAAATAAAAAAACAAAATCCATATAAAACGCGAATACAAGGCAAGATATTTTCAATGGATTTCGTCGATTACTTCTGTGATATCCGCATACGCCTCTGTGTGCTTGTTAACCACAATACAAACACACAGTTACATGCACATGGCTGTATGTGCACGTGTGAGATTGTGTACCTGTGTGTGTGCAGTTCCTGTGCCACAGGAAATAGACAACACGGATGTTGTTTTCTCACCGTCGACAAGATGCCGCAACACGGCCTTAACTTGTGCTGCATGCAGTATGAGCTAATGTACCACTAACTGCCAAAACTTACACACATCCATTCAAGCTTTCATACATACGTGTATTACCATAATAGAGAGAGAGATAGAGGAGAAAGGTGTATAATAGTGAGCGAAAGACTGAGGCTGAGTGCAAGAGTGCGACACCCATACTTAGTGCTTTTCAATTTATTTGTTAATTTCATTACAAGTCTCGTTGAGAGTTCTTCTTTTACGCACGAGTACGACAAGTAAATTGTATTATATGCAGTTTTAGATTATATTGTAGCCCTTTTGACAAAGGCTTTGTAACCACAATACCAATGTAATGCGATTATAAATGGACCATTTCCTATCCGCCCAATGAACTCCTAGGATAGTTCTTGCGCTCAATTTGAAATGTGTCAGATGGATGTGCGCCTAAAGTGATCAGCAGCAGTGTTGCCCACAGATGAGTTCGCTGTACACAAAGTTAAAAGTTCATTATAACGAAATGGTAAGAGTTTGTTAACAGCACTTAAAATTGTCTTCTTCTTTGCATGGTGGCTGGTTGCAAGTTACATTTTTGATTTCACTATAAACCATACATGCGGCAAATTAATTATATGACAATTATAATTTGTTGTTTAATTTGAACTTCCTTTCCAAATTCAAATTCAAAAAACTTTCAATACCATTAGCAATTGTAATTATTTTCAAAGAAATTCAATTTTTCTTTTGCATTTGCATTAGATAAAGTAATGCAAATTAAAATTCAATGCAAATTTATAAAACCCATGTGTGCTAAAAACGGGTTGAGAAGCTTTTCACTCGATAGTGACGCCTTGACTGAGTGACGCTTTTTTAACCACGTGTTTGTAAAACTTCGGTTTTTTAATATTTTTCTTTTTATCACAATGTGTTACGATGAACCAAAGACGATCAAGAAGTAGACTATACAAATTCCAGCCGTGTTGAAGTAAACTTACATAAACTATGCAGAAAGTATGAAATAATCAAGATATGACGCGAGAGAGAAATGCGTTTAAGTGTACTGAATATTTTCTCAAATTTCTTTTTTCACTTGAAAGTACAATCCTTCCGGTTAATAATGGAAAACAATTTCATTCAAAATGGCTGCCTCGGCTGGCCATGCAGTAGCCTACAAGATCGGTCCAATTTTTAAGCACATTATCGATTGTGTGCAGCTGTATTTCACCAATGGCTTCATGACTATTGTCCTTTAAAGCGTCAATTGTCTCTGGCTTGTCGGCGTAACACTTATCTTTGAGGGCACCCCACAAATAATAGTCCAACGGTGTCAAATCGCAGCTCCGAGGTGGCCAAACGACATCAGCTCTGCGGCTAATAATGCGATCTTCAAAAACAATACGCAATTTTCGCACACATTCCGCAACATTACCATGATTTTCAAAGTAATGTCGCAATATTTCTCAGCGATGTTCAAGAGTATACACAACCATATTCGTTCAGCGGAAGGATAAAACTAATTATCTGTCAAATCAGACATGAGCTAAGTGTTACCATTCGCGAAATAAGCACTAGTTGAAAAAAAACCTTAGATGGCGGACCCTTTAGTTATTAACGACGTTTATATTAGATCAGTGACAGTGATAACAGAGATAAAGGAATTAACTAGATATCGTACATGCCTTTCTTGTTCAATGGGATATTTTCTAGATGGAGCTGGATGCAATAATTACAACGTTTGGTCCCAAACAAAATATACCGTGCAAGATGTATTTAGAACAGGTGCCAACAATAGGTGTGATAGGCAACATCAACAGGGATTTTGTTTTTGTTTTGTGGTCCGTTGCTCTCAAATTCAACAGAAACGAACACCAACAATAACAGTAAACTAAAAGATACAATCAAAATAACAAAATTTTATCTTGAAAGTGGGGAACACAACGACATGAAAAAAATTAAGTTAGTTGTTCGAATAACACAACCTGGAAAATTATACTTGTTTTGTATGTATCAAATTTCCCACAGTGTTGAATAAACGTCAATGAAAGTTATGAGAATCTTCAATGAGAGTTACAAAACGACAACACAGCACCTAGTGGTGGTACTTGACAACGCCTGTGCGATATCTACTTATTTCCTTTATCTATGGTGATACGTTAACCGAATTCTGGTGTTGGCCATTAAATTATAAACGACGTTTAGCTTAATTTAGTGACAACGATTTGTGCTATGCTTCTTCGACCTATTTCTTATGAATGTCAGCATTTTGGAAAAAACACTGAATAGGAAAACAATAAAACATTCTGCATGTGCATTAGAGAATTGAACTATGGATAAGTAACTATAAATATTAATCATCAAAGTCTTTCATCTATTTTAGATACATAACAAAAAAAGAAAAAAATGGAAGCAATAAACGAAAACAACAATGAGGCGAGGCAGCTTGTAGGTAAAGTTGTTTAAATTAACAAATTTTGATAAAATAATGAATATTTTTGTATTTACAGTGATGTAAATGTTTTGCTGATAATCCGCAATGTTCTAAAAGGAAATTTAGAACAGAATGGCTTACTACTTTCGAATGGCTGCAGGAAAGGGATGGTACTTCATTTTGTACTGCATGCTCCAAGCCACTTGCTGCACATTTGACACATCTGAAAAATCACGAAAAGACAACAACGCATGTCCAAAACTATGACACTAAAAAGAAACATTTGCATATCGACAAATTTTTTAACAGCGAACAACAAAGAAAGTCGCAACAGGTAAAACATGTAGAATTCACGTTGGTCATGTTTTGCATTACGCACAATATGCCTTTCATATTGATGGACTATCTTCCTGCATTATTGGTTGAGAGCTGTCCGGACTCTGCAATTGTGCATTGCAAAACTAGTGCATTGCGGAAGGACAAAGGCCACAGAAATAGCAGACAAAATTGGAAAGCAGGCAAGGAATGATGTAATATCCACATTACAAAAAACAAAATTTTCTTTAATTGTGGACGGAACTACCGACCTTTCTACGAAGAAATGGTTTGTTTTAATCGCGCGTTATGTAAATTCAGCGTTTGAAGTCCAAGATAAGTTTCTGACAATGTTGGAATTAACTAAGTCAGACGCGCAGTCAACATTTGATAAAATTAAAGAATATTTTGTGTTATGTGAAATTCCTTTCAAGAACCTAATAGGATTGACAACAGACTGAGAAAATGCTATGTCTGGTAATGTTAGAGGCCTTAAGGCGCTATTTGAAAAAGAAGTCGAATTATTATACATTAAATGTTCCTTTCACGCTTTACATCACTGTTCCAGTTACGCCACAAAAAATATGCCATCATCTATCGAAAAATTGCGTCGGAACATATACACCTCTTTTTCTCGTAGTCCCAAACACGTCAGCGAACTCAAAGAATTCCAAGAGTATTCAGTTGCACCGCATACAATTTTGGGTATATGCAGCACCCGTTGGCTCTCGCTGAAAGGCGTTGTATTAAGAATCGTTGAGCAATGGGATAGCCTAAAATTGTATTTCATTTCCTGTGTATATGAAGTTCAAGGAATTTCTGGTGGTGTTATTACAGACGATATGACAAGCCAAATGAAATGTTTATTTTTTTATTTCTGACATATTTTCTACCCACTGCTAATAATCATTAACAAAGAATTTCAAGCGGAAAGTTTACGTTTACCGTATTTATACACTAGCATAAAATCTAATTTTCTTTTAATATTAAGCAATTTCATTAAAAAATAACTAATAAATAATATAGAAATTGATTACAAAAATATGCAGTATCCGCTTGATACGTGTAAAATATTTATTGGCTCTAAGGCAGAAACATATGCGGAAACTTATATAAACTACGACGCGCTGAGTTTCTATACGACCAGCGTCTTCGTGCTAAAATTCTTTTTTCTCACAGGGGAAGTAAGAGCTTTTGGTCATTTGTTAAGAGAGTAAAGAATAGCAGTTCCTCTTCAATTCCAACTCTTATTAAAGATGATCATATATTTACTGACCCGGTTGATAAGACTAACCTCTTGGCTGAAATTTTTGCAAATAACTCTTCTTTGCCGGATAGCAATCAACCACTCCCCGTGATTGACAACATATCCAGCTCAATGGCTCAGATATTTTTTCGAACACGTGGGGTTAAAAAGGTTCTCGCAGAGCTCGACGCAACTAAATCCCCGGGCCCGGATGGAATACCAGCACTTGTTCTCAAAAAGTGCTCTTCGGCGGTTGCTCGTCCATTGCGCAATCTTTTTAATCGCTCATACCGTGCGGGTATATTTCCTTCGCGTTGGAAAGTTGTCAATGTTCAGCCTATCCCGAAAAAGGGTGAGGCTAGTAACCCCGAAAACTACCGGCCAATTGCAATATGCTCTACACTCTCTAGAGTGATGGAGACCATGGTAAATTACCATCTGGTCAATTATATGGAACTTAACAGTCTACTATATGATCGACAGTATGGCTTCCGCAGAAACCGTTCTACTGGTGATCTGTTGGCGTTCCTCTCTGAACAGTGGAGTCGATCTATTCATAGACTGGGAGAGAGTAAAATAGTGGCTCTGGATATATCCAAAGCTTTTGATAGAGTTTGGCACGATGCACTCGTGTCCAAGGTTAATGTTTTTGGTTTAGGTAGTAACTTCTCTCGATTTGTATCGAATTTTCTCAGGGATCGCACTATACGTGTTGTCATTGATGGGATCTCTTCTGACGAATATAGGATTAATGCGGCGGTACCACAAGGTTCTGTCCTCTCTCCTACTATTTTTCTTATCTTTATTAACGACCTCTTGAGTCTTACTTCGAGTCCAATGTACTCATTTGCGGATGACAGTAGTCTATGTCATTCATATTCATTTGATAGTCGGCCAAGTCCTTCCACGGTGCATGAGAGGAGACGGATGATGAATGACTCACTCAACCAGGACATTCGCCTGGTAACTGAGTGGGGTAGGTCGAATCGGGTCGAATTTAATGAGAGTAAGACCCAGTGCTGCATATTATCGCACAAGCGCACGAATGACATGTCCCTGTCACCTATTTCTGTGAATGGTGTGGACATTGAGGAATCAGATGCTCTTGAAGATGTTGGCATGAAAATACAGTGTGATGTTCGGTGGAATGATCACGTATTTAACGTGTCCAAAGAAGCTTTGAAGTGCTTAGGCTTTTTAAAGCGGTGTAAGAAATTTTTCACCTCATCTGATCTCCTCAATATATACATTTCATATATTAGGCCGAAAATGGAATACAACTCTCATATTTGGGCTGGTGCCCCTAGGTCCACATTGGAGCTTCTGGACCGCGTACAACGGAGAGCGATGATGCTTATAGGAGATAGCAGGGTAACCAGCTAAGTTGATTCCTTAGAGCATCGTCGAAACGTGAGTTGCGTATCACTTTTGTGTCGGTATTTTCACGGTAAGTGTTCATATGAGATACACGCCTCTATTCCGGAGGTAAAAGCTCAACGCGCTTTTCCAGTAGTTCACATCCATTTGTTATTTCTTGGCCTGTTGATAGAACTACTCACTACAGGGAGAATTCGTATTTTAGCCGTACAGTTCGTATGTGGAATAAACTTCCGGCGGGTGTATTCCCTAATTCTTTCAATATCGAGAGATTCAAATCAAACATTAACGAACATTATACCCTTTTTCCTCCCACTTCTATCCCTACTTCCTAAGTCCAATGCAATGCTCGGCATTTATAGGGGGCATCGCCTGAGTATTGGTCAATGTGAAAAAAAAAATGAGACTGAAAAATATGAAATAAAATCTGCTGTTTTAGAATTTTATATAGAATTTCTTGATCAGATCAACAAGCGATTAGATTTAAATAACGATAGTATAAAACTTTTAAATATTATAACTCCTGATAAGGTACTTTCAAACGATGACTTAGCAATTCTGGATCTTCCTTTAAAATTCAATAAGTTGGTTGACTGTGATCCCGATTTAATAATTACTGAGTGGAATTTGCTGCGGCTGAGCGATATAAAAACTTTGGCCAATTTAAACATTAATGCTTTTTGCAAAAAAAATAGCTTGTATATAAAACGGATTAAATGAGAAAAGTTTCTCAAATATTTCTTATTTTATTTTCAATTTGTTATCTCTGCCACATAGTTCCGTCGCCGCTGAACGCTAGCGCTAATAAAAACTAAACTAAGGAATAAACTAGAAGTAAATACTGTCAACGGTATTATGTCGTGTAAAGAAATTATCAAAATGAATAATCCCGCATTATGTTTGGTCAGGCAAAAGGGACCTACATAACCAAATGTAAAATCAAGAACTATAACTTTTTATTTTTAATGTGATGTATTTAATACAGGCCTGAATTATAACATAAGTAAATGAAAACAACATATGTTAAAAAGACTGAATAAAAATCTTTTACTTACAATTTTAATGTATTTAATTATTAACTACATTACATAAATATTAATTTACATGCCTGAATTCTTTAATGCAAATATGTTATATCTGAAATCTTTATTTTACTTAAATATTAAATAAAATGTACATCACAAAACACAAATATTAATTAAATTTTCAAATTTGGTCGGAAGCAGGCGATTTTGGTCGGATTTTTGGAAAATTTTGGTCGGAAAAAAAATTTTTAAACGGCAACACTGGTAGTGTTACCACTTTTTGGTTCTCTTTTACGAGGGCTGTCAAATTGCGCTTGATCGTCTTTGAAAAGAGAACCAAAAAGTCGACACAATTCACTCAAGCGCATTTCTCTCTCGCATTATATCTCGATTATTTCATACTTTTGGCATACTTTATTTAATTTTACGTAAACCATGGTTTGAGTTAGTATAGTTATATAAAGTATAATAACATCATCAAAAAACTATTCCTATATTGAAATAATCAATGAAGGAGTAAGAGAGAGAGAGCAGAGTGTTGTAACCATAGAGTAATGGCATCTAGAGTAGCGATTTCACTCAGTAAATTGATGACATTTCGTGTGTTGCAGAAGGGCGGTTGGATGTTGGAAAGTATTGCTTTAATAATACCAGGTAGAGCCAATGGTCAAACCAACCAACAAGAAAACAGCAACGGCAATTTCGTTTTGTGTTTTAAAATTTTTGTGTAAATACACCACAAACATATACTAACAATAATATATTACGAAACAATCCGAAATACTTTTAAATTTCACAGTTTTTCATTAAAATGACATGAAAAATGACGCAGCACGAAGAGTGTGAAAAGGAACATCAGATGAGAAAGATGGAACTCTATATGACATTACTCTATGTTTGCTACAATCGAGGTCGGAAAATTATAAATTTGTTCGCATTTCCAGCCCTGCACTGAATTTGAATTTACATATTTCTTTGAGTTAAATTTCAGTAAAATATTCATCGGATTCTAGTAACGGGTTTTTCAACAGAGACACTACAAAAGTAAATCGATAGGGAGCAAACGACGCCATATTTTTTTCCCGCTCTTTTGACATTTCCCTTCAGTAAGGTTTGCCATTTCATCATGGAAAGATATACGAGCCAACAACGAGTCGAAATTATTAAAATTTACTACCGAAATTTGGAGTCAGTGGCCTCAACTTTAAGAGCGCTACGTCCAAAATATGCGTTATTGGTCAGACAGCAATCCATACGTAATCCTTGAAAAAATTACGCTTTGGTGCGGTTTATGGGCCGGCGGCGTCATTGGGCCGTACTTCTTCCGTGATGATCAAGACCGGCACATTACTGTGAATGCGAATCGCTACCGTTCAATGATAACCGAATATTTTTGGCCCCAATTGGATGATATGGACATGGAGGACATGTGGTTCTAACTGGACGGCGCCACAAGCCACACAGCGAATGCCACAATCAATATATTGGAAACCAAGTTTGGTGAACGTGTTATCTCACAAAATGGCCCAGTCGATTGGCCGCCTCGGTCGTGCGATTTGACGCCGTTAGATTATTTCCTGTGGGGCTACGTCAAGTCTATGGTCTATGCCAACAAGCCAGCGACGATTGATGAACTTCGTACGTATATCGAACGTGAAATTGCAGCAGTATCGGCCGATTTATGCTTGAAAACCGTCGAAAATTGGGTTCAGCGTCTGGACTTCTGCAAGCGTGCCCGTGGTGGCCATGCAAAAGAAATCGAGTTCCATATCCATACATAATGGCATCGAACGTACTTTCACAGGAATAAAGAATTTCATTGGTATCTAAACCCGGTTTTGTTTTATTTAAAAAAACGTTTGTAGCGATCTTTTTGAAAAACCCGTTATATCAAGAGTTCTTTAAGTTCATCATCGTAATAAGTAACAGTCTCATTACTGTTCCATTTCATCCGTATTGCTGTCAGAGCAGAATCTTTCCACTAGTTTATTTACAATTTTATAAGCAATCCAACAATATACACATATCATTTGTAAATCGGACTAACTGACATCGTACCGTTAAAAACACGGAACCAACCTCGCCCAAAATTATTAAATTTTTTTTATAACTTAAATATCTCTAAAATACCGCATATATGTAATCATATTTTTGTTAGGTATTTACTAGCACTATCACCAAGCAATATATATTTACAATCAGCTCATAATTGTACTTTTGGCAGTCAATATCAATTTGGGATGGCCGAGGTGGTGACAAATTTTAAAGGGTTGCGCAGTACCCCCCATACCCACTAGGTATACAAAAGTTTCCATATCGTCTGGAAATTACTCTATACTCTACTCTAAACATATGAAATTTCATCACGATATCTTAATCCGTTCAAAACTTACTGAATTAATTCCAAAAAATCGATTTCGTACAACTGTGCAACGTAGATAACACAACAAACAAGAATTAGTGTACAGAACTCTTGCTTCTTAGGCTGAAGGTTATCGAACGTCTGCAAGTTGCAAGGTTTAACGTCAAGAGAGGAATACTGTCGCTGAAGTTTGATAAACGCAGCCGACATTTTTACTGTGAATATGTAAATATATGAACATCGTGAATGCACAAAATTAAAAATGGAGAATTTTGTTCGGTGTCGAACAAAACAGCAGACTGTCGGTCTATTACTTTCGGAAGAAGCATAAAGTGAAACGTTAGAAGAGAGAGTTGGGGCATCTCGTATATGCTAATCTATGAGAAAATTGAAGTACAAAAGAGAACAGAGAAACAGATTTGCCGCAACACATCCTCACACATCTGACTTCGAATTATTGGCAGAATCATAGATTAATTTATATTACATTTGATATCAGTCTCATCTGACGTTTCTCTTTGCGCTTCTTCAATGAGGTAACGAACTTCTGTCAGCTGTTTAATTACAACAAATTGTGCGAACATCCAACAAAATCCTCCATTTTTAATTTTGTGCATTCACGATGTTCATATATTTACATATTTTGAATATTCACATTAACAATGTCAGTTGTGTTTATCAAACCTCAGCCACAGAATTCATCTCTTGACGTTAAAACTTGCAACTTCCACAAGTTAGGTTGCATTCAGTCAATACAAAACCGATGAGCGAGTTGACAAATCTATATAAAATTAATCTATGGGTAGAATACAGCAGAAGATCAAGAAAGCAATGACTGTGTAGGGGGACTCAGACAACAATTGTGCGAATTACAGTGTTGTGATTAGATAACGTACCGTGTGACATTAAGTTTTAATTTATGTTTACTTTTTTGTGTTAAATATATTCAATATTAAATAAATTCAATTTCAATAAAAATAAATTAGTGGTATATATGTTTTTTAGCATCTAGAAAACGGTTTCCCATTACATCCTATTACGAATCGTTGGGAAAGATGCGCTAAAATCCGACGATTTTTTGTTGACAGAGAAGTTATCAAGTAAAAGAAGAGGGAACAAATTTTATTGGACTCCCAGAAATGAAATATGTTTTCGTACTGATATGAGAATAGAAAAAATATTTGCATTAGATTTGAAATCGCTAAACAAAAATATGACTGTGGAAGTGTGATTCTGTTAAATATTTAAAACAAAATATACAAAAATGTTTAAACGTGTATTATTAGTGATATTGCTTACAGTGAAGTTTGAACATCCTGCTGTATTGATAAAAATAGGTTTTGACACCTTGAAGTTTCTAGATGCAAAGTTTTAAGGATTAAACATTGGAGTTTTAACATTCTGGGAACTTAGTGCGTCCTATCGTAATTACGATTTATAAAGGTCTCGTTTAAATCTGAAAGGCTTGCCAAATTTCATGAATCGTACTTTAACCCTATTACCAAGGCGATGGTACTTTCCTTGTCCATCTCTCACAAGGTATTAATTTCGGCCCCTCACTTTTCTATTTTAAGCCCGGTATTCAGTTGTTATGCAATTTTCGTTGCCATAAGAAATACGTGTATAAAAAAATAACGAAAATTTCGTGAACCAAAAATTTCGTTCACTTTTCATTCGTTTGGTACCCAGATCTTTGCGAAAATTTCGTTGTCAAAATCTATTAAAGGGTTATTACGCCAAAGTTATTTCGTTGGAAAACAATTGTTTGATCTTTGTGTGGGACCGGAATTTTGATATTTAGATAACATGTATTAACAAACAAAAGTAACACCACATGCGTTAAATTATAAATGGTGGGAATTATAAATGAAATATTTGCAAGGTAAATTAAAGATGGGTGGTAACACTCCGCAACAAAATTTTCCCTTTAGAGATAAATGATAAGATTCCTTATGAAAATATCGCAAGAAGTGAATGCGGGATATCTCACCCTAAAAGTATGAATTTCCGATAATGATATAAATGAGGAAGTACACTCAAAATTTCATGATTCTAGTTTCAGTCATATATTTTACTCGATGATATTTACGAGGGCGTTCCTAAAATTAGCCGAACTAACAAAGAAGACACAAAAAAGTTGGAAAAATTTTTCTTTATTTTTCAACATAGTCTCCTTTTAGCTCGATAAGCTTTATCCAGTGATATTCAATAGCTTTGATACCGTGTTTATAGTAAGAACTGTCAAACTCCTTAAAATAACTATCAACCGCAGACTCCACCTCTTCATCGTTGGCAAATCTTTTACCATCAAGCTATTTTTCAGGTTTTGAAATAAAAACTGTACCGAGGGATCTAAATCTGGCGAATAAGGTGCGTGATGAAGCAATTCGAACTTTAATTCATTAATTTTGGCCATCGCAATAGTGGATGTGGGAACTGGAGCATTGTCTTGATGAAACAACCCTTTATTTTCCGCCAAATGTGGCCTTTTTCCACAATTTCATCACTTATACGCTACAATAAATTAGTATAATATTCGCCGTTGATGTCTTTTCCTTCCTGAAGATAATCAATAAACATTATCCCATGCACATCCCAACCTTACATAGATGAACATTACCTGTAGATGGAACCGTCCTTGCCTTCTTTGGACACGATTCCCCCATTTCAGTCCACTTCTTTGACTTTTCCTATGTCCCAAGTGTGAAGTGGTGGACCCATGTCTCAGTATTGGTTATAAATCGACGCAAAATTTGGCTTTATAACTGGGAAACATTGCCAAACACTCTACTGAAACATCTTCACGTCGCTGTGTTTGCTCTATTGAAAGCAAGAGCAGCACCCATCTTGCGTACAGCTTTCTCATCTTCAAATCTTCGGTCAATATACGATGTATAGCACTTTTTGAAATCCCTATCATTTCAGCTACCTCACGCACCTTCAGTCGACGATCATCCAATACCATTTTGTGGATTTTCTTAACCGTGTCTGGCGTGGACACCTCAATTGGTCGACCACTACGGTATTCATCTTGGCAGCTCGTATGGCCTCGCTTAAGCTCTGCTACCCAATATTTTGCTGTCGTAAACATAAGAGCAGACTCCCCCAGAGTAAAATCTAGCTCGGCTTTAATATTGTTTGGACTGAGACCTTTCAAATTGAAATATTGAATTAGATAACGGTGGCCAATTTTTTCCATGATTACAAATTCACTGACATCGTTTACTTTTGATGGCTCAAATACAAAGACTAAACAACGTGGCACCGTTAAACTTAAAACATGTGATTTATAAGGTTGCCACTTTTCACAAAATAGTTTTTTCAACCTACTGGCAGCATTTCCCTTGTTTTCTCCCTAAAAGTGGTTTTTAAACACTGCCGGATTCTTGAACGCTCTAGTCCCCATCCAAACTGGTCGAGAAACCTAGTTTAGCGGGATAAATAAGACATGCCTATTGTAGTATATACTAAGTGTGTTTTTTACCCCGCTAAAGTTAATTATAGCTTAATTTGTACGAGACCGCTAAGCGATATTAAGTGGCATTTCAATTTCCCGCTTAAATTCCGACTGAGCAATGACAATGTTGCCACATGTTCAATTTCAAGAAATGGCAACAAAAAGTTATCGTAGATACATTTTGTTATCATTTCTTGTGAATGAAAATGTTATCAAGGAGAGACTCAAAAGCAGAAATTTGCAAAAAGGCTTATACATTTAAAGTTCATTAAACTTATTTTATTTAATGGAAGACTACTTGTACTTTTATATCTCTAAATTTGAAGGATAAACTTTTATTTGCGATTGAAAACAAAATTGGAAATAAATTGTTCACAACAACGCGCGGTAAATTTTATACATATTGAACATGGTGTAATTATCTATCAGGTATAGTCGTTTAAACACGTGATGTAATGTTTTCCATGTCATTTTTCGTTTTACTTGTCAAAATCATATGTATTTTGATTTTATACTTGTTTGTAATCTTGTATTGTTGGTATATATTTGTGTAGAGCTTGACAGCTGAAACGAATGAACGAAAATAAAATGTCTGTTGTTGCTGCTTACAATTACAACAACATGTACTGCTACCATGTAATTGTTGGCACGTGTTGCCATATCGAATTTTTCTTTCACCCATTACAGCAAATGTTGCTACATTTCGTAGTATTAAGTGTGGATCGTTTTATTTGGAAAGTCGTAAGTGGCGATAGCTTCATGGAATAAAAAAAAACAGCCTTATTGTAATATTCTGTATATGATTATACTGTGGAACAAAATTAAACTTTTTCGAAAATAACAAGGTTCTGACAACGGATTCTGGTAGAGGGGGTAAAACCAAATATACGTGTATCGGCGGTTTGAAAGTTCACGTCTGAATTTATATCTACAGTTTTGTTTTGTACGGTGACTTATAGTGAAATTTTATGTAAAATATATTTTCAATACACACCAATCCCCTAAAATGCAGTTTTGTAGGGAATTTTAGAGCCAACTCGGAATAAGTACGAAATTAACCCTTAAATGCATTTTCAGTAAGTTAAGAAACTTATTGTAGAATTTTATGAGGAATATGTTTGTAGTACAGTTTAACCCGTTACAATCCGCTTTTACCCTTTTCCCCGAAAAGAACAAAAAATACCCATATATTGAGGCGGTAGAAGGTTAAATTTGTGGGTTAAATATGGTTTCCTATGCCAATTTATCATAAGAATGTGCAAAAGAAGGAAAATTGCACTCCCCTTAAAAAAAATGCAGACGTTTATTAGGTTTCGAAATAGGAAATAGTCCCTGCGGGCTAAATCCGGAGAATATGGCGGATGAGGTACCAATTCGTAGCCCAATTCATGGAATTTTGCCATTGAGAGTACACCCGTGCATTATCTAGATGGAAAATTACTTTTTTCTTGCCCATTTGGGGTCGTTTTTTTTAAATCTTACTTAATTCAAACTTACCTTGGCCTTCTTCGCAGCTGGTTCACCCGGAGAAACCCAGTGGTTAGAGTGCTGCTTGGTCTCCGGAGTGTGTTTCATCCACAGTTACAAAACACCGCCAAAAATCCTTCGAATTGCGGTGAAGCAACACCAAACAATCCTTTGAAGTTGTCACACGATTACGTTTATGGTCAATTGAGAGTAAACGCGGCACCCATATTGCAGACAGCTTTCTTAAACCCAACTTATCATTTAAAATCGAAACCACACTGCCATATGAAATGCCTATGGCAACAACAATCTCCCGCACTTTTACTCTTCGATCGGCCAGCACCACATTTTTTTCGACATTTTCGGGTGTATTGACCTCAATTGGCCGTCCCGAAACGTTCAGCGTCATTTGTGCTTGTGCGACAACAACGAAAGTCAGTAAACCACTTTTTTTTACCATTGAAATCGATGGTGCAGAGTCCCCATAGTATTTATCAAGCTTTTCCTTGGTTTGATTGACGGTTTTTTCTCGCAAAAAATAATGTTTAATGAGCACCCGAGCACCCACTTTTTTCCATTTTTAAATAAATGCGCGAGGTTGTATATTTTGAACAGCTGTTAAACGCAAAGTAAATGACGGAACTTGCTAAAAATTCGACAGTAGTCTATTAACAGGTGGTACTTGATGGGAGCATTTCGTATAACTACGACGATCCGCCCTTATGCCAACAACAAACTGACGGTATGCAACTCAGTAATCTGTGAAAGCAAAACCAATATTTTTGGACAATATCTGAAATTCTCCTATATGTGTAGTGGACTATAACCGAATAGTACGGTACAACTAGAGTATTCAAAAAACCGCCCTTTCCAACAATCTGGGGTTTCCCTTGTTTCGAAAAGCGTCGTTTTCGAAAAACCGGTGCAACCGGTTTTTTTTTGAAGTTAAACCCCCCGTGTAAACCGGTTTCGGCTTAGATAAACTAAATTTTTATTATAAAATGTAATCAAAACATTTTAATTTCCACCGAAAAACACGAATGTAGTTAAATTTTAAAATGTTTTTTGAGATTCCCTAAAAAAATGATCCATATACTACATATATATTTAACATTTGTTAGAAAAACTCTCATCTAACGTCACTTTTGTAATTGGCAACACTTAAATAATTTTACCTTTCGACAGAGAAATCTTGAATTATTTCAACATAACATTATTTTGCAAGATTTCTTTTGAGAATTTCCCATATATTTGCAATTTGCAGAAGAAATATTTTAATTTGTCAGAATTTAAAATTCTTTGCAAGTTTTCTATCGAAAATTTCCCATATATTTGTATTTTGAAAAAGAAATTCCTCAATTCATTAGAATTTAAAGCTGCGATTTTCTTTTGAAAATTTCCCATATATTTGCATTTTGCAAAAGAAATGTCTTAATTTCTTTGAATTTAAAATTCTTTGCAGTCTAGAAAGTCTTTAGTAATTGTTAATAAACTTATGAATGGATTTTATTAATAGTCTGTTTCTCGATGTCGAATGAGATACAGTCACTCGAATTCGATTCAATTTGGGTTTCTCCTTCTCCTAAGTATTCGTTCTTATGCGCTTGCGTCTGTCAATTTGTATGTGTTACGTAATTACGCATTTATGAATTGCCAGATCGACATTTTTGATTTGATTACAATTTCCTTAAAAAATACTACTTTATTGTATAGGCTTGAATACAACCCTGCCGATCTATTCCAAAAACGATGTACAAATAGACAGTCAAAATTTCTCTTCACTCAAATGCCAACAAATAAAATGAGTGAAACCCTAGTACTTCTCTACTCTCTCTCTTACTCTCTTCATTGAATATTTCAATACACGAGCAGCTTTTTGATAGTGAAGCTTCAATCTTTCTCTGATCTCTCTCTTACTCTCTTCGTTGGATATTTCAATACACGACCAGTTGCTGATGATGTTATTGTATCTAAATGTAGAAATTCCAACCATATTTAAATAAAATTACATAAAGTCTGTGAAAAATATGAAATAATCAAGTTATGACGTGGGAAAGAAATGCGTTTGAGTGAATCGGGTCGACTTTTTTGGTTCTCTTCTGCTAGGGTTGCCAAATTGCGCCAGTTTTTTCTTCTCTACTTGTTCATCCTTTTTGTCTATTGATACCGATTGTCTGTGGAAAGCAAAGCAAAAAAACAAGACAAAGTAAACAAACCAAAGTAATCTAACAAATTGAAAAAAAATTAAAACCAAAAAATTGCTGGCTCCGACAACCGGCACTCCGTTGGCAAACTCTGGGTTTTTTTTCCATATGGTGGACAAATGCCTGCAGCTGCTGCATCGTTGACTTTTTCAGACTATAATTTGCCATTCATTTTAATTTGAAAATTTGTATTTGATTTCCTTTACTTTTTATATTTCTTTGCCACTCGAAAACAAAACAGCAAGTGACTGGATTCGACACTTCCATTCGCAGTGATGACAACTTATTCGAAATAGAGAAACCTAATTTTGTATGAAAACCTTTACGTATTCGAAATTTTATTTCCACTCGTCGTTCTTATAAAGTTGAATTAGTGAAACCAAAATCAGATTTCGTTCGCTTACAAAGGTTGCGAATGCATTCTTTCGACATCGAGAAACAGGCTATAAAAGTATTTAAATACAGGTTTAAAAGAAAAAAATTCTAATTCTGGAGATCAGTCCATTTAAAATATATATATTTTTAGTTTATAAGGCTTTGTGTTAAGTTTAAATGTGTTAATGTAATAAAAATTGTACATTTTCGGAAAACCGGCGGTCGGTGGATACCCAAAAAACCGGTGGACCGGTTTTCGGTTTTTGAATACTCTAGGTACAACCAACCATAAAGCAACTATTGTATAGAGAAGAAAATTTACTCATGGAGTGGATTCCAACAAAGAAAACGAGTGAAGCGTGTCGTTTCTCTGCTCGCTCTCTTTGTGGAATATTTCAATACAAGAGCAGTTTTCGGATGATGTTATTATATCTAACTATAGAAATTCCAACCATATTTAATTAAAATTTCATAAAGTACATATGTAAACAGTATGAAATAACTAGGGTTGCCAAATTGCGGCGTTTTATCTTCTCTACTTGTACATCCTTTTTGAACCAACAGATACTTGCCAATTTTTACAGAATATTTGTTTTATCATGAAATTGCTGTTTTTCAATTTCTGTAGTGACGGTAACTCTAAACAGCTATTTCAGCTTGTCACTGTTAACACACTGTTAATTCACCATCTGACGCTAACACCATCTACATCCATCGCCCATCTTGAATCAACAATATGACATTATGCTACATCTTGGTATATAGTTCTTTGCAATTCTTTGAACAGTAGTAAACTTTCTATGATACTTTGAGAGGATCAGCTGTTTCACTTGTGGTTGCGGTGCGCAACATGACTTTGGAGATCGTACGAATTCGTACATTTGTGGCGTCGTGCTACGATCCTCAATAAAATAACAATCATCACCATAATAACAACGTAAGGTAGCTAATTGTGTTATAAATTGTAATTATCCAGAAACTATTTGGTGAGTAGAAATCCAACATGTTTTTTTTTAAGTTTTAAGTTTTTTGTCCGTCTAGAATTGGACAGTTTCACCGTCTAGTTTGGGACACGCTTTGTTATACATCATCGTCAACCTTTATATCGCATATTCGTTTTTTATGTAAGTTTGTACTGTTTTATAGTAAAATATGTTATGTTGGATGATTTCAAAGTTCATATTGCGAGCAATTTGTTCAAAAGTATTGTCAATATGGGTACAAGTTTTTTCACGTTCAAAAATTGTGTGTCTGATTAAATATCGTAGCTGACAATTATTTGAAGGTAAATTTGATGTAAAATTCTTACTAATGTAATAAACAATAGCACAAGATATATTGTTGTTTTCAATTTTCAAGTTTTATGAAGCGTCCCAACCTATGCGGGTAGAATTTTAAAAAGAAAATTTGAAATCTTTGCTTATACATTTTTTCCTGTTTGCAAACCGATGCATACAATTTGTCCTCACTTAGTTGATAAAAATACCTAAAAAACAATAAATTTCGAGTCCAAAAAAATTTACAAGAAATAAGTCAGAGCCTTTAAATGTGTCCTAACCTAGACGGGTTTCCCCTATTTACATCACAGGTATTGCAACTCTGTGAAATTTAAACGTGAATTTTGGGACACTATACACTTAATGATGAAACAAAAACAAATCGACGCGTGACCTAACAATGAAAATGATAACTCAGAGTTTGCACTTTTTTTGGGGGACATTTTTGAGAAATTACAATTCACCACAGTTCATGAGTATGAGTATATTTCGCAGATATTCCTTGTATCTACATAAAAGCACTATACATATCTACAGATATAAGATAAAAAAGATATACATGTATTCTTGAGAGGCACTTGTCGTCCCATACCAGTTTCGCGGAGCATTCACGTCACGCATTTGTGGAGAAACCCATGGCAGCGGTGGGTACAGCATTCACTGTCGCGGTAACACTATGAGATACAAGAGAACATTTACTATGTATGTGAGTTATTAAAATATAGTGGGGGGGGGGGGGGGGGGGCAGGGTTGGGGGTATAAGCGGCACATACCTTTAAGCCAATTTCTTTACATGGTTCTTCTTCATTTTGCGTCATCACTGTGTAGGACGTATGTGGTAATTCTGTGCCAAGTGTTGTTGATTGAATGTTGTTATCTTTAGATTCTTGTACAATGGTGTAAATTTTGATCTCTTCTTGGCTTATTTCGTTGTCAGAATTAAAACGGGTTGCAATCACCGGAGCTTTTTCCGTAGTGACATCAGTAGTTTTACCAAAATTCATAGCAAGAATATCATCCAAGGTGACAGTCGAATTGTGGCTGATACCAAGGAATGGATATGGATACACCTGGTGATTTTTTGCGCACCGATATAAATAGGTTAGGCAGCTATTGGAACAGCAATCATCATGAGTTTGACACTACGAGCAAGAGGACAAGTCCAAGAGACATTAGCTGATAATTGTACTGGTATTGTTATCGAAAACTCACATATTCATTGTTCGCCGCACACTTCCTAATGCTATGACCCGCAATCAAGGCACCACCAGTCAGACTGAGGATTAACACAACCTGTATATACTTACACAACAAATTCGGACCGACGATCATCTTCATGGCTGAAAGGTGTATCATCAACTGAAAGCAACTGCTGCTGCTGGGGAAAACAACAGAGCAAGTATTCGAATTGATCGATAGCCTTTCCATCAATCGTAGATGCGGCAAAACTGGTGAGAGACTTTGGAGAGCGCTCAAATCTTAACAACAGAGATGGGCATTCAACACTACCAGCAAGAAAACAAACACATTAGAACACTATGTTACATGATGTGTATAATGTGTCATGCTGATAACATTAACATTGGGATGCAGATCGCCTCTTCCGTAAACAGCCACGAGTAACAACCACGCACAGTGGAATATTTTCATTCAAGCTGCGCCAAAAACAACAGAATGGTTTAAGTTAGAGATTTGAAGTAAGTATTTGATTTGAAATCACTTAATTATATCCATAGAGTAATACTTAACAGTTTCCATTACTCCCTGCGATGCCTCTTCATGACGACGAGGTAGTAGGCCATTTTATCGAGTTTTATTTGCTGCTGTATTTTACCAATTTTACACTTTCGTTGGAAACAAAACGGACAAAAATCAAAGGAAATGCGTATTTTCGTTCAATGCAAACAACTTAAAACGTAATTTAGCTTTCATTATTATCCATAAACACTATTTAAAATGAGTTCCTGTCTTTTTTGCTCTCTCATTCTCCATCATCGGCCTAGTACCTTTTCGATCAACTGTGCCATAGAATCCCCCTGGTATGTCACATTCGATATACCTTGACAATCCGCCCACCATCGTGAGTCCCAAAACTAGCAGACCTGACGTATAGATAGATGGTGCCAGTAGTTTGGAAAAAATATTTTGGTGAAAAGTGGCAACCTTATAAAACATGTTTTAAGTTTCAAGGCGCCACTTTGTTTAGTCGTTCTATATGAGCTATCAAAAGTACATGATCTTAGTGAATTGGTACTTGGTTCACGTATTTGCTAAAGATACTTACTTACTTACTTCTCCGGTCTCCAACAACCCCGGGCGGTCAGGGACCTTACAAAACAAAGATACCATATTTCGCCAACCATTTCGATCTTTTGCTTTTTTTCTCCAGTTGGCAATACCAAGTGTATGCATGTCTTCGTCAACCTGATCCCTCCAGCGGAGTCTTGGTTTTTTTTTTTTTATATCAACCCAACACTCAGGAGATGCCCTCTATAAATGCAGTGCATTGTGTTGGCGAAGGAAAACTGAGGTAGTAGAGGATGGAAAGAGGGAGTAGTGTCTGTTGACATTTGCCTTGAATCTTTGTATCACCATCTTTACACGATGCCATTTGTAGCTGCCATTTTTATCAATTCTCTTTTGAAATTGCAGCGCAAATCTTTGTGCCTTTACACGTTGCCATCTCATGATATTAGTCCTTGCCATTTTTTCTGACATCTCTCTTTAGTGAGTGTTCTTGTGTGTGCTGTTCATTTTTGTAAGCGGTCAAATTTTGTTCTCCATAAGTCTAAAAATTGCTTTTTCGAAGGAAGAAATTAAATTGTTCTTTATTATTTTTAATTAATTTTTATGTTTAACTTTCTTGTTCTTTTTTTTAACTTCTTTTAAATTATTTCACATAACCTCTAACAATGTAACACAACACACGAAAAACTTGAATGAAAGAAACAATAACATCAAATGTCAAAATGATAACAAATGCGGAACGAGCACAAAGAGAATTGCAATAAAATTTCATGAAACCCGGTGCGGTGGCGCGTCGTGCCATTTTTTCCTCCCTTCTTGCTTCTCTACACCCCTTATCTACAAACGCAAATTGCATGGTTAAAAACTGGCATCGTGTAAAGGCTGTGTATGTCACAATTGGTGGGAAATACACTGGCCGGAAGTATATTCCACATACGGACTGTACGGCTGAAGAACGAATTTTCTCTATAGTGTGTAGTGCGGTCAACCGGCCACTCGATAAAAAACGGCTGAGAGTTCCCGGAAAGGCGCGTGTTTCGGTTAAAATGACGGATGTCCGAGGAACACATACCGTGGAAATATCGATAGAACAGCGACGCGCAACCCACATTTCGACGATGCTCAAGGGAGACAATAGAGTTGGATACCCTACTGTCCCCTATCAACACCATCGCTCTCCTCTGGTCACGGTTGAGAAGCTCCAAAGATGTCCTAGGAGCACCTGCCCATATATGTAGGTGGTGTAGATATTGAGAAGATCAGATGGAGTGAAGTATTTCTTGCACCGTTTTAAAAAGCCCAGACACTTGAATGCATGCACAATTCTCCGGTTGATCTCAAGGCTGACGTTGTTGGTTTTGTTTACGACAGATCCGAGGTATATAAATTCGTCCACTACCTCGAAATTGTAACGGTTATCAACGTTCAGTCTTTGGTCTAATCTCGTGGAGGCTCTGCGCTTTGAAATCATTAATTTTGTCCTGTCCTCATTTACCGGCAGACCCACTTTTGCTGTCTCCTTTTCAATTCTCGGAAAACCCGCAGTAACTTCTCTAATTGTGCACCCAATGATATCTATATAATCAGCATACCCGAGCAGCATGTGACTTTTGCTGCTGATGGTTTTATTCATGTTGACTGCAGCTTTTCTCTTAATGGTCTCCATTAAGATGTTAAAGAGATCGCACGATTGGGTGTTGCGTTGCCTGAGGCCTCGCATAGTTTCAAAAGGCTCGGTGAGATCCTTACCAACTTTCACTGGGGATTTGGTGTTCGTCAAGGTCATCCTGCAAAGGCGTATGCAGAAATACCAAGCTCAGACATCGTATCGGGCTATCGGAGGCCGCTTTAGAATCGACAAATAGTTGATAGGTGTCTATTTGTTTTTCGTGGGTCTTCTTCTTCAGAATTTGGCGTAGCGTGGAAATCTGGTCAGTTGTCGATTTTCCAGGCCCAGACGCTGTGGATAAAAGGTTTATCCCACGGTACGTGGCATAGAGACTCGGGTCACCATTTTTAAATATGGGGCATACTACATTGAGACTCCAATCGCCGGGCATGCATTCATCTAATCCAATTTTGCCAATGTGCTGATGCATGCACCTTATCAGTTCATTACTGCCCGCCTTAAACAGCTGCGCCGGTAATCCATCGGCTCCTGCGGCTTTATTGTTCTTATGCCGGGTAAAAGCTGTTCTGACCTTGTCTTGGCTAGGAGGGGGCAAACGACGTCGTCGTCCAAATTGTCAGTCGCTCAGTCGCAGCTCGCATTGCAATTGACTGAAGCATTGCCATACGTGCATTGTCCATGGTTTGTTGCGAATCGGGTTTTCAAATGCAAGTACGGTTGATGCGTCAGTTTCCACAGAGTCGGAAGTGGGTTTCCACTACGCTTCAAGATCGTCATCGGGAAGGATGGGTTCTGTGACAAACGTTGCAAGAGCTTCCTTGAGTAGGCATGTCTACTCAGGAATCTTGTATCACTAACGACCATATTTTTTTGCCGCGGAAAAGTCAATCAGTCTTATTCCGTTGTCGGAACTGTCAGCATGTAGACTGAAATTGCCAATAGTTGGACGAAACACATTCTCCCTTCCTACTTTGGGATTAAAATCTCCTAGTACAATCTTAATATCATGGTCAGGGCAGCGGACATACATTTCCTCTAGGAGCTCATAGAATATGTCTTTGGACTTGTGTGGGAAGGGTTGGTTGTGAGGTTGTGTAGGAAGGGACGAATCTATTAGGCGTTTATTCACTAGGGCCGGACAACTGCAGAGGATATGTTCCAACGTCCCCCACTCCCCCTCCTCTGCTTTCTGCAATGGTCATTGTATGGTATCCAAGTAAGAACCACATTGGCCAGTCGACCTAGCTCGACTAATTTTTCCCTAAATTCAATAACGATTTTAGATGCAGTGTTGCTAGATTTAAGTGATAGGAGAGCCGCCTGGCTATCAACAAATATTCCAATACGCTCTGTTCTCCGTTCTAGTATAAGTTCGGCGCAGGATTCCTTGATGGCCAGTACCTCCGCTTGGAAAACGCTGCACTTGTCTGGGAGTTTGAATGATAAATTGAGGCTTGCCTCTTCGGAGAAGACACCCGAGCTGGTTCCACATTCCACTTTTGGATTCGTCCGTAAGTACTTTGATGTCAAAACCGTCGGTGGTTCCCCTTTATCCCACTCTATTCTTCTGGGAAACCTGACATCGAATAAGTTATCGAACGTCAATGAGGGAGTGCAGTAATCGGTGATTATATTGAGTTCTCTTGGAATTGTATGGAGTATACTCGCATGTCCATATGCGTTGCTCTTCCAGATTCCAAGAGCATTGAGTCGGGTGGCGCTCCAGACCGCAGTAGCAGTGGTATAATGTGAAGCATTGGATTAAGGGCTTCTGCTGGACATGTACTCATTGTCGCTGTTATGCCGATGCAAGCTGATCTCTGAACTATTAAAGCTGAGTTGGATTATTCTCTGGGAGAGCCTTCTCCTTAATTTACGACTGTAAAGTATTGGGTAGCAGAGACTAACCAGGCCGTACGAGCTGCAAAAACCAACACCGTAATGATCGACCAATTTAGGTGTCCACGCCAGACACTCTGAATAAAATCCACAAAATGGTATTGTATTATCATTGGCGGAAGGTGCGTGAGCTAGCTGAAATGATAGGCATTTCAAAAAGTGCTATGCATCGTATATTGATCGAAGATTTGAAGATGAGAAAGCTGTGCGCAAGATGGGTCTCAGTAGAGAGTTTTGGCGATGTTGCACCGCAATAATGCCGAATTTTTGCTTCGAATATTATAACCGTGGATGAGACATGGGTCCATCACTTCACACCTGAGAAAAAGGAACAGTGGAAGTAGTGGACTGGAACAGGAGAATCGTGTCAAAAAAAGGTGAAGACGGTTCAATCTGCAGGTAAGGTCAAGACGTCTGTTTTTTGGGACGCGCGTGGGATAATTTTAATTCATTATCTGCAGAATGGAAAAACCATCAACGGCGAATATTATGCTAATTTATTGCAGCGTTTAAATGATGAAATTGTCGAAAAAGGCAGCATTTGGCGAAGAAGAAAGTGTTGTTTCATTAATACATTGCTCCAGTTTATACATCCCCTATTGAGATGGCCAAAATCAATGAATTAGAGTTCGAATTGCTTCATCACGCACCTTATTCGCTAGATTTTACTCCCTCGGACTATTTTCTATTTCTAAACTTGAAAAAAATGGTTCGGTGGCAAACGATTTGCCAACAATGAAGTGCTCGAGTCTGCGGATGATGGCTGTTTTAAGGAGTTTGGCAGTTGTTACTATAAACTGGGTATCGAAGCTATTGAATATCGCTAGAAAAACTAGATCGCGCTAACAGGAGATTATGTTGAAAAATAAAGAATATTTTCCCCAAATTTTTTGTGTGTCTTTGTTCGGTCGGCTAGTTGTGCGACCGCCCTCGTATGTATATATATATTTTCCGCACTTTTACTGGTCAGCTGGTCAATAAGAAACGACATAAAAATTTAATACATAAAAACTTAAAACACACTTCCGCCAACGGAAGAGACTGATACATTTATTCTCGTCAATAACATGCTCGCCAGTGGTACGAGATTACAATTACAGTTTCACAGTGTAACGAACGCATGTGTGATTCGAGGTGTGAATACCGATTCCGATCGTTAGGTGGTTGCAACAATGGTTGACACAAGAATAAGCAAAGCGAAAATCGTGCGAACGCAAACATAGACGCTGAAAAATATCGGCCCCAGCAACATATTTCAGGAAACATATACATGTTTGCAAGCATGTTTTTCATGAATTTAAAATCTGCTGCCTTTTTGTTTCTTTGTTGTCTGTATCGTTTTTGGTTTTAGCGGTTTTCAACAAGCAAAACCACATTTGGGTCTCAAACACATATATTATAGACTTTTAATCATTGTGTCCCAAATATTTTATATATTGAATTGCAAATACAATGTGTTTGGGCACAAGTATAGTATGTTTGCGAAAAGCTACAAACACGTTATATTTGCATCCAAATATTAGAAAAATTCAGATTTTTCAGCGCGTAGAGAAAGCTGAACATCGAAAAGTTGTAATTGTAATTGCTAGAGGGAGCCACAGCCTACTCAAATAAAATCACTCAATTACTAGCGCAGAAAACACACCCTCCCGATGATTCGAAAGAGTAGAGGGAACACATTTCCGACTCTATAAAACTGCTATAAATTCGGTGCTTGGTTATGAAAATCCGGCTCAAGACACACCATGATACGATACAGAGTGTAGTATGCCAACTGATGCACGTATGGCAATGCTTCAGTCACTCGCAGTGCGAGCTGCTACAGAGCAAACAAGTAGGATCCCATAGCAGACATCCTCCTGCTGGTTAGTGCTGGACACGGGCAGATAACATGTTCAGTGGACTCGTCTCTTCCATACTGTTACAGCTTCTACAAAATACCAGACCATGGCTCGTCGCATTCCTACCAAGCAGGCAGCAACTCGTCAAAACTGGGCCAAGATGAAGACAGGAGGTTGCTTTCCTGCATTATATGTCGAGCATAATATGCTCACTACAGGAATGCTAACACATTCTAAATTCTGTGATACAAGTTAGGCAATCCTAGTCTCCTAAGCGCATCTGGTCTGCAGTTCCACAGAATATTCCTGTACCCTGACACCCATATATGGTGACCTCGTGCTGTTGATCCATCTCGTTAAGAGTTCTTGGCAGCTGTTCAGTTCAGAAAGACTGATCATAATAGCCGCCTGACTGTCAGAGATGACATTATCCCGCATCGCTCTATGAATATTATCCCTCCCATAACCTGATCCGTACACTGTTCAGGTAGTGTACGAGAAAGACACAATCCTAATTGCTAGAATAGACCCCATACCTTACCTGAGAAATGCAGAAAAGACATTTACGGCAGGAACTCCATAGTGACAAAAATTCCTTTCCTGTATAAGAAAGAAATGTAAGTTGGTGAAAGCAGGAATCGAACCCACGTTCTCATGTACAAGAGTCACGTACCCTAACCATTGCGTCACCGATATTACCGATCGAATATTAGTTCTGCTTCAGTGTAGTCGACATAAGCAAGAATATTCAGAATACTCGCTTTTAGCCCAGTATTCAGATTTAACACGCTGAAAAAATTGCCGTGTGACATTAAGCAGGAACCATGTATATATTTGGAACATTGATTTTATGAATTGAAGATGATCTGCTTCTTAGTTGTTTGTCACAGTTTTGTTTTCAACGAACAAACCCATATTTGGGGGGTCAGAAAAATTTATATTATAACCAGGAACGTACGCCGGAGGCTCGGACGCCCCTCAGAATTATTTCCTTAAGTGCTTACTTTTGAGTGTAGTCGTATCTTTCAACCCAAATTTCAAGTTGCTCCAGATTTTTAAGCCCATATGAAATGTTCATTTCCATAAGAAGTACGAGTATAGAAAACCGAAATTTCCATAAGTTGCTTGACACTTAGGTCCTTGCGAAAATTTATTAAGTAAAATCAATTACAGGGTTGTTATGCAAAAGTTATTTCGTACAAAAACATATGTTTCACAATTGTTTGGGACACGACTGACGGTAATTTGATTTTTAACAAAACAAAAGCGTTAAAAATAAAATGAATCTACCTCATATCGCTTTGAATCTCAATCCCGTTTTTTTTAGGGGAATTCCGCTGTATTCTGTCTTTTTTCCTTTGAAAGTATTAAATTGTAATTTAACCAGTTCAAATAGTTTGATGGAGTTCATAGAGTAAATATACATAGAGTGTTTGAGAACATAAGAGCATTTGGAAAATACAGCGGGTACCATAAAAGTTACAGCATTTTCATTTCTTTGAAGTAAAATAAAATATATAGGCAACTTAAGTAAAGAACTGGGTTAGTATGCGGTCGCAGTGAATAACTGATTTTTAATTTTCTGAATGTTCATTATATATAAAGGACCCTAAAATTTCAAACCAGGAAACTTTTAACCATATATTTTGACCGTTTTTAATTTTAAATAAAACATTCAAACTAATATTAATTTAATTTAAATGTTGGCCTCGACTACGCTGTAGGTGGTCCTTTCGAACTAATTCCAGCATTGGTAATGGTATCTTGCGAATAACGCGAGTAATGTTGGCTTCCAAGTTTTGAATCGTAGCTGGCTTATCGACGAAGAGTTTTGACTTCACATAACCCCAAATCCAGAGTTGTGATATCACACGATCTAGGCGGCCAGCTGACAGGTCCAGAACGCGAAATTAGCTGCTCACCGAAATGAATTCTCAATAAAGCCATTGTTTCGCGCGCTGTGTGTGCCGTAGCACGGCGCAGAAGCCATATGCTACCTACATGATTTTTTCGCTAAATTTATATAAAATCCTACATGTATTTCCAAAAATAAAAATTATTTGAAATAGTAGTAAATGCGGAAATATTTTAGATGAACATTCTTTACTGATCAGATTTCTTCGCAAAATCTCTTGCGAACTTTTTTTGACTGTGACTCATTTTTTCGCAGACAAAATTTAAATATTTGGGCACAAACAACTATTGAAACATTTCCTTAGAAAACTGCATCATAAGAGTTTTAAATTTCAGTGATCAAAAAATGGGGTTTTTACACTGGAAATCCCACTGTGCACCGTCTTGCTGAAACCAAATGTCACGGGTATCACGGGCTTAATTTTTAGGCAACAAAATGACCGTTATCATGACGCGTCAGCGCTCGCCAGTGGCATTTATGAGCGGTCCGGTCTCATTTTTTAAGAAATACGAATCGATGATTCCCCCAGCCCTTAAACTACACCACACAGAGCATTTTTGTGGATGTAATCGTAGTTCGAGAATCTCTTACGGTTGTTCATCAGCTCGAATTCTGCAATTATATATAAAGGGTTTTTCAACAGGGACGCTACCAAAGTAAATCGATAGGGACAGC
Organism: Phaonia tiefii; assembly: GCA_963931995.1. Lineage (NCBI taxonomy): Eukaryota > Metazoa > Arthropoda > Insecta > Diptera > Muscidae > Phaonia > Phaonia tiefii. The sequence continues at coordinate 15,458,821 of OZ008367.1, forward strand.
AAACGACGCCATATTTTTTCCCGCTCTTTTGACATTTGTCTTCAGTAAGGTTTCATCATGGAAAGATATACGAGCCAACAACGAGTCGAAATTATTAAAATTTACTACCGAAATTTGGAGTCAGTGGCCTCAACTTTAAGAATTTTGCGAAAAGATCTTGGCCTACATCCTTACAAGATCAAATTGACGCAAGAACTTACGTATCCATTTTGCTAGAAATATGTCTAGTCACTGAACAAAATTCGTCGCTGGAACAGCGGATCTTCATTGAGCTAATGCAGAGGACATTATCTGAAATTAAAGCATAAATTCAAATCTGGTGGCTTCAATTCGTGAACGAGTTGGATTTTGTAAACCTTTAAACTAAGGTCGTGATGTAAAATTCGTCGAAGGCCAAGATGCTGCGCACGGCGTCGAATCGATTGGTCACGGTCTACATCACACTCTCCGCTACAACCGCTGTAGTCTACTCACTGCGTGCTCGATGTGATCTGTACTATTTGACTACTACTATTTACTATTTTATCATGATAATGTCCTCATTATCATTCTACAGCAAAAAATTGTTTACATGCATTTTTAGTTTTGACATTTTTGTATTTCATGATGCAATTATGGAACTAAACCAGGTGATGGCAGGAGGATTTGTATGTAATAGTATCATACAAATCTGCCAGTCAGTCATTTTTCTATTGATGTGTAGAAATAACTTTTTATTTAGCGCCTGATCATGTAAGTCACTTGCACATTTACTTCATTTTTCGACAACATCCCTTGACTAAATTAAAAACCTGACTTATGACTTTGGTTGATATATATATTTTTCCTTTGTGTGTGTATTTATACATAAAAATGTACTAAAATCTTACAGGAAGTACGTAGTTTGTTTATTATGGGACGTCAAAAACACCAAGTGAAGTAAATGTGACTTGTGCCATTAATTAAAGACATTTTTGTGTGGAATTTATTAAGAATTTCTTGAAATTTTTTAGTATTTAGAAACTAAAGCATCTGTTTTTATAACACTACCTCTTATATTAATCATGTTTGTATGTGTTGTGATTAATGTACATGTTCAGTGAAGTACGTTTCCTTTACATTCTCAATTCAGTTTCATGTTTAAAGTACACAGTCTCATACTGAAAGTGCGTATACAAAGTGCGTATGCTAACATGCAAATTTAAATGATTTGTGACATGATAATGACCTTAGATCGAGTGGATTTAAACGCCCTATAACGTATACTGAGACTCATATTTGCAGATGGTATTGGCAACATCGTTGTGGGCTCGGAATGTCGGTGATGCATACCATATATGGTTCGAAATGCAAGAAACACACTTTTTGCAGAACACTGATTTTCGTAATACAGTTCAAAAGTTTGAAGACGTTGGTGCGGTGTGAGTCTTTCCCTGATGAATAGCAAACAATACTGTATAAAAATAAGATGTTCTGTAAACAAAAAAAGAAACCAAACCTCTAAATGAATCACTAGTTTTTAAAACTAGTTCCTGAATTTAAATAATATTCACTAAAGTGAATTATTTTCATTGTTAAAGAAAACAAATCATTGAATAAAATTTAAATTGCAAATTAACGGAACCTAACAAGTAAATAACACTAGACAACAAAATAAAAAAGCCTTGTCGAATTTTCATTAAATTAATTGAAGTAAATACGAAAATTAATTGGTATTAATACAAATTAATGAACAACAAAGTTATGGCAATTTTTTGTATGTGCACCCTTAAGTATTTGCGTTGCTCAAATATCGCTAATTTCAAAAACTATAACTTTGTTGTTTTTTAATGGATTTTCTGAAACAATTAGGGTATTTAAGTCCGAAAGTCACAAGTCGTAGTCATATTTGAATAAAAATAGTTCATTTTGAGCACCCTGTTTGTTACATTAAATTCAAACTCCTTCTCGTGTGAAATTTTTCGAAGTACTTATCGAAACTAGCAAAACTCTATTTCGGTTTTGCTAGTTTATCTGTTGGTCGAATTTTATGGCCTCATGTATATTTTGGCTAAAACTTAATTTTTCCAAAAGAACATGCAATTTTTCTCACGGCTATATCTCGGAAACCAACTGGAATTTTGTTTTCCTATCTTCGGCACAATTGTAGCTATAGACTAAGAGAAAAAAATGTAGAATAAGCTAACCCCAAAAAACTGCATTTACTGCCTCAAAATCGCAAAAATGCCGAACCATTTTAAATTTTGTATCTTTTTCATTATTTTCGACCCATAGCTGCCAAACTGTGGACTTACAGCAGTTTTTCATGTGCAATTGAATTCATTTGAATTCAATCAATTTTGAAAACTTCCCCCCATGTTAAGTATGTACCAAATTAGTGCTGCGACATCGACCTAAAAACATCGTGGTTTCAAATAAGAGGCATCGATGTCGATAAAACATCGACCTCAAAACATCGATGTTTCGTTTTTGGTGACTTTTTTTTAGAAATCGAGGTACCAAAATTGAAACAGAAGATGTTTTTGCCGATGTTTTCTTTTTGCTGAAATTCTCTTTTAGATATGTGGTATCAACATATAAATCACCCTTTTTCACGATATAAAGGCAAAAAATACAAACCTTGATTAAAATAAACAGTTTCGTTTCTAATTACATCCAATGTATATCCACCAACGCATAAAGGTGGCGGTTGACTTCTGGCTGCTAATAAATGCAGAAATATAAAAAATTCGAGTTTCTATTAATACTTTATGATTTATTTTCCTTATATAAAGGCAATTCGTCACAATCGTCACACAAAAAAGAACATCGGTGCAAACATCGATACAAACCATCGATGTTGGAAAAACATCGACACTAAAACATCGATGTAAAAAGTACTCGATGTTTTTCAAAAACATCGATGTTTTCAAAACATCGATGTCGATGTCGCAGCCCCATACCAAATGTCAGTTTGAAATGAAGTACATAGTAACGCACATGCATTTGATGACACTGATTTGGCAAAACGCTATTTACAATACACAGAAAAAAATAATGTTTCAATTCAATTAAAAAAAATTCGAAAATTTAAACTAAATATTAATTGAAAATCCTGTAATAAAAAATAATCACATATCAGCTACCATATTTGTATGTTGTTTATTGGAAAAATATTATTTTTCAATCGATGCAAAATTTCACCCATCTACGAAAAAATTTGTACGTTATTTATCAAAAATATTTTCGTTTTTAGTCGATGAAGAATTTCAAATATTAACAGACTAAATTGTATCTCAGTTTTCGTTTTGTCTTCGATCCGAAGTATTTTTAGAAATTTTGTTTATTTAAAAAAAAATTAAACAACCGCGGTAGGATTCGAACTCACATCCATTGGAAGATCGTTTCGACGTTTGTGACACAGCGTCTTTTCGGGCAACTTCTAGCCAGTTACGCCACCGACTGCCTGTACAAACTTATGTCTAACTGAAGTTATGTGGTTGTTCGTATCGTATTCACTTCGTTAAGTATTGGGGTATTTCTTATGAATTTTTTTGTTGGTACCATTTATCGATTTTCATTTCAATATTAGAGTAATTTGCCAGTATATAATGAAAAATTTAATTGAGAGAAAAGGACATATCGCCGAAATACAGAGCTTTAGGAATAAAAATGGGAAAAAAAATCATATAACCTCAATTTGGCTGGTAACTTATGTTTTTGCTGTTGAAAGATAGCCATACCTCTTACCTTTCCAAAATGACCTAAACGAAGCCCAGAGGTCTTACCGTTCCAAAGTTATGACCATTTTACTGAAATGCAAAAATGTTTGTTTTTGTTTTTGGAAGCGAAATAACAGCACACATTTATTTGTTTTTGTAAATAACATAAGTTACCTGCCATCTGGCTGAGCAATTGAGGTTATGTGAATTTTTTTTCCATTTATTTCCGAAAGCTCTGTATCTCGGCGATTTGACTTTTTCTACTTTATTGATTCTGAAATGCGTCTTCAAGACCTTTCCAACAAGCCCAAAACATCCCACCACTGGCTCAGAAGTGAGCAACTTTACCCTACTACCCTCTGACAGCCAATCCGAAAATTTTGAACCCGCTGCCGTTTCGCACTCTTGCATTTTGGGACATGGTCCTAGTGGACTTTTCTTCATGAAATGAGCCCAGGAATACGTTGGAGAAATTTGTCCGGAACTTCCTGAATCACCCTGTATAGAGTGTGCGTGTGGGTTTTAGTTCCACCAAATTCTCGTCGACTTGACTGGGCTAACGACAGTTTTGATTCAGGTTTTTTTATGCCAGTGTTTTTCTGCCAGAATTTGGAAGAAATACAAATAAAAACCAACGAAAATTGTTGTGTACTTCAAATCAAAGCTAATTTATTAATTATACAATTATTTTAAAAGCCATAATTATCATTAAAATCAAATTCTACGTGGGGGTTTTTAATTAGCCTATCGCTCATTCTCCTTACGATGGTATCCTGTATCAAGTTTGCAGCTAGGTGGTGGAACAACTGTTTCATCGAAACCCCCTGGGAAAACAATACAAAGGAAAAAAGATGGATGCATTGCTTGCAGAAGTTTGTTGATGGAGTCCTAAGGTATCCCAATATGAAGATGCAGGCACCGAAATTGAGGCAGCGAAATACAACGCTCAAAAATTTGTATTTTTTGTTGTTTAGATGCAAGTATAACGTGTTTGTAGCTTGTCGGAAAGATAGTATACTTGTGTCCAAACACATTGTGTTTGCTACTCCATATAACAACTTTATGCCACAATGAGTAATTGTTACGGTTTTTACTTTTACTTCCTCTAAATAATAAAGTTCGGTCAACTTTTGCGAAACATCAGTAAAACACTAGGCGTTACAATGATCACGTCCGGAGACCTCACTAAATAATTCAAGCGGTAGTAGCGACGCGCGGTATGTACAAAGGGCAGGGACGTAATCAATGCTAGTTAATGACTCACACTTACTGGTAACAGTTTCAGTTCACAATCCCAATTACGAAAGTGGTTCAGCGGTTTACCCGGACCTCTCGGTCTAGGAGATACACGTTGATACTTTTATTGTAGCGCGCGTGCAGCCAGGACATCTAAGGGTATCACAGACCTATTATTGCTACACGCAATTTTGTATTTGTAATATATGTATTTGTGACCCAAATATGGCTTTGTTTGTTGAAAATTTCTCAAAACAAAACGGCGACAGACAATAAAGGAACAAAAATCAGCAGATTTTCAATTCTCGAAAATAATGCTTGCAAATATATACATGGTTCTGACACTATGTTGCTGGGGTCGCTATTTTGCAGCATGCATATTTCTATTTTTCGCGTATTTTTGAAAGTGAAGAAAATTTAATTTTTTTACAACAAAAATCATTTATTCGAAAAGTAAACTTCAATATTTTCTGAACCCATCCAAGGATTTCTTAAAAAAACCTCTGCCTTTTAAAAATTTTTTGTGTTAATTTCTGCGTTTAGGTGAACAAATCACATCAAAATTGTATAGCGGTAGTTCTGTACCTCGTTTCTGTAGTCTCGAATCGAAAATGTTTTCACATGAAACATGTGAATTGAAACAAAAACGCTACGAAGCGGCACAAAAAATCGCTTCTCACATGTGACTGTTTCTACAATATTTGTTTTGCGAAAACTTTCTGTGACGTACTGCTTTTTTTAGCCTTATTGGAAACTTGCGAGAAAAACTGTTTCTAAAAAGTAGGGAGTCGAAAAATTTTAAATTTTAAACGTCAAAAATACTCACAAATTAAAAAGGTGCGAGATTTTGATATTGTTTCTACAAAAAGGCTTTTTAAGAAATTAAGAATTTATATTTTAAGTGGAGAAGATAAGAATTACATATATACACATATTTGTTGTTATGTGTTTCAATTAATTTTTCCAAAATATTAGAGAAAAATAAAAAAAGCAAAAAGAAAATACAGTTGAATACATGTCAACTAATTTGGAATTTGCAAGAGACAGTTTGTAGGGTTAAATTCCAACACAAATTTTACGGAGCAGTGGGAATTCCTTAAAACAACTTCTGTTTGTTGTTCTTTTTCGCACTAGCTTATTTTGTTTGTTTATATTTTTTTTACTACTTGACAGCTTTCTTGGAATATTCCGATAAAAACGTCATCAGTGTTGCCTCTTTTCGCATTGATATTCAGAAACACTTTTTACCTACAGACACGATGGAATTTTTCTTAATGCGAAAACTTTATCAATTCGAGAACTACAGAAACGCGGTACTGGATGAAAAAACGTGTTGCATAGTGTAATAAATGAGTAAATACTGCGTAGTTATGAATATTTTAACGAGGCTTTAAGATCAACGGGTTTTTTACATAACTTGTATACGTATTTTGTAATTGAATTTGATCATTTTCAGTATTTTTGCAAACTGACTGGTGCAACAAGTGGAAATAGAAGGTACAAGTAAAAAAAGTAATTGCGACATTTTTTGTATGAGATTTTTTTTGTTGAAATTCAAGAAGCTTCGGGTGGAATAATATTCGCATTTTGGTTAAAAATTTTGTTCTGAACATTTGGGGAAAATTGGATAACATTAACCCTTGGACAAACACAGGGTTCTGGCCAGGCATATTTCATTTTTGAGCGTTAATAAAACATACTTCTAGTTTAGGTAGATACCTGTATTTCCAGGTAGCCTCCTAAAATATTGTTAGCTTTCTGTTTTTAAAAAACATATAACTGGCCAGACCCCTATACAATTTGTATGAAATAAATTATTATTATACACATTTTGGGTTATTTTTCTGCAAATACAATGCAGATGTTTGCTTCCAGGTAGTTTTTGTGTTCACTTTTCTCTTATTTCTTTCTTTCGATTGTGATTTTGGTTTTGAGTTCAGTTAGTTTATTATTGAATTCTGAACATACAACATCGAAGGTCCGAAATATAAATTTTTTGTGCGGAAACTAAAGTGAAATTATTATGGCAGAGGATTTAGAATTTGTGTACAATACGCGCTTGCGTACAGGCAGCCTACAGACAACTATCATCAGCGTTACAGCGTGATTTCGCACTTCCGCAGAAGCAGACGAAGAACTATAGTAGATTTATTTGAAGACCAAAGCGGTGAAAACACAGATTTTGTGCCCGAAGATGACGCCTCGGACATTGAATATGAATTGGAAATTGAAGCAAATGAAATGTTCGACAGCGATGAAGAATCCGAAGAAGAAAGTGAAAATGCACCAACTCAAGCTGCAGGCGGTTCTTTCCTTTGAAAAGATGGTACCAAGTGGAGTACTGCTGAACCCGCTACAGTGAGATTCCGCCAGCACAACATCATGCGTTTCAGAGGTGGACCAAAAACAAACCTGACCACTCCGCTTGAGGTGTTCAAGCTTTTCTTTTCACCGAATATTTCGTTCGATAGTCGTACGCGCGCATTTCGTCAACAAACCGCCAAAGCTGCTCCCATTGGCGAGATATGGAACTTCTTGAATAACAATCTTGCCAGTAATTTTGAAACATACGAAAGTGTAACCATCGATGAGCAGCTATTTGCATACCGTGGGCGCACAAAGTTAACGCAATACATCCCATCCCCACCATGCGATGCGAAACCAAATATCCGTTGCAAGAAAAACTGTACACTGGTAAAGAGGGAAAACAACGAGAGACAAACCAAGGCGAAAATGTGCTCATGAGTTTGGCTAATCGATATACCAACAGCGGCAGAACTATTATTGCTGATAACTTCTTTACAACATTAGACGCAGCTTTTCATCGATTGGACTAGCATACGTTGGCACCATTAGATCCAACAAATGGTGTTTTCCCAAAGAAGTGAAAAAAGACAGCAAACGGCCAGTGCTTTCATCTGTGTTTGGTTTCTATGATAACCTTGCATCACTGTGCAGCTACGTTCCAAAGAAGAACAAAGCAGTAAATCTACTATCCACTGTGCACTACACCGAGAAGCTATATTATTTTACAATTCAACAAAGGCCGGCGTTGATACCATGGACGAAATGGTAACGCATTAGTCCACAAAACGGTCAACCAGACGTTGGCCATTAGCATTTTTTGCAACATGATAGACGTCATGGGATTAGCCGCTTACATCATATGCAATGAAAATACAGAAGGAACCAGAAGAGAGAAGCGACGAATGTTCTTGAACACGCTGAATAAACAATTGGTGCTTGCTAATACTGAAAATCGCATGAACAACAACCATATTTTGGGACAACATTCAACCCGTTTGGCCATTGAATCTTTCTTTGGCAGGCCGTTGAATATTCCCAGCATCATGCTGCCTAACCAACAACGCGGCCCTAGTACACTGAATTCCAGAAAAGATTGCAGGAAGACACGTTTTTACTGCACCAAATGCACTAATCCTGTGTGCCAACAACATTCTCAAGTTGATTATACTTGTTTTTCATGCATTCCACAAAATGAATAATATTTTTTTTACATTTAGATTGTGGCCGTCGGTGGTGCAATGGCTAGTGTGCGCGGCTCTTGTACATGAGAACGTGGGTTCGATCCCTGCTCAGACCACCTTACATTTCTTTCTACGACGGTCACCTCGCTTAGTGATGGCGACACTATCGAGTACTTAGCCATGAAAAAGCTTCTCAAAATACCGTTCGGAACCGGTGTAAAACTGTAGGTCCCAATCAGTGAGTATAAAACTAGAAAGCGCACATCTCACTGATTGTGAGAAGCTCTCCCCAATCCCTTCAAGGGATGTTAAGGGACACCATTTTTTATTTTTTTTAGGTAGCTACATATATCAACAAACCAAAAACAAGTCTAAAGACAAAAATAATAAACGAGCATACTTAGAAATTCAAAGTTACGGTACCCTTTTTGCCATACAAATGCATAAAAACGTATAGGGGTCTGGCCAGGCATATGTGTTTGTTCGAAGGTTTCAGAATATATGTATGACGGGGGGTTAAGACGTAAGGCTTCGAGGTCAATATTAACATTTTAGGAAATAAGTATGTATTAATAAAAATCTGGTTAAAGAAATGCACTCCTTTCCGGACCATTATTTATGAAACATGGTAAAATTGTTACACTGTCATTACAATTTAGCTGGTGAACATTTGGAGTAAATTGGATAAATTTAATTTGAGTCGCCTCGAGGTCAAAGTTGAGATTTATGAAAATTGTTTATTTTTTGGAAACCCCCAAACCGCAAAATTATAAACTTTTACCTTGAAGCGCTATGTTTTAATGTTGTCCGATTTTTTTTTTAAATTTTGATCGGTTATGGTATAACTTCAGTGTAATAATTTGGCCATATTTCATAAAAATCCGTAGAAAAATTAGTAAATTTCTAGAAGCTGTTTGTTAAAAATATATATTTTCCTATTATCTGAACTTTGACCTAGAAGCGTCACGTCTGAGCTTAGTCCAATTTTCCCCAAATGTTCAGCATTACAGTTTAGTTTTAAACCAAGTGTAATAAAATTCCGCCCGGAGCTTCCTGAATAAAATGACAAACTGCCCCGATTCGTGACCTTTACTTACATAGTTATCCGGTCTCGAACAACCCTGGGAGGTCAGGGACCTTACAAAACGAAGATAACATATTTCGCCAACCAGTTCGATCTTTTGTGTTATCTCTCCAGTTTGTAATACCAAGTGAACGCAGGGATTCGTCAACTTGATCCCTCCAGCGGAGTCTTGGTCTTCCTTTTTTTAGCCTTCCTTCGATTTCGGTGTTGAAAACCCTTCGTGCTGGTTCCTCTTCAGCCATTCTACTGACATGATCTAGCCAAAGCAATCGCGATATTTTGATCCGCTTATCTACTGCATCATGGTGCATGCGTCGATGATACTCGTCTTTGTGCACTATAGGGCCATAAATTTTTCGGAGTATTTTTCCCTCCAAGACTCCTACAGATGTTTCATCTGCTTGCGATAAGACCCAGGATTCTGCGCCATAAAGCAAGACAGGTTATATGAGAGTCTGGTATAATTGGACTTTTGTTACTCGAGAGAGGGCTTTATCTCTTAAGTGCTTGCTTAGCCCAAAATAACATCTAGTCGCAAGCACAATTCTCCGCTTGATATCAAGGCTGACGTTGTTGTTTTTGTTTACGGCAGATCCGAGGTATATAAATTCGTCCACCACCTTATAACGGTTATCAACATTCACGCGTTGGTCGAATCTGTTCGTTCGTTGAAACCATTAATTTTTTGCTGTCCTCATTTACTTTCAGACCCACTTTTGCTGACTCTTTCTCAATTCTCGGAAAAACTGCATTAACTTCTCTAATTGTGCCCCCAACGATATCGATGACATCTGCATACGCGAGCGGCAGGTAACTTTTGCTGCTGATGGTTTTATTCATGTTGACTGCAGCTTTTCTCTTAATAATCTCCATGAAGATGTTAAAGAGATCGCACGATAGGGTGTCGCCTTGCCTGAGGCCTCGCTTAGTTTCGAAAGGTTCGGTAAGGTCCTTACCAACTTTCACTGCGGATTAGGTGTTCGTCGATGTCAGCCTGCAAAGGCGTATGAGTTTTGCAGGAATACCAAGCTAAGACATTGTTTCGTAGAGTTTCTCCCATATCGGACTATCGAAGGCCACCTTATAATCAACAAATAGATGATAGGTGTAGATTTGTTATTCGTAGGTCTTCTCCACGATTTGGCGTAACGTGACAATCTGGTCAGTTATCGTTTTTCCAGGCCTAAGGCCACACTGGTATGGTCCAATCAGGTCAGCGATAATTATAACGGGTTGTTCAATAAGAGCGCTACAAAAGTTTTTTTTAAATAAAACAAAACGGGTTTTGGATACCAATGAAATTCTTTATTCCTGTGAAAGTACGTTCGATGCCATTATGTATGGAACTCGATTTCTTTTGCACGGCCACCACGGGCACGTTTGCCGAAGTCCAGACGCTGAATCCAATTCTCGACGGTTTTCACGTTCGATATTCGTACGAAGTTCATCAATCGTCGGTGGCTTGTTGGCATAGACCATAGACTTGACGTAGCCCCACAGGAAATAATCTAACGGCGTCAAATCGCACGACCGAGGCGGTCAATCGACTTGGCCATTTCGTGAGTTATCACGTTCACCAAACTTGGTTTCCAATAAATTGATTGTGGCATTCGCTGTGTGGCTTGTGGCGCCGTCCTGTTGGAACCACATGTCCAATTGGGGCCAAAACTATTCGGTTATCATTGAACGGTAGCGATTCGCATTCACAGTAATGTGCCGGTCTTGATCATCTCGAAAGAAGTACGGCCCAATGACGACGCCGGCCCATAAACCGCACCAAACCGTAATTTTTGCGGGATGCAATGATGACTCATGGATTACGTGTGGATTGCTGTCTGACCAATAACGCATATTTTGCTTATTGACGAAGCCATTCAGCCAGAAATGAGTAGGACGATTATGACGACCATAAATTGGACGTAGCGATCTTAAAGTTGAGGCCACTGACTCCAAATTTCGGTAGTAAGTTTTAATAATTTCGACTCGTTCTTGGCTCGTATATCTTTCCATGATGAAACGGCACACCTTACTGAAGAGAAATGTCAAAAGAGCGGGGAAAATATGGCGACGTTTGCTGTCCCTATCGATTTACTTTTGTAGCGTCTCTGTTGAGAAACCCTTTACTTGATAGAACCTTATATGCTATGGATATAAGTCTCATTCCACGGTAGTTGGCACAGAGACTCGGCTCACCTTTTTTAAATATGGGACATAGTACACTGAGACTCCAATCGCCGGGCATGCATTCATCTAAACAAATTTTACCAATGAGCTTCTGCATGCACCATATCAGCTCATTACTTCCAGCCTTAAACAGCTCCGCCGGTAATCCATCGGCTCCTGCGGCTTTGTTTTTCTTAAGCCGGGCAATATCTGTTATGACCTCGTGTTGGTTAAGAGGGGGCATTCGACGTCGTCGTCCAAATTGTGAGTGATTGTCCCACCGTCATTGGATATCTCAATGATATCTCCATACTCCCGACATGCTCTGCACATCTGCGATGAGATTTCCGTTCTTGTCTTTACATAAGGGGACCCTGAACCATGTCCGTTAGTTCCGTTTCCGACTCTTCGGTAGAATTTTCGGGCTTCATTCTATCTTCTGTATGTCTCAATTTTCCCACTCTCGCGCTTTCTCCACCGCCGTTTCCCATGCCTAAAAACGCGGCTTATAACCTTTATCTTTCCTCAATACCGCTCGCTTTGCAATGGACTGAAGCATTGCCATAAGTGCAGCGTTGTTTTCTCCATTTGCTATGCGACACTCTTCATCGTACCATGGTTTGTTGCGAAATAGGTTTTCACAACCAAGTACGGCGTTGGCTGCAGTTTTTATAGAGTCGGATGTGGGTTTCCACTGCGCTTCAAGATCGTCATCGAGAGGGGCTGGGTTGTGTGACAAAAGTTGCGAAAGCTTCCCGGAGTAGGCCGTGGCTACCTGTGGTAATTGCAGCTTTCCTATGTCTAGCTTTCTCTGAGTATGGTTTCGTACGATTTTCACTCTACTCAACCTTGTGCGAACCCTTGCTGCTACCAGGTAGTGATCAGACTCGATGTTAGCTCCTCTGATCACTTGTGCGTTCATTACACTGGATGAGTGTCTTCCATCAATTACCACGTTATCGATTTGGTTCTTCGGTCGTTGATCATGGGATACCCAAGTAGACTTGTATATGTCTTTATGCTGGAATCTTGTATCACTAACCACCATGTTTTTTGCCGCGGCAATGTCAATCATTCTCATACCTCGGAATGTATCAAAGAATACGTTGAACGTCCACAATGTTGCAATTGTGGAGAAAACCATCCAGCGACTTATAGAGGATGTGTAGTCGCTAAGGAACTACAAAAAATCCGCGAAATTTTACAGAAAAAATACAGAAGATCGACTGAAGGACCGCCTAAAGAGACTAATACTGAATTATTAAACCGACCTTCATACTCAATGGTATACAGGGAAAACAACAGCAGTAGTGAAAATACAAACGCTTTGTCACTAGTTTGAAATCAACTACTTAAAAATGGAAATTTGTTCAAATCAATAGAAACTCGGTTAGAGAAGCTCGAGAATAAAATTTCCTCACTAAATTAAAACAAAATGAAAAACTATTAAAATCATGCTCTGGAATGAAAATGGAATAGCAAAGATTATACGAGTTGAAAGTTATCCTTAATATTGAAAAAATGTATGTTTGCCTAATATCTGAAACACCCTGCACACAAAATACCAAAATTCGGATAAAAGGTTTTGAAATATACCACAGTTTTCACCCAACTAATACAGCAAGAGGAGGAAGTGCTATCATTATAAGCAAGATTCTAAAGCATCACCTAATCCAAAAGATAGAACTTGAGCAATTTCAAGCAATCACGGTAAATGTGGAACTAAAAACCAACTCGCTTTTGATAACTTCACTATACAGTCCCCCTAGAACTAACATTAAATATGATAAATACTCCAATATTTTTGGCACATATGGAGAAAATCCTTTCATCATTTGGCGGAGATTTCAACGCCAAAAATACCTACTGGGGATCCAGATTTACAAACACTAAAGGAAGGGAACTATATAAAACGATCAAACACCACAGATGTGAAACAATATCTACTGGTAATCCAACCTATTGGCCATCAGACACTGCTAAATTGCCAGATCTTATAGATTTCTTCATCTTTAAAAAACTGTCCAAAAACTATATGGAAGTAAGTGATAGTCTAGACATGAATTCAGACCACTCACTAATATTATTAACACTCCACGAACAAATACTACTAACAGAGCCAAATCCCCATTTATCCAATCACCGTACAGACTGGATCCTATTTCAAGAAGTACTTGAAAGTAAACTACTTAGATATGAGGAGCCAACAAACCCAGAACAGTTGGACAACCAATTTATGGACACCACAACTTTAATTCAACAGGCGGCATGGAAATCCACACCAAGAGTGATAAAAAAGAAATCAATTTGCAATTACCCAAGCCATATTGTAAAACTGATTAGAGAAAATCGCAGGCTTAAACGGCGCTGGCACCAAACTCGTTCGCCGGTAGATAAAAGAAGACGTAATAAGCTAACAAAAAAAGTAACAAAACAAAAACGATTATATGATAATGGAAAATTTCAGCAGAATCTATCCAAACTTGGGAATGATAAATTATCAGACTATTCTTTATGGAAATTTATGGCCCACCAATCAGGGCTCAGACTAACCAATGGGCACAAACCGGCATGGAAAAGGCAACGGTATTTGCTGACCATCTTGAAAATATATTTAACGAAGTAGAAAGCGGTGAGACATGTTGTGATGGTCAAATGCAGTGTAATGGCTCGGATATAAATACAAACCATTCCAGAGACCACTTTATCGGAAGTACATCGTGTGATCATGAAAGAATTAAAAAAAAATACAGCAGACAGTTGTCCGAGGCCTTCGGCCACAGACTGTCCCTGCAGGCTGTGTCAGAGACACGGTCATTAAGTTTAACGTAGAATACGCCATCCGATAAGACAGAAAACATATATAACAATAAATGATAAATAACATAAGCAAATGAATTTATTTATTTGATAGTTACTTTTTTATAATTATATATCCATGTTAAATTCAAATTCACATTTAACATTTTGTTTCACTTAAATACATAAGTAAATATACGAAATTTCAATATTTCATCAATCAAAACAACAGCCGAAGGTTTGTGTCCACACTGAAACAGCAGCATAGTTTGTGTTCACGCTACAAACTCAAACACTCAACCAAACACCACACATATGTTTGATTGTATGTGTTTAAACAATTTTCATTTGAGAAATTTAAATATTAGGAAGATATCAACCAATATGAAATGTATATCAAACGAAAGATAACATCTTCATTTACCTACAAAAAAATTTTTAAAATAAGTTATCTCGCCGTTTCCTCATAATCAATGAAATAAAGATTACAACAATAACAATCTGACATGACTCCCTATACCGTAAGGTAAGACGTATTCTACGCCAAAAGAAAAAAATTGTCAGGCTTTGATCTAATAACAGCTGAATTTCTTCAACACCTTCCACTCAACATTATCCTTAAATTAATGCAAATCATAAACAGTTCATTTAAAATCGGCCACGTACCTCATATATGGAAAGTCTCAGAAATCATCATGATCCTTAAGTCCGGAAAACCAATAAATGAAATAAAGTCATATCGACCGATTTCAGTTCTACCAATTCTTTCAAAAGTTTATGAGAAAATACTTTTAAAGAGAATGAATGTTATTGTCTCCAACAAAAACATCATACCAAATCATCAGTTTGGCTTTAGAAATCAACATTCTACTATTGACCAGGTACACAGAATTTCTGATGTTATTGACTGCAGGAACGAAAAGTTTGTTCAGCAATATTTTTGGACGCATCGCAGGCATTCGATAAGGTCTGGCATGCTGGACTGCTGGACAAAATGAAACAATTTTTTCCTGAAAGTTTTACAATTCTAATTTCATCATACTTAACCGACAGGTACTTTCGAGTTAAGTGTGGAATGACATATTCGAATCTTAGATCTATAAAATGTGGAGTATTATACCAGGACCATTGCTGTTTTTGATTTACACCCATGATCTACCAACTCACCCAAATTACGTAACTGGTACGTTTGCTGATGACACAACTATTCTAGCTGTTGCCAAAACAGAATCAGAGTCAACTGCTATACTACAAACGGCTGCAAAAACCATGTTCAAGAGTGGACCGAAAATGGCACATTCAACTAAATCAAACAAAATCGACTCACATAAATTTCACTAACAAAGACATAGCCTATACACCAATATACGTAGATGGACAGCAGATTCCATATTCGAATACTGCTAAATACCTTGGTATGACGCTAGACTGCAAACTCAGATGGAAAGAACATATTAAAATGAAGTCAATCGAGCTAAACCTAAAACTGAAGAAAATATTGTGTTTAATTGGAGAAACATCGCGCCTATCAATTTATAATAAACTCCTAATATACAAACAAATGCTACAACCCGTATGGGTGTATGGCATACAACTTTGGGGTTGTGTGGCTGATTCGAGCATAAAGGTTATCCAACAATTCCAAAATAAAGTAATTCGACGCGCTACCAACGCTCCATGGTATGTACGTGATAGCGATCTCCATCGTGATCTTGGAATAAAAACTGTCGATATTATAATCAAAGAAGCTGCAGAAAAACACAAAGGCAGATTACTGGCAAACGTGAACCAAGAGGCTTCAATTCTAACTCAAACAAACTCCATTCGTAGATTGAAAAGAAAAAAAACATTTGATTTATGTAATTAAATGTTTATAATTATGTAGATCATTTTCGGGAAACAGTTCATTTAGTTTCTCTATTTGTATTTTTGCTCGAACTAAATTGCTTGTTAGCTTAATAAATGAAGCTAGTCGAAATAAAAATGTTTATATCTTAAGATTATAATTGTAATATACTACTTAATAAACATTATTAATAAAAAAAAAAAATTGTCGCAACTGTCAGCATGTAGACTGAAATTGCCAATAGTTGGATGAAACACATTTTCACTGCCTACTTTAGCATTGAAATCTCCTCGTGCAATCTTAATGTCATGGCCAGAGCAGCGGTCTTCCGTTTCCTCTTGGCGATCATAGAATATGTCCTTGGCTGGCATCATCATCTTTCAATATTTCGCCTTTATTCGGATTGTGGCTGTACGCTCACCCACATGACTGAACCTAGAGACTAGATGTCGCATTCTTTTGCCAACTATAAACACGCAATAAATCCCATGGCAACTGTAGTATATGTCTCAGTTTTCCTTCCCTGTGCAGCCATGTCCTGTCCATTGCATGTCCTCCCTTAACTTCCGAGGACATCTGCCAATTGGATACTTGCACCGGATCTATATAGAGTTCCCACACTTCAAGCCTATATCCGTAGGTCGTGGTCCTTATAACATTTGCGGAGGTCGTCAACAAATAAGGGTTGTCCATGTTCTTCCTTCCGTCTCCGCATATTCACTGCCATTATGAACGGTGGTGGAGGACAAACCCATTTTACCTACTTGCATTTTTGCATTGTACCTACATTTGTATTTTACCTACTGCCAGGATGTCCGATTGGAGTCACCCGTTATGGATCAAACGCTCACCAGGATGCAATATGTCGAATCTGGATTTTCTTCTCTTGGTTCCTATCCGCCGTTGGCCCACATGTTGGCTCATCCGCCTTCTAAGGACAAAAAGAAGGCCCGATATCCTGATAAGCTTCAGTGACAGGGTCACCTAATAAGCCTGAGACGTATCAGTGGCGCATAACCAATCAGGTTGCTCATTCGTTTCGCCTTCTCACTCTAGCTAGCTAACGGATGTTTCCGGTAAAGCCATTTTCCAGGACATAGTGCGTGGATGTAGTGAGCTGCTTGGACCGCCCAATGAAGGAATCGTTGCTGGCCACTACCAAGTGAATGACTATCAGAAACTTTCCACCTTCACGGACAGTCCCATGGAGCTATATACTGCCTGTTAAGGTTTCTCATTTTCTCATACTCCTGTTAATTTAACAGGATGTTAGATGTTTTGCTCTGGCAACTCTGGCGAAATGTATGGCTATGTTGTCAGTACTGTAAAGTGTAGTTTATTCAAATTTTGGCGAAAACAATCAAAAAGACACCGTGGGAAGAACTTTTTAGTTGCCGAGGAACATTTACCTGCTGTTTACCAATTTGAGAAAACCAAATACTTAAATCATAACAACAAGAAACAAAGAGATGTTGTCAACCGTTGTCAGCTGTTTTCATTCCTTCCGATAAACGTTAGACCTCCCGTTAACGTTATCGGCCGCATAAGTTTTAAGTATAAATTGAAGGATTTAAATTCTGCTAACCTGTACTTTGTCGTGGCGATAAAAGATAACCGGGCATAGTGAAAGTGGCCCTAAGCAGAGCTAAATACGTACGAAACCAATCACAAAAGACTGGACTTTGGAAAGCTGCATTTGCATGTAGCCACACCATATGGAGATAAGCTCACTCATTTACCAGCACATTAGCTAGATGGTAGAAACTGCGAGAGAGTGGGAAAAAATAAATGTAGTCGAGAAA
Source organism: Phaonia tiefii (assembly GCA_963931995.1). Taxonomy (NCBI): domain Eukaryota; kingdom Metazoa; phylum Arthropoda; class Insecta; order Diptera; family Muscidae; genus Phaonia; species Phaonia tiefii. The sequence continues at coordinate 15,476,919 of OZ008367.1, forward strand.
AAACGAAACCCGAAATGTCGAGGATGTGGCGAAGACATTTCTCAAAGTTACTTACTTCTTCCGAAATATTGCAGCGAATTGAAGATGACGTCATCGGACATGATAAGATGCATTCTTCAAATTGATGTGGCATCGTACTGTGAACCTGTTTTTAAGAAATTTGCACCGAGTGTATTAGCCTACTACCATGGAATTATCCTTTTATCCATTGCCTATAAGATCCTTTGGTGTGAATGGTTTTAAAGGCAAACGGCAATGGTTGTAAATTCGATAGGACTTTATCAGTCAGACTTTACACCTGGCAAATGTACAACTAACCAGATATTTACATTACAGCAAATCCTAGGAAGAACCCACGAGAAGCAAATCGAAACGTAGTACATATTTATTGATAACGAAGTAGTTTTCTATAGCCACATAGGGGGAAACTCTACGAATCAAATTCCTTAGAGAAGATTGGAAAAGATTTTACCGACAACCTGCACTAAATACAGGGTGTTTGGTGGCAAATTTATATTTTTAAATGCGATTATTTCAAAAAGCAATAAACGGTGCGGAGGGAGGGTGGCGCTGTTGGAATTATCGATTGTGCGGAGTTGGAACCCTGCAAGAACGAAACGCGCCGTCTAACTACTAAAAAAGTGCTAAAACAAGCCAAATAACGAAAACAACTAGAAAATCCTGAAAGTGCTAAAACGCACTTAATAAATAAGTGGTTTCCAATAGGGACCGGTAGATTTTGACAGTCCATGACGGTTACATTGTTTTATCTATTGTTAGTACTCAACATGGCAAGTTACAGCGCCGAGCAATACGTGCGACGACACCAATTTTTGCATCAACCAGTGCCTACTGCATTGCCGAATTTAGGAATATACCAGTTATTACAAATTGGCAATGCACCCACAGAATGTCATTGTTTGGTCTGGATTGTGGTCCGGAGGCATCATCGCTTAGTACTTCTTCGAAGAAGATGATGACATTGCTATCACTGACAAATGAGAGCGCTACCGATAACGGCATATGGTTCCAACAGGATATCTCTACTTTATACACAGCTGATGATACAATGGGCATTCTGCGTGACCGATTTTAGGGTTATTTCACGCAGAGGCGATGTGAAATGGTCATAGACACCGTGGATTTTAGCAAGTTAGACTTTTCTTATGGCGTTTCTATAAGTCGCAGATGTATGGCAAAAAGCCCGAATTCAGGCTTGATCTATGCGCCAGTTATCGAAAATTTTAATTCTCGGTTTCGCGCCAACCACCGAAGCCCCGCCCGTCATTTGAACGAGGACATATTCGTTGGATCTCACACGCAACGTCTTTTTATTAAATTAGTAAAGAAAACGATGTTTGGAGTGCAGATGTGACGGAACCAGCATTGTCTGACATTTTTGTTTTTCTCTTGCATCTACATGATTAAAAGTGGATTCTGCTTCCCATACCTGCAGATATTTTTGAACGATCTCCAATACTAAAGTAGAAGCACACTTAGCATGTATGACCAATGAAGATGAATATATTTTTGAAAATACTTAGCCCGTCATTCACAGTAATGCGTCAATATACATTAACAGTTGTTCAAGACCATTAGCAACAGAAACGTCATATTACAACGGGAATGACCAAAATACAAAAAAAATATTCTTTAGTTTACAAAACGGGCTAAAGGGCTAAATAAAAATTCGTGGATGCAGAGATTCCGCGCAACTGCTTCGGCTATGAATGTCCCACGCCAGGGACCAGTCGATCTTCAAGGACTCCTGAAAACATTGAACTGGTTGAAAGCAGTTTACGCGAAAATCCGCGTCTTTCAATACGGAAAAGAGCAGCCTCACTGGGACTTCCAAGAGCGATTATTCATGAAGTTTTAAAAAATGATCCGAAATTCCATCCTTTTACAATTCAAATCGTTCAAGAACTGAAAGAAAGTGACTTTTATTTACGGAAAATTTTTTGTGAAACGATGTTGGAGTGTGTTCGCACTGTAAATCCCATTTTCCCAATCCCAAAATTTAAACGGCCACGTCAACTAGGAAAACTGCTGTTACTGGTCTCCAAGAACCCTCAACCTTCGATTGAAACATCAAAAACCATTGCATTGCCCCAGGGTAACTGTTTGGTGTGCCTTATCAATTTTTTTTTCAAAATTCTCGAGGCCGGGCGACGAATGCCAACGGTCAAAATTATCGACGCATGATTACGGAATTCTATTTGCCAAACTCTTCACATACGTGGTTTCAACAGGATAGGGCGACTGTACACACAGCCAGAGCTTCGATGAATTTGCTTCGGGAAAATTTCCCCCAAAACCTGATCATCCCTTTGGGGACATCACATGGCCACCGGGGTCGCCCGATCTAACTCCCATGGATGCTACCTCAAAGAGAGAGTTTATAATGACAATCCACAATCTCTTGTGGCTTTAAAGGAAAATTTTCGTCGAGAAATCAGCTCAATTGAACCTAGAACTCAATTGAACCAAGGCTCCGTTTTGAACAGTGTGTTCAACTCGACGGAAGACATCTCGATGACATAGTCTTTACAAAATAAAATCCGCATTTCCATTCTATCGTTCAATGCTCTTAATAAAACTTTGTGTCAATTAGTATGTTTTTTATTTAAGTTTGAAAATATAAATCTGCTACCAGACACCCGTACATAGACTAATACATCCATAGATAATTTTATTCGCTCAATAAATTAAACTCATAGGTACGGTGGAAAGTAAACATTGGATGGTGGAAAATATGGGTTCAATAATACCAGATAGAGGCAATAGTAAACAACGTCCATCAAAGGAACAACAACCGAATTTCGTGTTTTGTGGCAAACTAGTTGTGTTAAATACAATACAAATGTATACCAACGATAAAAGTCAACAAAAAAGTGAAAAATACATTTAAATTTGTCAGTTCTACACCAAAACGATATGAAAAACTTAAGTGAACATATTTTGTAACTCCACCTGGTGTAAGTTAATTTTAAAAGTAATTTCTCTCATTTCCACAAACCTACGACGAATAGCGTGAAATGAAACGTCAGATGAGAGAATAAGTATTAGTCTATGCACCCCTACAGGGAAACGCATTAACATCTAAGACCTATGCTGCTCGTATTTACTGATGATATACTTTAGACTAGAGGCGGGCGCAAGCCACGTGAATGCGGTGAATCCAGCGTGAATGTGAGTAGGAGCCAATTTTGATCACGTGAATGTGGCTAGCGAAAAAGTCTTCGTGCGTGAGTGTGCGTGAGTTCAATCTTTGCGTGAGTGTGTTTGCGTCACGCATATCTTCGAATGTTTGATTTCATTTAATTCCCCTCTTATAAAACTTCGTTAATCATCTTTTGTATTTCAAGGAGTTCAGCTACAAGTCAAGGACTGGTTTCCACGCCTGGAAGAATACTAGTGGGAATAAGAAGCAGACTTCTTTGAGATAAAGGAGATCAAATGTTGATCATTAAAAGTCTTTTGTTAAATTTAATAAACAAAGATACTCAATTTAACTTATGAATTTGTATTTATCTATAGTAAGTATCTAATTTGGGAATTTTGTTCTATTTAAAGTATGTACATAAAAACATTGTTTTCACGAAAGTTGTTTTGGACGTATTTTTTAATATTGGTTTGACAATAATGCAAATGGTTCATGCTAAACCCCCGTTTGTACGGGAGTAATTTGTACGTGATTGCCGTGAATCACGCCGTGGATCAAATTAGGCTCGCGTGAGAGTGCGTGAATGTGTGAAAATATCCTCGTGCTTGGTCATGAATAAGTGACGGTCCTCTTTTCGTGATCGTGCGTGACCGTGAGTCAAAACTTAGTCACATGCCCATCTCTAATACAGAAACCATTGTGTGATCTGTGCGACAAATTACTGCAATATTTCAAGAATAGAGATAGAATTAGTGAAGACTGATTTGTCCGAGAACTAGAACAAAACTAAATTAATGGTTTCCATGAACATGGATTCCTTTAGATTGACACAACACGTGAATGCGGGCTTAAGCCCCGAATTCAGTTTTCACGAACTTTTCGTTGCCAGAAAAATTTATTGAACCGTAAATAATTTCGTTCACTTTTCATTTGATAGGTACACAATTACAGGGTTGTTGTGCCAATGTTATTTCGTAGAAAAACAATTGCTTGATAAATATTTGAGATCGTAGATTTGACATTTCGATTATTTTAACAAACAAAAGTAACGCACATGCGTTTAAAAGAAAATGGAGTACGACGAGGAATTATTAATGAAATATTTGCCAGGTAAATCGGAATTATGTGGTAACTCTCTGAATCAAAATTGTCCGTTTAGTGATAGGTTCGGAGCTAAATCTAAATTTCTCATTGCCTTTTAAACGCTATGTAACAAACAGCCTAAAATTATGGTTCGCAAATTTTCAGGTGACTCTTCGTTTGGTAGTACGCAGCTGAAAAGAAATACAAACAGAATTTTAGTTATTTTCTGTCTATTACAGGGTTGTTTACAAGCCCCATTGAAGACTTTTTTCTCTACCACAAACAAAAATTAATGTACTGACAATTGTTAGGTTAAGGAATTTGTAATATTTTCAAAGAAAATTATTGAAAATATTAATTGTGTGCTGTGAACTGAAAAAATTGGTGATAAATAACGTTTTGCAAAATAGTTACATGCAACAAGCCATAGAGTAATAACGTATAGAGTAGCCAATTGTCTCAGTAAATTGATGACATTTGTTGTGCTGCAGATGGGCGGTTGGATGTTAGAAAGTATTGCTTTAATAATACCAGATAGAGGCAATGGCTCAAACCAACCAACAATAAATCAGCAACGGCATTTCGTTTTGTGCGTTAATTTTTTTTTGTGTAAATACCTTATAATGAAATACAATGAAATATATCAAAAAAGTCCAAAATGCGTTTAAATTTCACAGTTTTTCATCAAAACGACATGAAAAATTTTAGTCAACAATTTTTGTAAGTCCACCAGATGTAAGTCAATTTACGTCAACTAACACTCTATCGAATAGTGCGAAAGGGAATGTCAGATGAGAAGAATGGCAGCTCTATATGACATTACTCTATGCAACAAGCTCACGTATTTCCCCAAAAATCGGGTATACCGGGCGGTTTTTTGAATTTTACTTAAAACTCGGTCAATAACCACGATTTTCTTAGTTTGTAAGTCAACATTTTTGAAGCTAAACGTCCAAACTTTTATTGTTTATGCACAAACCACCAGTTTTGGAAATGATTTTCCTCAATAAGATGATACCACGTATTACATTTTTTCGTAAGTTTTGGGTAAATTTTGTAAATAACGCTTTATATCGTTGCAAATTGCTATGAAAATTTAAAAAACTAATGATGCACTTTAAAAGATGGGTAAATTCCAAGCAATTTTGTAAAAAATAATTTTAAATTTGCGGTTACTGTTCCAGAGTTATATCATTTTAAAGCCTTTTACCCATTGTATGAAACTAATAATATTTTTTAATTTTATAGTTTAAGCTCGAATACCAATAAAAAGGCCGGATTAATAAAAATCATCCCTGATGAATTTGAAACTAATAATATTATAATCTGTTTGCTATTTTTGCATTGGATTTGCTTTAAATTTCTATGAAAATTTAAAATACTAATGATGTACTTTAAAAGATGGATAAATTCCAAGCAATTTTGTAAAAAAAAAATTTCAATTTGCAGTTACTGTTCCAGAGTTATGCCACTTTAAAACTCTTTACCCATTGAATGAAACTAATAATACTCTAAACTGTTTGTCTTATTCCAAATTAATTGTATTATTCCAAAAATCTACATGCGCTAAGTGACGACAAAGAATTACACGCAGCAAAACATGGCCGCGGCTACATATTGCAGGAACCATATACATATATGATTGGAATCCAATGCTTGCTCTGCGTGTAACTCTTTGTCGTTATTTAGCGCATGTAGGTTTTTTTCATGAATATAGTGTTTAAAGCAAATTCGGTGAAAAATTGGCAAATAGTTTAGAGTATTATTAGTTTCATACAATGGATAAAGAGTTTTAAAATGGCATAACTCTGGTACAGTAACTGCAAATTCAAAATTTTTTTCCACAAAATTGCTTGGCATTTATCCGTCTTTTAAAGTGCATCATTATTGTTTTAAATTTTCATAGAAATTTAAAGCAAATCCGATGCAAAAATGGCAAACAGTTTATATTATTTGTTGGTTCATACAATGGGTAAAAGGCTTTAAAACGGTATAACTCCGGAACAGTAACAGCAAATTCAAAATTGTTTCTACAAAATTGCTTGGAATTTATACGTCTTTTAGAATGCATTATTAGTTTTTTAAATTTGTGTAGAAATTTTAAAAGTTATAAAGCGTTGCTAACAAAATTTATTCAAAATTTACGGAAAAATTTAATACGTTGTACCTCATTGAGCAAAATCATTACCTAAACTGGTGGTTTATGCATATACAATAAAAGTTTGAACGTTTTGCTTTAGAGTTGGGTAGTTCATGAACTATATAGTTCATTTAGGGTGACCAGACATCACTCTTTTGCTGAGAGACCACATGTTCGATACGGCGACTAGGTACCTGATTGTTTTGTCTGGGCACCTTAAATGAACGAGTTCGAGAACTAGTGAACGAATTCGACACAAGTCTATTTTGCTTCAAAAATGTTGACTTACAAACTAAGAAAATCGTGGTTATTGGTCGAGTTTTAAGTAAAATTCAAAAAACGTTCGGAATACCCGATTTTTGGGGAAAATTTTGACTTGTGCGACCGACCTCTAAACCTCTTCCGAAAAATTTGAAAAAAATCTCAAAAGTACTTTACCCTATAAGCTTTCCATTCAAGTTTGAGCAACCATGAAAATCGAAAAGAAAAATTTTTTGGGACACCCTATTGACCAACTGTAGAGTAATTGCGATGAATCGAATCTATTGGACAAATATGTTTGTTATCTTTGCTGTGTAAGGCACCTGACCTGAACACAACACTATCTCCCAATATTATTGATTTAATTTTCAGAAATTGAAGCTATCTTCCGTTCTATACTACATATAAAATGCTAACTCCTTCAAATAACAATTATGAATTTATGGCGCAGTCTCATTAGTTATCGCGTAAAAATTATTCCTGGAAATTTCAAAAAAATGCTAAATCTCAAATGTGAATCATATAAACTATACAGGGTGATTCATGAAGTTCCGGACAAATTACTCCAGCGTATTCCTTGGCTCATTTCATGAAGAAAAGTCCACTAGGACCATGTCCGAAAATGCAAGGGTGCAAAATGGCAGCGGGTTCAAAATTTTCGGATTGGCGTTCGGAGGGTAATAGGGTAAAGTTGCCACCTTCTGAGCCAGTGGTCGGATTTTTTGGGCTTGTTGGAAAGGTCTTTAAGAGGCCTTTCAGAATCAATAATAAATAAAATAGAAAAAAGTCAAATCGCTGAGATACAGAGCTTTCGGAAAAAAAATGGAAAAAAAATTCACATAACCTCAATTTGCTCAGCCAGATGGCAGGTAACTTATGATATGAAAGATAACTATACCCCTTACCTTTCAAAAATGACCTAAACGAAGCCCAAAGGTCTTACCGTTCCAAAGTTATTACCATTTTACTGAAATGCAAAAATGCTTGTTTTTGTTTTGGAAGCGAAATAACAGCACAAATTTATTTGTTTTTGTAAATTAACAAACCACTGGCTCAGAAGTTAGCAACTTTACCCTACTACCCTCCGACCACCATTTCGAAAATTTTGAACCCGCTGCCATTTCGCACCCTTGCATTTTCGGACATGGTCCTAGTGGACTTTTCTTCATGAAATGAGCCAAGGAATACGCTGGAGAAATTTGTCCGGAACATCCTGAATCACCCTGTATTCCATTGTGAGATATATCCCGCCATCGATCAAACAATTTGGCAATTTCATTAACACTGCTCGACAAGAAACCTGAATAACCACGAAAGAAATGGCGTCCAAGTACCTGATAGAATAACTACCTAAACTAATCCCTGTCCCATTGAAGAGCAATCGGATAATTCGTTTGTACTTTCTAGTTGAAAATAATTCGAAAAACTGTGGACAGGAATTATGCACCATCCGACACTTACTCTTTTTCTTTAAATTGAGCTTGGCTTCCACTCCAACCTCATTGATCTTAAATTAGGACGGAAACCCCGCTAACCGGTGGTAATCAAGTGAAAGTAATGGACCTACATTCCCTTTAGGGAAAGCAATGCAATGCAATGCACAAGTGAAAGCATCAGCATTGTTTTGTTTCTCGACGCTCTGCAGTCACAGATAATGACGTAGAAGCGTCAAGACACTTTGCCTGCCGGAATACTCGTATTGTTGAGTGGATCATTGGCGTCGCTCTTATACGTGGACGTACAACCTAAATGTTTATATACAATACGTATACTTATCTTATCAAACCCAATTGGTATTGAGAAGTTCAATATTTGTTATTCAGTTGCGATCTACTTGTGGAACTGTGCGGTTGTAACGAACGAGTCGAGGAATCTTGGCTATGGTGAGGACACATGAAGTGCTTTGCTCATTGCGGTGGCTTTTGCTTACAATTTTGATGGTTGGAGCTGTCAAATGTCAGCAAAATGATTCGGCAACAACATCAGAATCGGCACCGGTGCAAGCAGCGACTGTCTTAACTAGGATAAGGTCTATGCGTTTGCCAAATTCCACGTTTCCGCTGGAGTACCATCTACATATAATGTCCAACATCCACCTCGGCGACCTGCAGTTTAAGGGCAATGTCACAATTGACATCGACGTTAGGGAATCCACCGACGAGATAATTCTCCACGCCAGCAACTTGCAAAACTTCGTAATTACGGCAACACAATTGGACTCGGACACCGTGCTGCGCGATCTTACTTATACGTATGACAGGAAAAGGCATTTCCTAATTATACACGCTCTGGAATACTATCAGGTATTTGAAGTCGGGCAAAAATACCGATTGGAGATACTGTACGATGGGGTTATGAATGAAATGACCACGGGCCTCTATTGGTTGGTCTATCGAGACGCTACAAATCAGATAAGGTAAGTAGTGAGTCCCAAGTTTACCTAGAAGCAGCTGCCGTTGCATTTGGTATTGGTTGTAACGATGTGACTCAAGGGAAACGGAATACAAATTTCGACTCAGTAGCACTTAATGACAAAGTTATGAATAAACTGCGTGGAATCGAGCACTGATAAGACACAACAAAATCAGTGTTTCGTCACCGTTTGTTCAAATAAATACACCAATATATGGGGATCACAAATGAGAGTTTGAGTAGGGACACGAGTACGAATACACAACTGTTTGTTTGTACGAGCATTATCTGTTGCAAACACACAAATGTCTGATACGACTCGTAGGGCCAACATTATATAATAGATAGGAGTATAATACATACATGCATGTATGAATATGAATATGATGATAACAAACAGCCAAGTTGGATGTAAACAAAACTACGCGCCATTAACTGCGGATCTTGGGAACACTATTGACACAATTGTTTGCTTTTGTTTTGCAGCTACCAGGCAGCTACGCAATTTGAGCCAACTCATGCTCGTGAGGCACTGCCCTGCTATGATGAACCCTCCTTCAAGGCGAACTTTACGATTCGCATTACACATGGAAGGATCTACCATGCCATCTCTAACATGGAGGCGAGCGCAGTTATCCCACACAGGTAAGTGCAAGACTCTCCCGACACATACGACATCCCCTCTCACATGTTCCATAATTGTGTGCTTGCAGTGAAAGTGATTTATCTACGACGATTTTCCACAAAACTCCACCGATATCAACTTACCTGTTGGCATTCGTCATATCGAATTTCGGGAATATATCTGAGACATATCATGGCGTGACGCACCGAGTGTTTACGCCACCGACAGCTACAAACAAGGGCGAATACCAATTGCGGTTAGCAGGCCGAACGACGGCTGCCATCGAGTCTTATCTGGGCGTGGCCTATCCTCTGCGTAAAATGGATCATGTGGCGTTGAACAAGAACTATGGGGCTGCTATGGAAAACTGGGGTCTCATCACCTACAAAGAGGACTGTCTGCTATATTCGCCCGACAACTTGCTCCTGGGCGTTAAGGCCCCGCTCACTATTGTGCACGAGATCGCCCATCAGTGGTTCGGCAATTTGGTATCCCCCGAGTGGTGGTCCTATATATGGTTGAATGAAGGGTTTGCCACCTACTTCTCGTACGTCGTTATTGATTTGGTAAGTTGGAATGCGAAATATAGCAACATTAACTAACATCCATTGATTTTAGCTTCAGCCAGAGCTGAAGGCAATGGACCACTTTTTAATTGAGAGCGATAAAGCGTATTACTACAATAAATTCTCAACCAATCGCCATCCCATAACGTTGTACGTGGAGGAGGATCGTAATATTGTAAAACTATTCGACACGATAACTTATCAGAAGGGTACGTAATGGCATATGACTCCTGGTTGGTTATGCTAAATCCAATTGTCACCTTAAACCAATTTCAGCTGCTTGTGTTATACGGATGTTTCATCACGCTTTCAGTCAGGAGACGTTCCTGCGGGGCCTGCGATTGTTCTTGACCAAATAGTAAGTTTGCTTCTAAATCGAATCTCGCCGAGATGGGTAAATAACAATTAAGTAATTTGAAAAAGCTTTTACCTTGTCAAGCCAGTACACAGTGGCAAACGAATTGGATCTGTTTGAATGCATGCAGCAGGCTATGCAAGAAGACGATGACATCAAGCTACACCAGTGGGTGGACCTAGTGCCCAACATGATGCTTTCGTGGACTCAAAGTAAACTGAGTCCAATCATTAAAGTCATACGCAACTACGATGATAATACCATCACAGTTCGCCAACAGTCCAGGAGTGCTCAGTTGGTAGAGCATTTGTGGATCCCCCTGAACTTCGCCACACGATCGGATCACAATTTCAGCCGCACAAATGCCGACTTCGTAATGCCACCTAGGCAAGAGATCACCATAAAACTGTCAGATCTGGGCATTACACTGACCGCCGACGACTGGCTGATAGCGAACAAGCAGCAGACTAGCTTCTATCATGTGCTGTACGACGATGAGAACCTCAGGAGAATCGCTCGTGCCTTGCGCAGCAACCATAATGACATACACGAGTACAACAGGGCCGATATATTCCGAAATATCAGACCGTTCATTGAGCACAATGAAATCGATTCGGTGGATGTGATTTTCGAGCTTCTCAAGTACTTGCGCTCTGAAGAAAATTGGCTAGTTTGGTACTTCGTGCAGCCAACGTTACAGCTGCTTGAGCAAAATTTATACGGCACAGAGTCGCACGAGCCCTACAAGGAGTTTGTTCGGAACTTAATTGGACCAATATACCACAAGTACTTTGCGGCTACACAAGAGTCTGGTAGAACGACCCCCGGAATGCCTGGGTCCGAAAATTTATTCCATCGCAGTCTGTTGACCACAGCTTGTGCAGTCGAACTACCCGAATGTTTGGACTATGTGAGGCGTCTCGCGTTCGACTATATATTCCAGCACATAAATATTGGATACACCATGAGAGATTCCTATATGATGACAGACGCAATTCTTTGCTCGGCCCTAAGGTACTTGTCCAATGACGAATTTAACGCTATCGTTGAGGTTCTGGCCGCCGCTAACCACACCACGGAACACTACGATGATGTACTGAATTCCCTGCATTGTAATGAAAATCCAGTAGAGATACAAAGATATCTCGACATGGTGGTTGGCTCCAATGCCTCCCACTTCATAACGAACGAGGGCGATTCAGTGATGCACATTAAACGGCTGTGTCGGTCAAACATCAAGGCTCGGTCACTACTCTTGCAATTTATTTCCAATAATTATAAAACACTTGTTCGCTTGTCAAATTTTGCAGATATATTCAATATTCTTGCGGAATATGTGGCATCCGACCAACGTGAAGAGGTATGTACAAATGCATGTTTGAATGTGTGTATGTGTCACTACCAAATGACTTCAAGCCTTTTTCACAAATTTTGTTTAACCCGAATGTAAACTGAATTCGATACAAGGAAGTTTTTGCACACGTCTCTTTTTGCTCGTTTCTGAAGAGACGTATTCACTTTGTGTGTGTTTATGCTTTGGATACACTGAGTACTTCAAGTACTTAACAGGATTCATAAGTATAAGTGCAACCGACATAATAACCCCAATAGTATTGCATTTTCTGGTCATATTTAACAGTATGGTCAACGTGTTGTTTTAGACTTTAAATCATTAATAGATTGCCTTTGACAATATTTTTATTTTAAAATTAATTTCCTGAATTCTGAAGTCACTGTAAGTAGACAAAAAAATGCGTGTAGGTTAACACCCTCTTGAAATTAAAAATGTAACAATATCGGAATATTCGAAATAAAATTCGTACTTCGAAATATTTTCATTCATGAGCATGAACATCACATATGGTTGATGTTTATAGATGAAAATGCAATCGAAGTTGTTCGCATCACTATCATGTTCACAAAATTTGTTGGTAATATTTTTTCAAATTCATCAGTCAGATAAAACGTTATCGACCAAGCTCATGCTCATGAATGACAAGTCTGTGGTTCGCTTTAAATAAAAATATTTCGAAGTAGTAATTCCATTTGGAATATTCCAATACATAGAAAAAAAAGACGACTGTAAAACTTTAACAAAAAAATTGGTACGTCAAAAATTTCAGCACTCAATTACATTTTTCATTGATATACTGACATATTACTCAAATATCGAAATGAAAATCGATAAATGGTATCAACAAAAAAATTCGTAAGAAATTCTCCAATATTTAACGAAGTAAATACGACCACATAACTTCAGTTAGAGATAAGTTTGTACAGGCAGTCGGTGGCGTAATGGGCTATACGCTGCCCGAAAAGACGCTGTGTCACAAACATCGAAACGAGCTTCCTATGGATATGAGTTCGAATCCTAACGCGGCTGTTTAATTTTTTTTAATAAACAAAATTTCTAAAAATACTTCGCATCGAAGACAAAACGAAAACTGAGATACAAATTAGTTTGTTAATATGTCAAATTCTTCATCGCCAAAAACCAAAAATTTTTGATAAATAACGTACAAATATTTTCGTAGATGGGTAAAATTTTGCATCGATTGAAAAATAATATTTTTCCAATAAACAACCTACAAATAGGGTAACCGATGTGTGATTTTTATTTATCACAAGATTTTCAATTAATATTTTGTTTTTTAATTGAATTGAAAAATAATTTTTCCTGTGTACCGTTCCAATTTTAATTTCAAGAGGGTGTTAACCTAGACGCATTTCTTGTCCACTTGCAACAATTTGTTTTGTTTTTGTTTCGTATTCTTTTCAGTCAAAGTGTCTACATATGTTTATCTACAGTAAAAGTAAACAAAAAAAAGTACAAAAACAAAATGCATGTGAATTTGACATAAGAAAATACATAAGCAAGAAGAAAGTTCGAAACAGCTGTTCTAACGAGGTTACCTTACTTATTCTACTATGGTCGATACATTGTTCTTAGAAACATTTTAATGTTGCTTGATACATGTTGCGAACAACTTAGTACTACACTGGCGGAAATATTTCGGCCATATTTGTCAAGCAGATTTCTGAATGGAGTTTTGTTAAATTTCGCGCGAAAAGTTTAACGTAGTACGGGCCTTTTACACAAAACCTTAACACAAAAACCTTAATACGGAGTAGAGCATGAAAGAGTGCGGAATTTTACCACATATGTACATTAGGGTGTCCAAAAAATCTCAAATGAGAACGCAATTATGTATGTATGTACATTAGGGTGTCCCATCACTTAAAAAAATTTTTTTGCTCAAGCTTTATTTGAAAGCTTATAGGGTAAAGTATTTTTCATATTTTTCGGAAGAGGTTTAGAGGTCGCACAAGTCGAATTTTCTACCAAAAATCGGGTATTCCGGACGTTTTTGAATTTTATTTAAAAGTCGGTCAATATCCACGATTTTCTTAGTTTGTAAATCAAGATTTTTAAAGCAAAACGATGAATCTTTTATTGTATATGCATAAACCACCAGTTTTGGTCAATAAGGTACCACGTATTAAATGTTTTCGTATATTTTGGATAAATTTTGTTAGTAACGCTTTATAACTTTTAAAACTCCTATGAAAATTTAAAAAAAAAACTAATGATGCACTTTAAAAGACGGATAAATTCCAAGCAATTTTGTAGAAAAAATGTTGAATTTGCTGTTACTGTTCCGGAGTTATACCATTTTAAAACCTTTTACCCATTGCATGGACTTACAAATATTATAAACTGTTTGCCATTTTTGTATCGGATTTGCTTTAAATGTCTATGATAATTTAAAACACTAATAATGCACTTTAAAAGACGGATAAATGCCAAGCAATTTTGTGGAAAAAAATTTTGAATTTGCAGTTACTGTTCCAGAGTTATGCCATTTTAAAGCCTTTTACCCATTGTATGAACCTAAAAATATTATAAACTGTTTGCTATTTTTGCATCGAATTTGGTTTAAATTTCTATGAAATTTTAAAACAATAATGATGCACTTTAAAAGACGGATAAATGCCAAGCAATTTTGTAGAAAAATTTTCAATTTGCCGATACTGTTCCAGAGTTATGCCATTTTAAAGCCTTTTACCCATTGTATGAACCTAAAAATATTATAAAAAAAAATATTATGAAATTTTAAAACCATAATGATGCAGAATGATGCCAAGCAATTTTGTAGAAAAATTTTTAAATTGCTGTTACTGTTCCGGAGTTATGCCATTTTAAAACTCTTTACCCATTGAATGAAACTAAAAATACTATAAACTCTTTGCCAAGTTTTCATCGGATTTGCTCTATATTCATGAAAAAATCTACATGCGGTAAATAACGACAAAGAATTACACGTAGGAAAAAACGGCCCCAGCAACATATTGCAGGAAACATATATATGTTATAAACATATATATGTATATATATACAACGTTCAAAACAAATCCGATGAAAAAAGACAAAAAGTTTGTAATATTATTAGGTTGGGTAAATGGGCAAAGGATTTTAAAGTGGCATAACTCTGGAACAGTAACTGCAAATTCAAATTTTTTTTTAGAAAATTGCTTGGATTTTACTCATCTTTTAAAGTGCATCATTAGTATTTTACATTTTCATAGAAGTTTAAAGCAAATCCGATGCAAAAATAGCAAACAGATTATAATATTATTAGTTTCATACAATGGGTAAAAGGCTTTAAAATTCAAATTTTTTTTACAGAATTGCTTGGAATTTCTTCATCTTTTAAAGATGATTAGATTAGTTTTTTACATTTTCATACGAATTTTAAAAGATTTAAAGCGTTATTTACCAAATTTATCCAAAATTTACAAAAAAAATTTAATACATGGTATCTTATTGAGCAAAATCATTGCCAAAACTTGTGGTTGATGCATACACAATAAAAGTTTGGACGTTTTACTTTAAAAATCTTAACTTACAAACTAAGAAAAACGTGGTTACTGACCGAGTTTTAAGTAAAATTCAAAAAACGTCCGGAATACCCGATTTTTGGGAGAAATTCGACTTGTGAGACCTCTAAACATCTTCCGAAAAATCTCAAAAATAATAAAGCTTGACCAAAAATTTTTTTTGGAAATGGAAATGGGAATGGATTTTTTTTGGACATTTGAGATTAAAAAAATGGTTTCCCATTACATCCCTTAAAGGGATTGGGGAGTGAACCAGTGAGCTGTGCAATTTCTATTTTTACACTCACTGATTGGGTCCCACTGTTTTACATCGATTCCGAACGTTACTTTGAGAATCTTGTCCACGGATAAGTACTCGTTAGTGTCCCCGTCACTAACCGAGATGACGGCCGTCGAAAGAAATGTAAGGTTATCTGATTTCATATCGAACCTACGGTCTCATGTACTACAGACGCTCAAACTACCATTGCACCAACTATATTAGGTTAGATAACATTACTAATAAGATGTCCTTAAACTATCACTTGGCAAGTTAGATTTATATATTCGGACCACATTTTGGCCAAGGTGAAGGCAATCTTCGGCATTTACCTCCATACGCTACGTTGCCGTGGAGGCCTTTCGACTGAGGTAAAACTTTTGATCTACCGTCAGATCATAAGACCCATCATTTCCTATGCGTTCCCCGTATGGTTTGGAATATCTTCCAGCCAAATGGAGAAACTTAGGAGATGGGAAAGACGTATCCTCATGAGCTGCTTGGGCTTACAAATGAGGATAGCCGACGATGGTTCGGTTAGAAGGCCATCCTGTGCTACGCTGTACAGGAAGGCCGACTTTGACAGGATAGACGTGTACCTTGTTAAAGGGGCACTAAAATTTCTAGAAAGGGCATCCTTTCTGGAAAATGGACTGGTCGAGAAGAGTTTGGTCCAGGACGAGCGCCTGCAGCGACTTCTTGAGTTAGGGTATAGGCCGCCGGTTGGCCTCGCGACCTTGGATAGAGGCGGACTCCTCTTCGTTGATGACAAGCTCCTATTCTATCATAGGAGGATAGGATCTTTTGACCTGGACGACATAGTGTATATTACGGACCAGTAGTGGCACCTCTTACCGTAGGTAGGGTTGTAAATATGTATATAGTTGTAAATATTTGTAAATAGTAGTTTAGTATATTAGTAATTTAAGTTTTAGTAGTTAGTTTGTTGAACTCTCCCCTTTTTAATAGTCCTTTTTTGGGGAAGCCTCTAGTGGGCAGTAGACTGTTTAGTTTTTTCGTTACGATTGTTTTGTATGTAGTTTCTACAACTTAAGTTAGTGTGAAGTATATAGTCCTGTAAAAATTATTAAATGTAGGGAAATACGTAAGGATAGATTTAAGTTATCTTTAAGAAACTTTTTGTCATTGAATTTTAGGACCAATAAATATGAATATGAATATGAATATGAAATTCCTAAATACTTGTGGAGAAGGGAGCTGATGAGATGCCTTGGTGGCCATCGAAATAGCTACATATATCCACCGAAATAATCAATTTCACTGCTTCTTGTAAAAACTATTTTCTATTGAATATCATTTCTAATAGGACAAAAAAGATCTTAAACCGAATTTTGATGAATAAACATTAACATAAATATTGTACTCAGTAAATATTACATTTGTATATATTTTTAATTTTTCCTCTAGTTTCGTGATTTACATCAGAAAATTCTGTCTGAAATGAAATCCCTTGATGTCGACAATAGTGACCAACTCTTAACTGTCGACTCTGAGCATATAGGAGCAAATGTAAGGACGGCAGAATCATTTGTGGGCAAATTTGGACAAGACATCAATGAATGGTTCATACGAAATCAAAATCCAACCGTGCACGCTGCTTCATTTGGGATGAGTAATGCTGGACCACATCGATTTGGAAAAATATTAAGTTTAGCCGGAAATCTCTATAGGAAATTATTTAGTCGTATTTTCTAAGTAAAACTTTTAAATCTTAAAATGCCCCAAGTGTATGAATAAAACATTTTACACGTGTATGTAATGTAAATGCATTTATATTTCCATAACCATGTAATGAACCCAATAAAACTTAAAGGCATAATATTTATACCATAACATGGGCGACTTTAGTACTTAATAATACTTATGTATACCCATTAGAGAATGCATCCCGGGAATTCCCCGGAAATTTCCTCCATTTTCAATTCCCGCTTTCCCGGGAAATTTCCAAAATATTGCAATATAATATTTTAGCAAAAAAGCGTAATTTAGTAAACTCTTCTTGCACTAGGGAATTATAGTTATATGTTTTAAATTACTGTACTTTCGTAAACTATTATGGCCTGTTTTTCAGAGCGAGTTGAAACCGCGGATTAGTAAAACTGAGACTAGATTTAATCTAACTTTAACTGTCCATTCTGTGTTTCAGTGCACAGTTAAATACATCACAATTTTTTTACTCTGTCATGGCAACCTTGTGCAAATGTCAAATATATCAACAGTTGTTTGATGTTATTTGGCTTTTTTTGTTTTTTGTTTTATGTGGTTGAAGCTTCTTTTCTTCAACTGAGGTAAGTCATTTGCATTAATATAAATTCATTTGAAATTGGTGTAATAAAATATAACTTTGTGTTGCAGTTTACCTTTAGTGTAAAATATGAGTCCAAAAATACAAATTTCTTGGTCACTAATGTCTTCTAGATCCGAGGAAAACTCATTTTCAAAACACCAAAAAATATCAACAAAATGTTTTATTGTTTACATACACAAAATTCTTCTTCTTGTTTTTCATTGCTGCTGTCAAAAGCCAACACAATCTAAACTTAGTTTAACTCTCACAAATTGGAGAGTTAAACGTAGTTTTACCTTTGACTGAAAAAATTAAAATCTGGTTTAAACGTAGTTTAACTCATATCCGAAGATGATCTCCGACTGAAAAACTGGACATTAGTGTCAGTTCACTGAAATAAAAACGATTATTCATTGCTATAATGAAAAGTTCTATAATCCCCACGATTGATGGTATCGTTGCTGTAATATAGCATGTTTTACAAGATTTTTTGAATCATCATCGTTGTGTTGCTCCAGCAACTCAATTGTTGTTGCTGCACCGAATACATCATTTGTCCATTTTGGGGGAAAAAAGTTTAATAATGTAATTATTAAGCTTTGAGGTTTAGGCATCTATTCTTTTTTCCAATATTTTATACGATATAACAGTATTTGGTCAAAGTTAACAAAAAAAAAAGAATTGCTGCAACGTATCAGTCATTAAAGCATCGAAACTCATTTGTATCAAATAAGGGCAACTCTATTTTTACATCACTGTGCATAACTGTCAAATTGTCATAAACTATTAGCTACGCCATTTGTCAAAATAAAAATAATTAATTTTAATTTTTCCACGAAATAGAAAAGTGGAACATTTTATAAAATGTACAGTAAAGGGTCGTTGATGTTAATGTTTGGAGATCATAGACATGATTAAATTTCCAAAACAGCTTCTTACACCAATGAAACATTTTTAACCGCAACAATGGAACATATTCATCACAGTAATGAAACATATTCGTAGCAGTAACGCAAGTTTCCAGATAAATGAAATCATTTTCGTTGCGTTGATGTATCTTCGTATAAATCGGAAAAATACTTTTAGATTTATATCAAAATTTTACAAAAAATATAAACTTGTAATTTGCCAAATTCAGAGATAATTTAAAACTATTTTCAAATCTGATCTAGAACGCTAAAGCGCTGATGAGAAGAGTCACAAACTTCGAAACAATCGGCCGCCAACGAGAGTTCAATACGTGGTTTCGACTGCTCACATTTTTTCTGATTACAGAAAAATTCGTGATCTGTATAGCTCAAAGGAAATCGAAAAATATGTTTCTAAAAAATAATTTCAGATCGAATCATATATAATAAGAATAGAATATTCAAATCTTTTCCAACCTCTATTAAACTCAATCTTCTACGCAAGAAAAATTTTAGGTTTTAAACTAAACTTCACTCTTTAATTACTTTGGTCAGTATTATAATTTTTCCATATACTTACGTCGAAGAATTCGTGTGTTTCCTCCCAAACGAACGATTGACGAGTTAATGTATGACTGGCGAATGATTCAAAACGATTCAAAGCAGATGTAAGAAAAAAGAAAGTGCAATAGCAAAAGAGCCTTCAGCACAAAAACTATTCTTTTTTTTCCAATGTAACATTTACTAATGTGTTCATAGAATTCGAACAGGTACCGTGTAACAAAAAGGTGTTAACACATCGCCCGTGAGATCGAACACTCATTGATTTTTTCATTATTATTTTTCTTTGTATCTGTCAAAACAAACCCTCTCCTGTACTTTATATTAGACTTGGTCTTTTGTGCAGGATGTAACAATAAAGAAAGAAAGAAATAAAGAAACCAACTCAGTATTGTCAACTATATTGGGTACTTTTGCTTTGGATTGTGACTAGACTAACAAATGTTGGGAAATGTTTCGTTTACAGGGTAGTTTTCTAGATTGAGCCTGTCACCAATATTCAATATATATTGTAGCTTTGAACCCAATAAAAATAAATTTAGAAAAGCTAAAGTGAAAGAAGTTTAAAACAGAAAATTTCTTAAATAAGTGCCTCTTCTAAAAAACGTAAATTTTCTCAAAAAAAATTACTATTCATATTCTTAACCGACGTACCTTTTCTTAAAATAATTCCTTATCTTAAAGAAGTACCTTTGCTTAAAAAAGTAAATTTTCTTACAAAAATTACCTTTTCTTAAAAAAAGTTACTTTTTTAAAATAAGTACCTTTTCTTAAAAATGTACAATTTCTTACAACAAATTGCGTTTTCTTAAAAAACTACCGTTTCTTTAAAGAGAACATTTTTTGTGAAACAAAAATCCCATTTCTTAAAAAAACATTTTTACATTTTCCTACAAAAATTCCTTTTCTTAAAAGTACCTTTTCTTAAAAATAAAATAATACCTTTTGTTTTCTTGAGATAAGTAGCCTTTCTGAAAATAAGTACATTTTCTTAAAAAAGTAACCTTTTCCTAAAAAGAGTACCACTTCTTTAAAAAGTAGCTGTTCTTAAAAAAGTACTTCTTTGTAAAAACAAATCAAATCTTTTCTTATTGAAAGTACTTCTTAAAAATAATACCTTTTCTTAAAAAAAAATATTAGCATTTAATAGAAGAAGTACCTTTTTTTAAAAAAGGATCTTACAAAGAAGACCTAAAAATATACTTTTTAAAAAAAATACATTCTAAAAAAAATTATCTCAAAAAAAATTTTTCTAAAAAAAGTTTATTATTTTACAAAAAGTATATTTTCTTAAAGATCCATTGAAATTATCGAAATTGTCAACAGGCGCCTTAGGCGTGTTGGAACTAATTAGTACATAATAATATAGCGAAAGGAACTTCATTCCAACCGGGTGTCCCCTGACACCTCATGTGATTTTTTTACTAATCGGAGTTCATTGAACGGAAGTTATGTTCCAAACATCCCCTACAACACAACATTTATCGTGCAACGAACCTACTGGTGTTGAATTGCTTACAGGTGGTACTCCAATTCATCCAAAAGCAAACAATGACATTAAAATAATGTTTTTATAACTGCATAGCAAAAAAAATCACCTCGGTGACCATAAAATTGGTGCACGACTGTTATTAAGACGAATTTTATTACTATTCAGATAACTATTGATTTTTGATGAAATTCACCTGTATGCAATTCAACAGCAGTAATTCGATTTAGTATATTCTGAATGTTGTGTTGTAACGTAATTATGTTCGTTACATAACTGCGGCAAATAAACTCCGATTAAGAAGTTCCAAAATGGGAAGTAGAATGTTATCACCTTTTCAGCTGCGTACTTACCTTTTTAAAGTTATTAAGAAAAAAATAGTTTAACACGTTTAGGCACTAAAAAATCTGACTTTTTTCATTAAATTATCACTATTTTCTCTGTGATGAATCGAGTGGCGCCAAAAGTTACCTGAGAAATTGGAGAACAGATCCGCCTTTCCAGCTGTGTATCATATTCATTGCAGCAAAGAAGTTATATTGGTTCAAAATCAAATTTTTTTCAAACACGATATTTTTTGGAATATTAAGGCGAGTTTGACACTCGTCATTTAAAAGCTCACAGACAATTTTTATATTAAATGAGAAATGGCATCGGGCATTTAAAGTAAATTTAAATGGAGAATTTTCAACTGTGAAACTGGCCATTAGTTCAACCGAATTTTATTTATTGTTGGTTAATGTATGAGAAATTCATACTACAAGCTTACACGTCAGGAAATAGACAATTCAGTTAAGCACACTTACTGGCATGACTAGTTTCGAACTCCGTGACAAGTTCATCATCAGATGCCTAACTGCTGTGCCTGAATTGATACCATCGGTTGATCCATCTTTTAAATACAAATTCAATTCTGCAATTTACATGTACGAATTAGTATCGATCGAAGATCCCTAAGTATCAACATACGAGGCGGATCAATAAGTCCGTGACTTTTTGAATGAAGCACAGTTTTTTTTGGAAAAAAAAGTTTATTTTTCAACATTATCTCAATACACTTATAGTGCTATTCTCGAATTCGTGACAACCTATTCTGCATTTCAATTACCTATTCTGGAATTGCTGTGATAAGATTAAAGCTTTTTTGTTTTAAAAATAATATCATTGTTACCAAAACTAAAAACTACATACTATGAAAACAATTGAAAAACAATTGAAATTCATAATTTTTCAATCTGGCAATACCTTTGCCTAACAAATAAATACTTATTACTAGGGATGGGGTTTTCATGCTTTCATTGTTGAACAATATGCGCCTAAGATATGCTCGTAGAATGTCAAAATTTGCCTAAAAATTAAAACAATTGCATTTAAAAATGTTTTTTAATATTTGTTATTACTCAAGGCAACAAAAAATATCACATTGAAAGTTCAGACTACGACGGAGCTACCAACTGGATAGAAAAACGAAATTAGAGAAAAATAAAGAACACGAAAAATTACTTTTAATATCAGTCGGATATATGAGGCTTATATAAATAAATAAATGGTTTCCCATTACATCCCATGAAGGAACAGGGGAGAACTTCTCACAATCACTGAGCTGTGCGCTTTCCAGTTTTCAATCGCTGATTGGAACCTACAGTTTTACACCGATTCCGAACGGTATTGTGAGAAGCTTTTTCATGGCTATATACTCGATAGTGTCGCCGTGAGTTTACCGCCGCCGAAAGAAATTTTAAGGTGGTCAGAGCAGGGTTCGAACCCAGGGTCTCATGTACAAGAGCCACACACACTAACCATTGCACCACTGAGGCTTACAGCGTCTAATATACGGGTCCATCTAGGCGCGAAAATGAAAGGCATTCTTTTCGCAAATTTAATGTCTTGTGTTTTGTGGTGCGTCGTTTGGGGACTCAAATAACCCAAATTTACCACGATATAGGGGGTCTTGTGAATCGGAAAGGAAGCCGGCTTTTGACCCGATAACTCATCGAGTTATCTAAAATTGTTGTATAATTTTTAGATAAAACCAGCACGTCGTCGTCGCAATCTTTTTTTGTACCAAGTGGATTCAAGAATTTTTAAATTTTTCATGTTCTAGTATCGACTAATTTCTTGGCGTAAGTTTGAGCCTCTTCCGAAGACTGGCTATTTTGTTATACATAGACATAGTTTTTTTTAAATATGTAAAAAATATGCATTTAGAGAAAATAAAGCATTTATCATAACAAATTAAAAAATGTGCACCAAGTCAATGGGGTTTTTCTGCAAATTCTGTGATTCATTAAGATAATCAGTGTAATTAGTTTTAGACTTTTGGGAAAAAACATGGATTGCATGGAAATCCCATCCCTACTTACTTCAAATTATTAAAATTTCTACATAAAAAAAAAATTCTTTAAACGGAGAGTCCAAACTACAAATTAACCAATTTTCCGTGTTTCCAAGGGTTTCAGAAAACTTGGTTCAATTCACATCGTATTTTTTTTCCAAAATCGCCAAATCTTTTTAGCATATGCATTGAACCAACTTTTCTAAAAGCCTTGGAAACCATTATTTCGTCACCTGAAATGCAAAAGGCCGTAACTAACAACATTTTCAAATTTGACTTTTTGATTGAAATTGGTACATAATACAAAACTACACGTCCTCGCAAATTTTTAGCCTTCTCCCACTAAAAACACCGACATTATTAACGAAATCCTTAAAAGATTTCCGAACAAATGTGAATAAATTTATTTTGTTTTTTGCTTATCCTGCACAATTTTGAAAATGTTAGTTACGGGCTTTTGCATTTCAGGTGACGATAAATTTTTTCGTTTGGACAATACGTTTGAGATATAGATATTGCCATGTGCTATTGAGAACGTTATAACTATCATTGTCAACTAAAACAAAAAGAGCTTTCGTTTGACATCCAGAATAGCAAATTGGTTCTTGTCACTAATGTATTTACTGTCACGACAAATACGCTTGGCACTCGGTCGAGAATAGCACTGTTAGTCCAACGTTTCCCCAATTTTTGTATCCATTCCAAAAAATAGGATTTTCGAGGTCCATAAAATAGGCATTTGTTTGATCAATAATTTCATCGTTGGAGCTAAATCTCTTTCCACCGAGCCATTTCTTTAGGTTTCGAAATAGGAAATAGTCCCTGGGGGCTAAATCCGGAGAATATGGCGGATGAGGTACCAATTCGTAGCCCAATTCATGGAATTTTGCCATTGAGACTACACCCGTGTGCACCCGTGCATTATCTAGATGAAAAATTACTTTTTTCTTGCCCATTTGGGGTCGTTTTTTTTTAAATCCTCGTTAAATCGGTCCAATAAGTTGGCATAATATTCGCCGATTATTGTTTTTCACTTTATCATTGTGTTGTTTTCATTACCTTATTGGCCGACAAACTTACCTTGGCCTTCTTCGCAGCCGGTTCACCCGGAGAAACCCAGTGGTTAGAGCGCTGCTTGGTCTCCGGAGTGTGTCTCATCCACAGTTACAAAACGCCGCCATAAATCCTTCGAATTGCGGTGAAGCCACACCAAACAATCCTTTGAAGTTGTCACACGATTACCTTTATGGTCAATTGAGAGTAAACGCGGCACCCATATTGCAGAAAGCTTTCTTAAACCCAACTTATCATTTAAAATCGAAACCACACTGCCATATGAAATGCCTATGGCAACAACAATCTCCCGCACTTTTACTCTTCGATCGGCCAGCACCACATTTTTTTCGACATTTTCAGCGTCATTTGTGCTTGTGCGACAACAACGAAAGTCAGTAAACCACTTTTTTACCATTGAAATCGATGGTGCAGAGCCCCCATAGTATTTATCAATTTTTCCTTGGTTGGATTGACGGTTTTTTTTCGCAAAAAATAATGTTTAATGAGCACTCGAAATTCACTTTTTTTCATTTTTAAAAAAATGCACAGGGTAGTATGTTTTGAACAGCTGTTAAACGCAAAGTAAATGACGGAACTTGCTCAAAATGTGACAGTAGTCTATTAACAGAATTCCCTACCTTATTCTCCTACAAAGCAACCGACGCTGTAAGTTACTACTGCTGCCTTCTATGTAGTTCTATGTCTAAGTTAAATATATATCGTTCTTTCTCGTCGATTCCTAAATTTAGGCTTATCCAGAGTGGGGCGTCTGGCAACAGTTCCACGCCGATGACTACCAATCGGCGCTGACAAGAGACTCACTACGTTCAAAAACCATTGGAAATTTCACAACTCTACGATACAGTATCTTACGCCAAAGCCGGATCAGTTCTCAACATGTGGAAACATGCATTGACCGATAAAGTTTTCCAACAGGGATTGCACAACTAATTAATCATAACAGATGGTACTTGATGGGAGCAGTGTTGCATTTCATATAACTACGAGGGAAGTTCGAAAAGTGACGGACTTATTGATCCGTCCTTACACTGAAAGGCCTATAATTCCAACAACAAGAAGAGACAGCTTTTTTCCGCAATGTTCTTCTTTTCCACATGCGTTCTCGCATTGTTGCAGTGCTTTGAGGTGAGTTTTAATCTATATCACAGAGATGTATTTTTCCGTGGTATAGCCCGGGTTAGTGTCAGTTACGTTTATATGAATTTGAATTTTTATGGCCGATTGTGCTAGAATTGTATTTGATATATTAAAGCCACCCAATCACTGTTTTTAATAAAGAAAAATTGAGTTGAATATCTCTAAGAGAGAATGAGACACAGCTCAAGCAGTTGGAAAAAAAGAGATGAAAAATTTTCGATTTTCAAAATTCTGTAACACGAAAATTAATGTACATTTTTTTGTGCGCATAATGAACAATTATGTCAAAATATTTTCAAACAAAACATAAAAAGAAAAAAAAAACAAAATTTTTGTTTTCTTCGAAATTGAATAAACCAAAAAGTGTCAACTTTGGAAATTTTTCTGAAATATACACCGCTGTGCGATTTTCAGTGTTGTTATTTCGCCATAAACGTTAACTCATTGCCTACAATCGGTTTTGGGAGACCTTAAAAATGTTTACTAGATCAAAAGATATTCAATTTTGGACGATTGAAATCGATTCTGAACCACTGTGCGGCGTGAGCTATTACACTGTGTGTAATTTTTTAAGCCACTCCGTGATAAAAGACCCGTGTCTCCCAGTTTTGCCTAAAGTCATGCACTTTTGTTATGGGCCCCAAAGATTTGGGGCCTCGGTGTAATTTTTGCAAAAAAGTGATCATTTTGCCAGGCTCATATCTTGCAATTAGTTCAGAATTTTGATTTACTCTCTGAGGGAAAGTTGTAGCTCTTGTCATAAAGAACAAAAATGGTAAACATTTAGTGTCAAAAAAGCTTCAAATTTAAGGCCAAAATCGCAAAAAACTTTAAAAATTCGATTTTTTTTACCTTTTTCTCCTTGTTTAGGTTCATAGGTAGCAAACCTTTCAAAATTTAAGGAAACAATCAACTATAAAAACGTACCTAAGATCTCAGTAAAAATCCTTCTAGAACACATAAACTTCCTAGGAATGATTCTTAGCACCGGTTACTTCAACATTGAGATACTATGTTATCTCACCGACTGCAGCAGCACAGGCAAAGCAGTAAGCTCAGCACACGCAACAAGGGACGCAGCACACAATATAAGAATCATTCCTAGGAAGTTCATATGTTCCAGAAAGTTGTTTACCGAGATCTTAGGTACATTTTTGTCGTTGATTGTTTCCTTGAATTTTGAACCGTTTGCTACCTATGGACCTGAACAGGGAAAAAATGTAATTTTGCGATTTTGACCTTGAATATGAAGCGTTTTTGATTACATATGTTGACAATTTTCATTCTTTATAACAAGAGCTACAACTTTTACTCAGAGAGTAAATCTAAACTCCGAACAATTTGCAAGATATGAGCCTGACAAAATGATCACTTTTTTGCAAGAATGCCACTTTGGGAGCCACAAAAAAAAGGTCCATGACTTTGGGCAAAACTGGGAGACACGGGTCTTTTTTTGGTATTTTATCACGTAGTGGTGTCCGTATATGGTTAGATTTGTTCATGTTGCACTGTGTTATTAGTCCAAAGATCACGAAAATAATCAAACAACCGTAATCGCTTCGGCCGAGAATGAATGGTCGTCAGAGAGTTAAGAGAAATTTTGATCGTTGATATTTACATTTACGCATACGAAATTTATAATGAAATAGTATTTTATATAATAAATGTATTCGTTGCAGCAACGAAACTCGCAATGACTCGATCTCTTATAATGAATATATTACACTCAAACTGAATGCAAAAGTATTACTTGAAAAAGCATTTCAATTTCGTCTACAATCGAAATTCAGAACATGTCTATTTTCAATGAACATGTGTAATTGGTGCGATGAATATATTTCACAACTGCGATGACTATGTGTTATTGACCTATTCATTCGAATATATTTTGGCCGGTTCATTTGTTCCCTCATTTTCGAATTAGCCACGCAATTCGTTTTTAATTCGCTTAACAACATCAGTATCACAGTTTATTTACCAGACATGCTTCTGACGTATTCGGGTAAACCAACTTTGCCCCCATTATTTTTAAGGTCGATAGGCATTTTATATTATTGATTCGATTAGGAATTTGTGAAAAAATATCATAGTTGATAACTCTGAAATACACTGTCCTAAAAACGAACACAAACTTGTTGAGGATTTTGAGAAGCGCGACAGCAATAAATGGCACCATATGACTGAGTTTTATAGCCCACAAGTATTACCAAGGTATAGTTGGAGAACATGCAATTTATAGCCAAAATCCACGTTCTGATCAGATTTTATTACACACTTATCTAAGGTAACAAGGTGCGAGTCTGAACAACCGATAATGGTAACTTTTATGGTTCCGATAGTGGTTATACTATCGCTGACACGGTCGGCTAGAATGTGCCAAAGTTTATAAATAATACGTATTAAAAATTTAATCTCAATTGTATATTGTACCTCGAGCCGGAGCCAATATGCATCGTTCGGAAGGTTTGCTTTTAGTCGCTGCTGTCCTTCTATTGGCAGGCGCTGCTGAATCTGCCGCCCGCCTCGTACCACCATTATTTCGGGATAGTGAAGTATGGGAAACTCCTAATGCTCGCGTGATTCCAGAAGGACGAGCTGACGATCCTGACTATCGTCTACCTAACGCGACCTTACCACTGCATTATGACATCGTTCTTACAACAAAAGTAGATGAGGGTGATAAGGCCTTCACCGGGAAAGTTTCTATCGACTTGGAGGTTGTGGAAGAGACGACATCTATTGTGATACATGCACGGCAGTTAAGCAACTTTACAGCCAAAATTGAAAACGAATCTGGAATATCGGAAGACCTAAGTGCAGAATACGAGCTGGATCGGGAATTCCTAACACTAAAGCGCAAGGTCACCACACCATTTGCCAAGGAATCCAAATGGAAATTGACTGTGGAATATACGGGTGAACTACGTACAGATAACGGAGGTTTCTATCTATCTACTTACACTGACGCTGAGGGCAAAGAACGGTGAGTAGTCCAGTAATAAAACATCCTTGATCAGAACCAGCAAATTGATAAGTGTCCCTCCGTTAGATATTTGGCAACCACTCAGTTCGAAAGTACTAATGCTCGACACGCATTCCCCTGCTACGATGAGCCGGCCAAGCGTGCAACATTTACCATCACCATAAATCACAGTCCAACGTATACGGCCATCTCGAACATGCCAGTGAATGATAGTGCGACAGTGTAAGTACCAACAGGACTATAACAGGGAAAGAGTCACTTAATAACTAAACTCATCTTCCTTTAGGGAAGGCAAAACAGTATTCCAAGAAACTGTAAACATGCCCACCTATTTAGTGGCTTTTATTGTGTCCGATTTTAACTACACCCAGGGTGTCCTTAACAATCTGCCACAGCGCATCTATTCCCGGCCTGGTACTGAACATGAGCAAGAGTGGGCCCTGGTCTCAGGAATGTTGATTGTTGAGCGTTTGGCTGAATACTACGAAGTCGATTTTGCGCTCCCGAAGCTAGACCAAGCTGCCATTCCCGACTTTGCTGCTGGTGCAATGGAAAACTGGGGCTTGGCTACTTATCGTGAGGAATACATGTTGTACAACAAGGACACATCTACAATTAACACCCAGACTAACATAGCCAACATTATCGCTCATGAGTATTGCCATCAATGGTTTGGCAACTATGTCGCCATCAAATGGTGGACCTATCTGTGGCTGAAGGAGGGGTTTGCTACCTTATTCTCCTACAAAGCAACCGACGCTGTAAGCTACTACTGCTGCCTTCTATGTAGTTCTATGTCTAAGTTAAATATATATCCTCTTTCTCGTCGATTCCCAAATTTAGGCTTATCCAGAGTGGGGCGTCTGGCAACAGTTCCACGCCGATGACTACCAATCGGCGCTGACAAGAGATGCTAGCAATAGTCCCAGACCAATGACTCACTACGTTCAAAAACCATTGGAAATTTCACAACTCTACGATACAGTATCTTACGCCAAAGCTGGATCAGTTCTCAACATGTGGAATCATGCATTGACGGACAAAGTTTTCCAACAGGGATTGCACAACTATTTAACCATAAAGTAAGTAAACTTGTCAATCAAGAGGAATGATCCTCCATTTACCTCCTATAATCTCCTTGTCTACAGTCAGTACAACTCGGCCGTCGAAAGTCAGTTGTTCGAGGCCATACAGACCGCTGCCAAGGAAGAAAACTACCCAGTTCCCGCTACCATTGCTGATATGATGGGTTCTTGGACGCGCCAAGGCGGATATCCCTTACTAACTGTTACCCGCAATTATATCGATGGATCTTTCACTGTCACTCAGGAGGCATTCTTCAATGACGAAACACACAAAGAGGAGAAAACTTGGTATATTCCCATTAACTTTGTGGTACAATCGAATCCTGACTTCAGAGACACTAAGGCCTCACATTACCTGCTAAACGAAAAGAAAATCAAACTAACTGACCAGAAAGTTCCGATCGGAGATTGGTTGATACTTAACAAACAGTCAACCGGTTACTATCGCATCAATTACGATGAACGTAACTGGAAACTCATTATCAATGGTCTGATCAATCAGCCCTACAAGATCCATCCACGCAATCGTGCCCAGCTAATGCATGATGCCTACCGCTTCAGTGCATCCAATCGTTTGTCCCATTCCATACTACTGAATATGTTATCCTACCTTAAAGGTGAGGATCAATATGCTCCTTGGTCGACTGCAAACGGTATTATCACCACATACAACCGATATTTGAGTGGCGATTCTAATTACAAACACTTCCAGGCCTTTATGGCTGACATCGTCACTAATATCTATGAAAAACTGGGCATCAACGATGTGCCCGGGGAACAGCACTACCAAAAGTATACTCGCAATGTTGTTATCAATATGGCCTGCTTGGCGGGCATCGAGAGTTGTCTGCGTGAGACCAACGATAAACTAAAGGCATCGGTGTTCCAAGATATTCCCATTGAACCCAATCTACAGACACAAATCTACTGCAATGGTCTGAAACAATCGGAGGACGATGTCTTTGACTTCGTCTACAATAAACTTATGAATTCGACTGACCAAGCATTGAGCCGTTCCCTTATCTCCTCGCTAGGATGTTCTCAGAATGAGAGTCAGATTCAAAAGTTTGTAGCCAGTTCCATTGACACAAACAATAAATTGCGTCCCCACGAAAGGCCCACTCTGCTAAGTGCCGCCTACTCGCGTGGACAAGTGGGTCTACTAACCAGTATTGACTTCTTAGACAGTAACTGGGAGGCTTATGCCAACTTAGACACCGGATTTGGCGGTGCCAATCCATTAGATTCCGACCTTCGTGGTATGTCCCAATATGTTGTGAATAGCCAACAAGAGACAAAACTATTGGCTTTGGTCGACAAGGTGAAGGGCAGTGACAAAGTAACCGCTAACCTGGAAACCGCCGTCAAATCCAACATCAAGGAC
The DNA here is from genome assembly GCA_963931995.1 of Phaonia tiefii. Taxonomy (NCBI): domain Eukaryota; kingdom Metazoa; phylum Arthropoda; class Insecta; order Diptera; family Muscidae; genus Phaonia; species Phaonia tiefii. Next base: position 15,507,952 of record OZ008367.1, read on the forward strand.
AACTACGATTGGCTGGACATCAACCGAGAACCCTTGATGTCATGGCTAAGCACATACGGCGTAACCAAAAGTGGAAGTGCTGCCGTAACCGCGTCAACTTTGTCGTTAGCTACAGCCGTAATCCTTGTTATTTACCGCTTTCTTTAGATATTTAAGATAATCATAGACCTTCATTTGTACGTATAAGTATTTTTGAAATAATTATAATTAGGAAAACTCATTAATAAAATTTTCAAATAAATCATTCTAATCAGTTGTAAATCATTTTTAATTTTGATTATACCATTTACAATCCCACCTCGATAGTGGGCTACAATAAATGGTCTATATAACAGTATGATAACGCGAAAGCACAATTGACGGAATTATCGGCTATAGAGTTAATGATAACGATTGGTCGTACTGGAGATGGGAATACAGAATTTTAGTGTTGGAATTCTAAATCCCGTGATCATGTTTAAAGCTATTCAAGGGCGATGTTGACCAGTTATATGAATGTGGTCTCTACAGCCCGAATGCGAAAACCAAGAATCTAGGAATTGTGTAATCAGTAGTTTTCTATTAAATCTCAAATGTAGTTCAACTTGCATGATATTTGAGGCTTCATTATCCGAAAGAATTAACAGCGTTTGTTACATCTGCATCCCGACAATGTTTGTCCTTTTCTTGCAGTGTATTATTGCAAAATTTCATCCCATTCCTATAAGAATTAAACTATAAATATGTCAATATTAATGAAACAAATTGTAAGATCTGGTACAGTTTAGCGATTTGGTTCAAAGCGCTTCGTGCATTACTTATGAAGCAGATTTGGAGAGCATTGCGAATTCACAACTTAAAATACCAATTCGCTTGTAATTATTTACTTCGGTGGCCTCAAACAACCCAGAGGCGTCAAGGGCCTTACAAAATGAGGATAGCATCGATCTTCAGATTTTCTCCTCCAGTTGGTAAGACCAAGCTCTCGCAGGCAATATTCCATCTGGTCTTTCCAGCGAAGTCATTGTCGTCCTATTTTCCGATGTCCTTCGAGTGCGTCTTCGAATACCTTTCCCTTTTTCATTGTCTGACTGACATAGCCTCGCCAGCGTAAACGCGCTATTTTGATACTCTTAGTTACCTAGATGTCGGGATACAGATTATACAGCTCATGGTTCATCCTTCGTCGATACTCGCCGTTTTCTGTTATATGACCATATATTTGTCGGATCATTTTTCTGTCTGAGAGCCCCAGTGATCACAAAATTAAAAAAATCCCAGTGATGTTTCATCAGCATTCGATATGACCCAGGTTTCTGTGACATAAAGCAAGACAGGTTGCATGAGAGTTTGATATAGTTGAATCATCGTTTCTCGAGAGAGGGACTTATCCCTGAAGTGCTTGCTAAGGCCGAAATAACACCTGTTTGCCAGCACAGTTCTCCGTTTGATTTTTAGGCTGACGTTATTACTTCTATTCAGGGTGGATCCGAGGTAAATGAATTCGTCCACTACCTCCGAATTATAACGGTTATCAATGTTCACCCTGCCATCCGATCGGGTGGATGTTCTTCTCCTCGAAACCATTAATTTTGTCTTGTCCTCATTTACTGCCAAACCCACCTTTTCTGATTCCTTCTCAGATTTCGCTCAATGATATCTAAATCATCAGCATACGCGCGCAGCGTGTGACTTATGCTGCTGATAGTTTAGTTCAGTTTTTTTTTGAAGAGATCGCGACATAGGGTTTCGCCCTGCCTGAGGCCTCGCCTCGTACTAAATGGTTCGGTGAGATCTTTACTGAGAATTTCGTGTTGGTCAGTGGAATTCTACACACGCGTGTCAGCTTAGCAGGAATACCAAGTTCCGACATAACTTGGTACAGTTTTCCCCACTATCGCACGCTATCGCAGGCAACCGTATAATCTACAAAGAAGTGGTAGGTGTCGATTTGTTTTGTGTGGGGTTTCTCCAGGATTTGTCGTACTGTGAATAGTTTATCGTTAGTTGACTTTCCAGGCCTAAAGGTCCGATCAGGTATGCAAAAACGGTTTCAGTCATTCGGATTAAAAGCTTATTCTTTGAACCGTCGGTGGTTCAATGGGTAGTGTACGCGCCTCTTGTACTTGAGATCCTGGGTTGGATCCCTGCTCTGACCACCTTAAATTTCTTTCGACGGCGGTCACCTCGCATAGTGACGGCGACACTATCGAGTATTTAGCCATGAAAATGCTTCTCAAAAATACCATTCGGAACCGGTGTAAAAGTGTAGATCCCAACCAGTGATTATAAAACTAGAAAGCGCACAGCTCACGGGTTGTGAGAAGCTCTCCCCGATTCCTTCAAGGGATGCAATGGTAAACGATTTATTTTTTAGGTACATATTCTCGGGCCATCGTCCTATATGTGCTCAACACCCTCATCTATATTGAAGCCTTCTGGAACAAGAAAGGCAAAGAAATGATCTCCACGTGTTCGCAACATACTCTGCACATCTATGACAAGACTCTCTACAAAAAATGAGGTCTCTACAAAAAGTGAAGCCCTGATCCATTTCCGTTGGTTTGGCTTTGTAGTTTTCGGTAGAGTTTTTGGGCATCATTCTTCCTTCCGTAAGATTCAATTTTCTCTCTCATACGTTTTCTTCACAACCGTATTTTCTTCTTAAATAAACGGGTTTCCTCTCTCCTCTACTACTTATACCGCTCTGTCGCAGCTCGCGTTGTAACTGATTGAAGCATTGCCATACTCTTCATCGTACCTTGGTTTGTCTTTAAGGAGTTTTTCATAACCAAGTACGGTCTCTGCAACAGTTTTGATAGAATGGGAAATGTACTTCCGCTGCGCTTCAGGATCATGAGGCGGGGGTGCGTTCTCTGACTGAGCTTCTCTACATAGGCTGTGCCTATCTGTGGTAATTGCAGTTTCTGATGTCCAGCTTTCCATATGTCTGATTTCTGGTTTCATTTGATGCAACGAGGTAGTGTGATCCGAATCGATATTAGCTCCTCGAATCACACGTATGTCCATACCTCATTTCATCAATTACCAGATGACCAATCTGGTTCTGCGTCTGTTGATATAAGTAACCTTATGGAATCTCGTACTACTGACAACCATGTTTTTCACCACGAAAAACCTAACAGACTCATTCCATTATCGGAAGTGATGGCGTGTAGACTGAATTTACCAATGGTTGGTTCAGTCATGTTCTCTGCCGACTTTAGCACTAAAAAATCTTTAACACCGGTCGTATGTTTCCTGTAGGCGCTCACAGAACATGTCCTTGGTGTCATCGTATTTTTCTTCCGTCGGGGCGTGTACACAAATATTTAGCTCTTATGCGGATGGTGGCTATACGTTAAACCTTGAGACCAGAAGTCGCAGTCTCTTGCCAACTTGAAACCCGCAACCAAGTTCCCTTTTTTTCATGGCGACTGTAGTATGTATATGTCACAGTTCTTCTTCCTTGTACAGCCATGACCTGTCCATCGCATCTCCTGGATAGCAGTAATATCAGCCTTATATATCTTAAGGACAGCTGCCAATTGGATAGTTGCACTGGGTTTATAGTGTTCTAACAGTACAAGTGCATATTCGTAAATCGTGGTCCTTGTAACGTTTGCGGGAGTCGTCATCAAATAGGGGGTTTTATGTTTCTTATTCCCATTTTGTAAGAGTATTATGGACCGTTACGACGGAACGCAAGCCCACCTCACTACGGTATTTCATTTTACCTACTGCCAGGATGATTATGTTTCAGCCGCTCATTATGGATCGGGCGCTGACCAGAATGCAGTGTGTCGAAACTGGATTTTTGGTCCTTTACTTTTGATTCGCCGTTTGACAGTAGTGTTGGCAAATATGATCAGGAAGTAGACGACCAGAAGATGTGCACAATTTGGCAACCCTCGTAAAAGAGAACCAAAAAGTGGTCACAATTCACTCAAACGCATTTCTCTCTCGCGTCATATCTTGATTATTTCACACTTTTTGCAAAGTTTATGTAATTTTACTTTAACATGGTTGGCATTTGCATAGTTATATATAAGTAACTACAACTAGCTGGCCCGGCAGACTTCGTCCTGCCTACAAAAGTATTGATTTAGATATTATCTTATTCGATCAGATCAAAGTACTTATTTTTTGATGCACTTGAATAGATTCGAAAAAGGAAATGATTATTACCCGCAAATTTCACTTTTTATTGTTTTTAATATTTAGTACTACATCCTTTTTTCAAGAAATTGAAAAAATCCTGTTCGTAAGGCTGGTTAGGTTTTTAATAAAATGTTTTGACTTGTAACAACAGCCGTAAATAACTATCTGACAACTACTTTCCTTAAGGGTAAATGCTAAAGGAAAGCTGAAAATGGACTTAATTACATATGATATTTGATATAAACACCCAACTTTGTTCCTATACCAGAGAAAATAAAAAAAATTCCCATTACATTCCATGAAGGAAGTGCGGAGAGCTTCTAGCAATGGGTAAGCTGTGCGCTTTTTATATTGAGACTCACTGATTGGGACCAACAGCTTAACACCGGCTCTGAACGGATTATTTATTTATGAGAAGCTTTTGGATGGCTAATTACTCGATAGTGTTGCCATCACTATACGCGGTGACCGTTGTCGAAAGAAATGTAATGTGGTCATAGCAGGGATCGAACCCACGATCTCTTGTACCAGAGGCGCTTACGCTACCCATTGCATCACCGACGACCACGCTTTATACAATTTTACAATTGCATGAAAATTATAATAGTTATTCGACTTTATTTATTAAGCTTTCAATTGCAAGTGAGAATATGATTCCTTTAATATTAACAATGATCAATAATTAAAAAGGCCTGGATCAGTTTTATTTTTTGCGCCTAAAAAGTTTAATAACTTTTATATTTTTTATCCCATTTTCTTAAGCTTTTTGATTCAAAATAAAACCTTTTTAACAAAATGTACAATAAATAGGGTCATAACCAAATTGAATACCTATCACCTGGTGGTATTTAAAGAAAACAGTTTATTTGAATCAAATTGGTGAAAACCCCTTCACCACAAATCGTATTTTTTCTTTATTGCAACAATTTTCAATTTCAATTGGGTATAAATTAAAAAAAGTATATTGTTTGCACTCAAAATATTTTCAACAGACGAATATGGCTGACTCATGGCAAAAAAACTGTGAGTGGTGAATGAATTTTTTTATGAAAAACGTTCGGTTTGATATGGAGTAAACGATATGAATCGTAATCCAGAAAAATAAAACCCATCCCGCGTTTTTTACAAGTTAATCAATTTTCTTTTGCAATCTGTATTTTTTCTCCGTTGTAAATAAAGGGTCCGACATCTAACGTTTTTTTTTTTCAACTAGTGCTTATTTCGTGAATGGTAACACTTAGCTCATGTCTGATTTGACAGATAATTATCCTTCCGCTGAACGAATATGGTTGTGTATACGTTTGAACAACGCTGGGAAATATTGCGACATTACTTTGAAAATCATGGTAATGTTGCAGAATGTGTGCGAAAATTGCGTACGGATTTTGGAGGAAGAGAAGCACCGTCAGCTCCGTATGTTCGTTATCTTGTGAAAAAAGTTAAAGAAACTGGCATCCTCATCCATAAACCAAAGCGTGAAAAGCCAAAAATAGTGCGTACACCCGAGAATATTGCTGCTGTGGCAGAAAGTGTGCGTGAAGCGCCATCAACATCAATTCACCGTCGTTCTCAACAATTAAACATTGCGGAGACATCATTGAGACGAATTTTGCATAAAGACCTTGGTATGACGCCATACAAAGTCCAATTTGTTCAGGAGTTGAAGTCATGAACTTGGCCATTTGAATGAAATTATTTTCCATTATTAACCGGAAGGATTGTACTTTCAAATCAAAAAAGAAATTTGAGAAAATATTCAGTAGTTTTTTTTATAGCATTTTCAAAAAAAAAAGTTATTTGGAGGACCCTTTACATATAACAATAGCGTTTTTAAAATATATTTTTTCTAAATGTCATTTTTTTTTAAATTTTCCAAAGGAAAAGGATGATAGTAAAATCGACGCACTTTAAGTATAGATTACAGACCAGTGCTGACAACATGGTATCTAAAATATGATTGAAAGATATCACACGTTTGAATATTTAAATTCGCCACCAGATGGCGACACTCATTAATCTACAAACACAGGGTGTGAAATCAAAAAAAAAACAGAAAGAGCTGTTGTACGTACACAGCTGTTGTACACAGCTGTGTTCTCTTTGAAAAAATAAAATAAATGATAAATGCTAAATTAAAAAAAATGCTTGAAATTCGGATACATTCCATCCAACCTCAAAAATAACCTAATCTTTCGTCTCTTTCGAACTTTTTTACCTTCCTGATTAGACCAATATGATACTTAAAAAAAATTTGAAATACAATTTAACGTAAGATATCCACTTTTTTATGTCATGAAGACAGTGAAAATGGCCCACAGCAGAGGCCGTAATGAGACGTTGGGTCAAAATCGGGAGTTTTTAGGTGAAGATTGGCAAATATGATTTGATATCTTATTATTGCAAGTGGTTGTTTTTTTGTCTATCCTAGAGAAATCGCAAAGCTACCAAAAATGGTACCCAAAAAATACAAACACAGTACCAAAAATAGTACACACAAAGTGACAACAACTGACGAATTGTATCAAAAAGTGATGAAACCAACAAAAAAAGTACCCAAAAAGTTACTCAAATGTAAAAAAGTACAAAAATTGTTATTAACACCATAAAGAAAGATACCCAGAAAAGCCAAGTATACAAAAACGTTGTACAAGTAGACAGTCAAAAGTTCCCTTCACTCAAATGCCAACAAACAAAACGAGTGAAATTCTAGCCATTCTCTGCTCTCTCTCTCTCTTACTCTCTTCATTGAATAATTCAATACACGAGCAGCATTTTGATAGTGTTTTTGTATATAACTATACAAATTCCAACCATGTTGAAGTAAACTGTTTAAGTCAGTCAGTCAGTCAGTAACGCAACAATTATAGATAACATAGCAATGGGTTTCCACGGACATATGTCTTAAATATGCAAGGGATGCACGCCATACAATTTCTGGAACCATGCCTTTTTTTTACCACTAGAAGCGGATAAAACCTTTTGAATTATGTTAAGGAATAATCAAACAACGTATTTTGAAAATATGGTAAATATAAAATAAATAAATAAATGGTTTCCCGTGACATCCCTTGGAGGGATTAGGGAGAACTTCTCACAACCAGTGAGCTGTGCGCGTTCTAGTTTTACATTCACTGATTGGGACCTACAGTTTTTACACCGGTTATTTTGAAAAGCTTTTTTTTGTAATGGACGTCGCCGTGACAAATGTAAGTATAGAAAAATATAGATATTTTTTATTTTCCGTCAAAGTTGAAAAATAGTGGGAAAATGGATAGTTTTTAAATAGTGATTTACCTGGAGAAACACAAGGCAAACAGTATTTTTTTTATTTTTATACATTTAATAAATACATCAATCAATAGAAGCAATAGTTCAGTCTACACGCTGACAATTCCGAAAACGGTATGAGACTGATTGACTTTGCCGCCGCAAAAAACATGGTCATTAGTGGTACACGATTCCAGCATAAAGACATCCACAAGGCTACTTGAGTATCCCCTGTTCAAAGAACGAAGAACCAAATTGATCACGTGGTAATTGATGGAAGGCACTCATCCAGTGTAATGGACGTACGAGTGATCAGAGGAGCTAAGTGAGTAGTGAGAAAGTAAGTAGTGAGAAAATCGTACGAAACCAGACGCAGAGGAAGCTGGATATCGGAAAACTGCAATTACCAGAGGAAGCCACAGTCGACTCAAGGAAGATCTCGCAACTTTTGGCACAGAACCCACCCCCTCCCGATGACGATCTTGAAGCGCAGTGGAAACCCATTTACGACTATACAAACTGCCACAACAACCGTACTTGGGTTTGAGAAACCGCTTCGCAACAAACCCTGGTACGATGAAGAGTGTCGTATTGCAAATGATGAAAACAACGCTGCGCAATTGCAACGCGAGCTGCGACTGCGCGGTATAGGCAAAAAAAGGAGCAAAACCATCTCTTTAAGCGTAGGAAACGTCAGTGGAGCAAGCGCGAGCGTGAGAAAATTGAGACATACAGAAAGAAGAACGGAGCCCGAAAATTCTTCTAAAACGTCAAAAACGGAACTAATGGATATGGTCCAGGGCCCCCTTCTGTAAAGCCAAGGACGTAAATCTCATCGCATATGTGCAGAGTATGTTAGGAATATGGACGACGGTGTCGATTGCCCCCTCCTAACCAAGACGAGGTCAGAACAGCTATTGCCCGGCTTAAGAACACCAAAGCCGCAAGAGCCGATGGATTACCGGCGGAAATATTTAAGGCTGGCGACGATGAGCTAATAACGTGCATGCATCAGCTCATTAGCAATATTTGGTTAGATGAATGCATGCCCGGCGATTGGAGTCTCAGTGTACTATGTCCCATATTTAAAAAAAAGTGACCCGATTCTCTGTGCCAACTACCGTGGAATAAGCCTTTTATCTATAGCATAGAAGGTTCTATCAAGAATAATGTGCGAAAGACTAAAACCAATTATCGCTGACCTGATTGGACCATACCAGTGTGGCTTTAGGCCTGCAAAATCGACAACTGACCAGATTTTCACGCTACGCCAAATCCTGGAAAAGACCCACGGAAAACAAATTGACACCTATCTTTTGTCGCTTTTAAAGCAATGTCTGAGCTTGGTATTCCTGCAAAACTCATACGCCTTTGCAAGATGACCATGACGAACACCAAATCCGCAGTGAAAGTTGGTAAGGATCTTTCCGAATCTTTAGAAACTAAGCGAGGCCTCAGACAAGGCGACACCCTATCGTGCGATCTCTTTAACATCTTAATGGAGATCGTTATGAGAAAAGCTGTAGTCAACAGCTGCTCGCGTATGCTGATGATATAGATATCATTGGGCGCACAGTTAGAGAAGTTACTGCGGTGTGTTCGAGAATTAATGGTTTCAACGAACAGGGCCTCCACGCGATTAGACCAAAGCGTGAACGTCGATATTTCGAGGTGGTGGACGAATTTACATACGTCGGATTTGCCGTAAACAAAAATAACAACGTCAGCATTGAGATCAAGCGGAGAATTGTGCTTGCGAATAGATGTTATTTTGGGCTAAGCAACCACTTTAGAGATAAAGTCCTCTATCGAGTAACAAAAGTCCAACTAAACCAGATTCTTATAAAACCTGTCTTGCTTTATGGGGCAGAATCCTGGGTCCTATCGCAAGCAGACGAAACATCTGTAGGAGTCTTCGAGAGAAAAATACTCCAAAAATTTATGGCCCTATAGTGCACAACGGCGAGTATCGGCGACGCATGAACTATGAGGTTTAACCCGACATTGACATAGTTAAGCGGATCAAAATAACGCGATTGCGCGGGTTAGGACATGTCAGTAGAATGGATGAAGAGGAACCAGCTCGATGGGTTTTCGAAACCGACCTCGAAGGAAGATGAAAAATAGGAAGACCAAGACTCCGCTGGAGGGATCAAGTTGACGAATCCCTGCGTACACTTGGTATTACCAACTGGAGAGATAAGACAAAAGTTCGAACTGGTTGGCGATATATGGTATCTTCGTTTTGTAAAGTCCTTGACCCCCCGGGGTTGTTCGAGACCGGATAAGTAAGTAATGGAGTTTTGTATAATTTTACGTGAGATGTTTATCTACTTATGGGCCTTAAGGGTGCAAAATTCGAACACGATATTTTTATTATTTACCTAATATACGAGTGGCATAGATTTGTAATGCACATTTTATGTTGGCACGTGGACACAAAAGTGTGTTCTTCAGTGCTATATAGGTATGTAAAATAAATAAATATTTTCCCATAACATCTCTTGAAGGGACTAGGGAGAGCTGTGGTCTTTCTATCTATCTATGTACTCGTATCAATAGAGACAGAATGATCTTGAGCTTGAATAAAAAGTCACAAATTATCAGTTCTAAAATAACAGATCGAATAACAAACATCACCCTAGAACAAAAATCACCCTAAACAAACGTATCGCAATTTTAAGATGCGGGGAGTTCCCGTTAACATCTCTAAATTGGATTCTTGCTTTAATTTTGTTTTTCAAATTTAACAGCGACATGTGAAAGCTTGAGTCATCAATTTATGAACGAATTTGCGAAAGTTCTAAGAGAATTAAAAATAACTCCTACTCGCCAGTAAATAATGATTCATTTTTAGCAATATTTAATGTTATTTCCGTTAAATTTAATCATTGGCCAATTTTGCCTTGTTAGGGGTTCCCGCTGACGAAAAATGACTCATATAAATACATATGTATGTATGGATGTACTTAATCCGTGTGAGCTTCTAGTTCGATGTAGCCACTTCTGCCTAATGATTTACAAGGAGAATTATCTTTTTTTACAAATTTATATTTTTCTCTTGAAAAACTTGGAACAAACTAAATTCTAAACTACATTTTAATTTTAATAAATGCCATTACATTTTGTAATGAACGAACAAAAACATGCAATTATATACATATGTAGGATTCGATCTGAATTGCTGCTTTAGTAGATGATTTAATTTCTTAGATCAGAATTCTCTTGAATTAGCGAAAGAATTTAAACAGTCGGAATTAGAATTTGAACTCACATTGATAGATGATCGTTTCGTGTGAATTGGAAAGTATATAAACATCAATCATGGTAATTTATGGGTAACCATATGCACAATCGGTCGATTTATTAGATCAAACCCAACGACACAAAATAATCGCATTTGCACATATGTATGTCTGTATGTACTTATTGAATTATAAATAATAAACAACTGCAAGTGATAAGATAAATATTAATAAAATCAAATAATTTCTATGGAAGCACTTAAGTCGAACTAGTGTTTTTTAAACCTTTCAGACATGTTCCATCTCCGCGTACTATCGTACTCACATTGGTACACCCCAAACTAATCTGTTGTTTAAAATGTGTACTTATGTCGCAAAAGCCCCCGTATTCAGCTCTTTCAAATTTTGTTTACGAAATTTAGTCATAAATGTATCTTTTGCAAATATTTCATGCATATTCCTGTTCATACTCCATTTTTTTTTGCACATGTGTGACAATGCAATAGAAATGCAAACAATTACACTGTGTGTAATTTTTTAAGTCATGGAAATATAACCACATACGGACACCACTACGTGACAAAAGACAAAAAAAAGACCCGTGTCTCCTAGTACTTCCCAAAGTCATGCACTTTGTTTATATGGGCCTCAAAAGTTTTAAGGCCTCGGTGTCATATTTGCAAAAAAGTGATCATTTTGTCAGGCTCATATCTTGCAAACCGTTCGGAGTTTTGATTTACTCTTTGAGGGAAAGTTGTAGCTCTTGTCATAAAGAACAAAAATTGTGAACATATAAAATCAAAAAGGTCTTCAAGGTCAAAATCGCAAAAAAAAAACTTTAAAAAATTCGATTTTCTTGTACCTTTTGTGTATCAAAATTTGTATAAAAAATTTTTTGTGCTGGGCATAGCGATTACATTAAAGCTGCATTTTCTTCATTTTCATTTTGACGATTTTATCAAACAACTCCCTACCGAATCCGATGAGCAAGGAGAACGGTTTCACCAAACCCCAATGCCCATGGAAAAACGGTGTAAAGGCAAAAAACTCCACGCATTGCTTTCAGAGGTAATATCAATTTTATCGATGCATTGTTTTGCATTCCTTTTTTGATTGAAGAACAAAAAGCTGATGATGGAGGGCAGTGCGGAAGCAACGTGCCTGTGGACACCATAAATTCTGAATCAGAGTCAGATTCGGACGACGATTTGGACCCACAACATAAGAGAGTGCGATTTGCCAGTCCAGGGCCAACAACATTATAAACATAATACAAATATTTTTTTTTTTTTAAATGTTCGGGAAATTTTTCACTTTTGCGGCTACCTAAACGGAGTTAAGAATCATTCCTAGGAAGTTCATATGTTCTATAAAGTTGTTTTAGGTACATTTTTGTGGTTCATTGTTTCCTTGAATTTTGAACGGATTGCTACCTATGGACCTGAACAAGGGGAAAAGGGAAAAATAATCGAATTTTTTAAAGTTTTTTGCGGTTTTTACCGTGAAGATGAAGTTTTTTTGATTTTGTATGTTCACAACGACAAGAGCTACAACTTACCCTCAGAGAGTAAATCAAAATTCTAAACGGTTTGCGAGATATGAGCCTGACAAAATTATCACTTTTTTGCAAAAATTACACCGAGGCTCCAAATTTTTGGGGCCCATAAAAAAAGTGCATGACTTTGGGCAAAACTGGGATACACGGGTCTTTTTTTTGGTCTTTTATCACGTAGTGGTGTCCGTATATGGTTATATTTTTTCGTGTTGCACTGTGTTATCAAACAAGTGTTTCGTACAAAATAACTTTGGCACAGCCACCCTGTAAATTATTTTGTTCACGATATAATCAATGAGTGTTTTTGTTACACCGTACCTGTTCGATTTCTATGAACACATTAGTAAATGTTACATTGGAAAATAAAAAAAGAATAGTTCTTGTGCTGAAGTCTATTTGGTATTGCACTTTCTTTTTTCCTACATCTCACATCTCGTAGACGTCGCGCTGTGTAATGGCTCGATTTGAGCGTCGTGTCGCTTTTATATTGTGTGCTGCATCCATTGTTGTTGCTGCGGTCGGTGAGATAGCATAGTACCTCAATGTTGAAGTAAACGGTGTTAATAATCATTCCTAGGAAGTTTATATGTTCTAGAAAGTTTTGCTACCTATTTTCGAGGGATATCAAGTACCTTGGGGTAATGTTCCATGAACGGTTCACCTTCGTGAGCCATGTGGACTACGCTTTGCGGAAGGCTAGATTTGCCTTTTCTGCATACTACAGGCTGTTGGCGGGGGCGAATGGCCTGAGTACGGAGGTGCGTCTGCTGGTGTACAGGCAGGTCATAAGACCTGTTTTGGCGTATGCTTTCCCGGCCTGGTTTCCCATCTCGTCGAGTCAGATGGAGAGGCTAAGGCAATGGGAGCGGAAAATACTCAGGACCTGTCTGGGTCTGAGGGTAACTGTGATGGCGGATAGCTCTTTCCGCATGCCCTCCTGTAGGAGGGTATATGATGGTGCTGGTTTTGGGAGGATTGACAGGTTCATGGTGGACTCTGCAGGATAATGACCTGGTTAGGGCATGTTTCGACACGACGGATACGGACAGTCTTCTGTCACGCTGGTTCTTTGGACCAACGGACCTTCTGGCCCTCAGTAATGGGGGCTATCTAGGAACGGACGAGGCTTTGTTGTTTTACCACAGGAGATTCGGTACATTGGGTATCGATGATCCTGTGTATAATACTAAAGAAATGCTACCTATGGACCTGAACAGGGGAAAGAAGGTAAAAAATCGAATTTTTTAAAGTTTTTTTTTGCGATTTTGACCTTGAAGCTGAAGTTTTTTTGATTTTATATGTTCACAATGACAAGAGCTACAACTTTCCCTCAGAGATTAAATCAAAATTCTGAACGGTTTGCGAGATATGAGCCTGACAAAATTATCACTTTTTTTGCAAAAATTACACCGAGGCCCCAAATTTTTGGAGCCCATAAAAAAAACTGCATTACTTTGGGCATAACTGGGATGCACGGGTTGTTTTTGGTGTTTTATCACGTAGTGGTGTCCGTACATGGTTACATTTCCATGACACACAGTGTAATTAAAGCGATTTATTTTCTATATAATCATTTTGTTATATAAAATTGTTAAAATGCGGGATATTCGCGCGTAAAGCGGGATAATCGAGCAAAAAGCGGAGTAATCCCGCTAAAAGTGAGATGATTGACCAGGTTAGTTATACCTTAACTCTTCAACTTAAAAATAAGTATTATTTTAAATAAATCTTTGAAAAATCCATTGTTTTTAACAATTTCTCCCAATCTTCTTGTAATAGAATTTTCCAAGTTTTATTCTAGAGAGCAATGCTCAAATCGTCTACTTCTCGGAGGAATCATAGTCATATTATACGTATTTGATGCAAACGAGTTGACACAATAAATATTTGAAATTTCGATGTTGGATAATGAATATGAAACAGTGTGAACTATTTTGTGAAGCCGTCGCTTTGCCGAAAATACGCTTACATAGGTATGTAGGAACCTTAAAATGTGGAATTATACCACAAGATTTCGATATATATTACAGAAATAGACTTTTCAAAAGAAATTAAATTATGCCGTTTGCAAAACAATTGTGCTAAAAAATTACACCTAAATTGTAAAAAATTTGCAAAAATTTTGGGGAAATTGTGCTAAACGGCACATGGAATACTTTTTCAAAAAAAAAAAACAAAGGCCAAAACCAAAAAAATTGTGCCAAAATGGCACAAATTATGAAAAGATATTAACACTGGTTCCATGACTATTGTTGTACAACAACCACGTATGTGCTGCTAACGATGTGTGTGACGCTGTTGCATGTTGCATGTGTTCACTTTGAAAGATTGCCCTACCCGTGCCTATAGATGTTAACACATCAAAAATTAGGAAAATGTTCGGTTCACGAAAAATTTGATTTATTTTGTATTGAAACCAGTACAGAAATTTCAGTCGAGTGAACCCATTTAAGCCGAGTTCCATTAAAAATGGTTTATATTTTTTGCAGCCGACCAAGCTTAATGTGCACGAATGGGCGTTTCAAATTCGCCCACATAGCAGAGTGGCATTGCGAAAAATATTACTGTTTCGTTATTGAGAATTTATCGTGACTACCAGTCAATTGAAGTTTACGGGAGATATCGTATTGACCAACCGGAAAGCCGCCTAACTTTTGTATGGCAGGTAAAAAAAGGGCTTTGCCAAGTTGTCAGTTTTTAGTTGCAAGGTAGATTTTGACAAAACATAGCCGGTATCACATTTCTTCAAGCCGGACGGCCACCCAGTGGTACCAGAATTGGTGTGGAAATCTCACCAATTTTCTCCAGTTTAGTAAAAATGTACATAAATATTATATACGCCAGAAAACAGTTTGAGAGGAAAAATGATTTTGTACTAATTGTGTCGACTGGTGAATGAGGAACCAGAAGGGTGTGGCCCCACAATGACAGTCATTGGCAAAACATCATTATTTTCTAACACATCCCATACAGTTATGACAAATTCAGTTCTTTAGTATTATTTGTCGCCCATTTTGACCTTCAATAGAACCTCAGTACCACCAGGTCTGTCTGTTTACTGCAATATTGTACAATATTGTACAAAATGTTACAAAATGTTGTCTGTTTACTTCAAAACTTTTGCAACGAGAGAGCCAAAGAGAGAAGTTTTTGACAGTTGGATGATAGAGAACTTGCAAAATGTTACTGGAGGAATTTCTTCTATCAAGATTTTGCAAGTTCGATCAGCTGTTTTTTATTTACATTTTGATTGCAATATTTTTGTGTGAAAAAGAAGAATAAAGTTGAAATTTAGCAACGGCAGAGGTATGTAAGTGTTTAAAATTGTATTGTTTTTTAACGTCTATTGTAAATTAGAATATAAAAACATTTGTTATTGTGCTAGAAACGTCCATACATACAGTGCGACCGTAATGCAAGTGGCTTGGAGACGGAACCAGCAGAACTTTGTTTACAGTTGTTGCTGTTTTCGTGCAATATTTCACAAAATGTTGTCTGTTTACTTTTTGGAATAGAGAAAAAAAAGAGCGTACAATTCTTTTTACTCTCTGCAAAAAGTTACTGCATAAATCTTGCTGGAAAAGTAAACAGACATACCTATTATTTAATAAACAGAAGCTTCGCTTGGGACAACCGAATTAGTCGTAAGCAAATTTAGATGTTGTCACAACTACACTAGAGCGCAACACAGCGGAATTAGAAGTTGTCACTACCGAATTAGAGGTTAGCACAACCTCATTAAATAAATGTTGGCGAATTTATCAAAATGTGTTCATTTAGTTAGATTTTTTCAATATACATACATAATTCAATTTCCTTCATCTGGGATGGTTCTTATTTATTCGGCCTTTTATTTGCACAATTTTTTTCTTATTCATTCAAGACCATTCTATTTATATCTCTATTAATAGAGATATAGTTTTGTTTGCTAAAAAGTTTTGCAAAATGCATCCTCATTACTCCCGGTAAACCGTATAGCTAATTCAGATGTAGACACAGATCTTCGTCAGCGGTTGTTTGGGATGCATTTTGCAAAACTTAAAGATAGAATGGTCTTTAATAAACAAAATAAAATAGTTCTATCAAAAGGCCGAATAAATAAATATCATCCCTGATGAAATTAATTGATAGTAGAGCATGACAAAACTGCAAGCAATTGTTGTTGTTTTTGAGGCAACAACAAAACCAAGTCTGTTGGGAACCGATGGTCATCTGGACATGTAAGTAATGGCGATTTCGTTTCTGGGAAAAAATTCAACATTTGTATGTTCTTTTTTCACCAGGCACAACTTTGACAGAGCGACGGCAACATTGTTTAAATGCCGCCCCATACAAGGGCAACATTATTTTTTAGAAACGAAATCACCATAAAGTGCGGAACACAATTGCGACGCATCGAAGAACAACGTACGGCGTGCGGGCGTAAAACGTCGTGAAAATACGTCCATACGTCCACCATGCACACAATAGCGGCGTACAACGTAGCAACGTATTATTGTTTCCAATTGTTTTCCAAGTTTTGTCCTTCTTTATTACTTACTTACTTACTTACTTATCCGGTCTCGGACAACCCCGGGGGGTCAGGGACCTTACAAAACGAAGATAACATATTTCGCCAACCAGTTCGATCTTTTGCTTTATCTCTCCAGTTGGCAATACCAAGTGTACGCAGGGATTCGTCAACCTGATCCCTCCAGCGGAGTCTTGGTCTTCCTATTTTTCGTCTTCCTTCGAGTTCGGTTTCGAAAAGCCTTCGCGCTGGTTCATCTTCATCCATTCTACTGACATGGCCTAGCCAGCGCAATCGCGTTATCTTGATCCGCTTAACTATGTCAATGTCAGGATAAAGCTCATACAGATCATGATTCATGCGTCGCCGATACTCGCCGTTGTGCACTATAGGGCCATAAATTTTTCGGAGTATTTTTCTCTCGAAGACTCCTACAGATGTTTCGTCTGCTTGCGATAGGACTAGAGGTTGTGATTTCTCGATAAATTAAATTTCTCGAGAAATCGAGAAAAAAAAATGCTTGTCTCGAGAATTCTCGAGAATTTTCGAGAAATTCTGATAATTGAAAACAAAATAAAAACACCAATGAAAAAACTAAGAAATATGTAATATTTAATACAAGTATTGTTAACAATATTTATTTATTAAAACAATATTTATTTTGAACAAAAAACAAAACAAAATTCATTATAATTAATTAAAAAAAAAATCATTATAAGTTATTCAAAATTCTTATTCGCATAAATTTTTTTTTAAAATAAATAAATTAAATTATTTACTTTTTATTCAAAAAATAATGCTTCAAAAAGCAGAGACTATCAATTGATCGATCTGAGAGGCTTGTTCTTTTCTTCGAAACGAAATTTCCCGCAATTGAAAAATTCCTTTCGTTTTGCGTTGAAGTTGGTTTCACCGTTTGTAATGCTGCTTTCAATAACACTAAGTTTGTAGTAAGTTGGCCATTGATAGAATATATATTAATTTCCCTCGACAATGTTTTAAAGTCTGTATCTGAGATCTGAGAACCTTTGTTGCTTGCACGAATGTAATTTTCCAGCTGTTTTTTCAGTATGACTTCATTAGTAATAGTAGTATTCTGCTGGTTCGTATCATTCGGTTCGACTTCTGAATCTTGAATTTCCATTATTTCTGAATTTTGTGCACTTACCACAAGAGCAAGATTTTCATTACAATGTGATTCATCAGGTGGTGGAGGAAAAAGTCTTGCCATCAAGTTTTTAGCTGATTTGGTGATAAGATAAGCCATATTGAGATCTACTAAAGCCTTTTTTATAGGATCAATTATACGAAGAAATCGTTCTGCCATTGACTCTAAGGTATTCCACCTAGTCTTACAATCCAATAAGAGGGCTAGCTCTTTTTGCTCTGCGGCTTTAACGTAATTTTGCAATACACTATTTCTCACCGGTGATTTCCTGAAAAGTTTAACCACTTTCCGAATCCTTTGAATTGTGTCGTTTATGTTTATATCAGGATTGATTATCAAACCGTTAGGAGAAATTAAATCTTTCTGATTATCTTCTTTAACAAAAAAATTATCTTCCTGTGCATCTTCGTTTGAGTCACAAATGGAATTTTCGTCATCGCTGGTCTCATTATTGGATGTTTTAGTTGCATATAAAACCGACATAATCGCCAAATGGATAGCATGATTGTAGCACATTTGTAGATGAGCAGGTGATAATTTTCCATACTTTACCATAATGCTCGCTCCATCTGATGTAGTGGCTACAATATCTTTGGAAAAACAGATATCAAACGATTCCAATTTTGAATTCACCATTTCTATAATTTTTTCAGCAGGGCAGCTTCCTGTTATTGGGATTAGTCCTAAATTAACTGAATCCAAAGCTCCGAAGTATAGGTGGACGTTCATGTATCGCCGGTTCTTAAAGCTGGTCCATTCATCAATAGACAAACTAAATTTCGTATTTTCTTCCTTCAACGATTTAATTCTAAGAACTAGTTTGTCTTTTACTAAGCAATAATACTTATACACCAAATTCATGACATCTGACGGCTGCTGTGGTAAAGAAAATCCCTGTTTTTTTACACTTTTACGAATGAACTCGCTTCTAGTTATTCCCAAAATACTAAAACCATCTTTGGCTGCTAATTTAGCCACAATTTCTTCCAACGTTTCAGGATCATTATTTGCATTTGTGATAACAACAAATTTGTCAAGCGTTGAGTATGATTTTGAACAGCCTGCAGTTGCATAGTCATCTTTAGCAATCCTCTTCATGCTATGACGACCAGTTAAATGTCGATGAAGTCCAGTCGTTTGCGATGCTTTGCATGATATCGATTTTTTACACAGATTGCAAACACCTGTATCAATATCACCAGGTTTTTTTTTAAAATGTTGCCAACAATTTACGTAAGTTGTCTGTTCCATTTTATGGCTAAAAAATTGATATTAAAAGTGTATGTTAGGTTAAAATAGTCAATAAATATTATACTCTGAATGTACTTACGTTTAAAGAATGAAAATATTAGTTCTCTGTTATAGTTTGATTGACAGCTTTATGTTATAACTCACTAAAATCATATATGCACCTTAACTTTTTTTTGCCACACATCAAAGAATCAATAAACTATACAAAAAGTGTTTTCTCCATTTTCTTTTGCTGTTTTCTCCAGCTGTTTATTTTTAACGGCTATTTTCACAGATGTGTGCACTTTCCGATTTCCAAACACTTCCAATCGTGGTCACAAAACGACGTTGTTATGGGGTGACGGTGTAAAAAGGTATTTGCGTAGTCGTTATTCGATTGAATAAACAACACAATTTTTTTTTTAATTTCTCGAGAAATAAACTGAAATTCTCGAGAATCGAGATATTGTAACTTGTTGAGAATTCTCGAGAAATCGAGAATTGAGAATTCTCGATCACAACCACTAGATAGGACCCAGGATTCTGCGCCATAAAGCAAGACAGGTTGAATGAGAGTCTGGTACAGCTGGACTTTTGTTACTCGAGAGAGGGCTTTATCTCTAAAGTGCTTGCTTAGCCCAAAATAACATCTATTCGCAAGCACAATTCTCCGTTTGATCTCAAGGCTGACGTTGTTGTTTTTGTTCACGGCAGATCCGAGGTATATAAATTCGTCCACTACCTCGAAGTTATAACGGTTATCAACGTTCACGCTTTGGTCTAATCGCGTGGAGGCCCTGTTCGTTGAAACCATTAATTTTGTCTTGTCCTCATTCACCGTCAGACCCACTTTTGCTGACTCCTTCTCAATTCTCGAAAAAACCGCAGTAACTTCTCTAATTGTGCGCCCAATGATATCTATATCATCAGCATACGCGAGCAGCATGTGACTTTTGCTGCTGATGGTTTTATTCATATTGACTGCAGCTTTTCTCATAATGATCTCCATTAAGATGTTAAAGAGATCGCACGATAGGGTGTCGCCTTGCCTGAGGCCTCGCTTAGTTTCGAAAGGTTCGGTAAGATCCTTACCAACTTTCACTGCGGATTTGGTGTTCGTCAAGGTCATCCTGCAAAGGCGTATGAGTTTTGCAGGAATACCAAGCTCAGACATTGCTTCATAGAGTTTCTCCCGTATCGGACTATCGAAGGCTGCTTTATAATCGATAAATAGATGATAGGTGTCGATTTGTTTTTCGTGTGTCTTCTCCAGGATTTGGCGTAGCGTGAAAATCTGGTCAGTTGTCGATTTTCCAGGCCTAAAGCCACACTGGTATGGTCCTTCTTTATTACATTCTTATAATCCGGGGTGGAAAGGTCGAAAAGGAAGGGGTATTTCCTTACCTCCTCGATAATATTTTCATTTAAATTATTTCCGCTCATTTTTTATCAGCAATTGTTTTATTTTATAAATAATTTCACCAAATTTGCATTTTAATATCAAACATAAACAAACCGTCTGACACGTCAGATACAAACTTATACGCCGTACGCGGCGTAAAAAATAGAAATAGATCTAATTGAACGTATAGTTCGGAACACAATTGCGACGTTTCGACGTACGACGTCAAAAATGATACGCTGTCAAAAATAAAACACACATGTTGCTATGATCTCGCCCACAATTGACGACGACAACGTATTTGCGTTTTTGCGTCGTACGTTCAATTAAATCTATTTCTATTTTTTACGCCGCATACGGCGTATAAGTTCGTATCTGATATTTCAGACGGTTTGTTTATGTTTGATAATAAAATGCAAATTTGGTGAAATTATTTATAAAATAAAACAATTGCTGATAAAAAATGAGCGGAAATAATTTAAATGAAAAGAAAAATTTATAAAATGTAAACATATGTAAACATATGTATGTTGACGTATAATACGTTGCTACGTTGTACGAAGCTATTGTGTGCATGGTGGACGTATGGACGTATTTTCGCGACGTTTTACGCCCGCACGCCGTACGTCGTACGTCGATGCGTCGCAATTGTGTTCCGCACTTATGATGCAAAAACGCCAATACGTTGTCGTCATCAATTGTGGGCGAGATCAAAACAACATGTGTGTTTTATTTTTGACAGCGGATCATTTTTGACGTCGTACGTCGAAACGTCGCAATTGTGTTCCGCACTTAATAAGTTTCCGAATGTTTTCTTGTGTGTTTGTGCTTGGGATATTTTTCGAAAACTTGTATTACAAGGAATTCTCATGTGAATTGAATTTTCGTTTGCATTTAGTTCGATGAATTTAGCTATAGCAATAGCCAAAACCCCCCAAATGAAGATCTATGGCAAGGTGTGAAATTTTGCCGGGAATCATTAGGATGCATTTGGCAAAACTCCTTTAATAAAAAAGTATATCTCTATTAATGGATATACAGAATGCTCTTGGGCTTGAATAAATTAAATAAAATAAGTCAATTTTCTATATTCTTTTAAATAATTACAAAACAAGGAAATGTTATATTTAAAAAAAAAAGTGCTGCCATATCAAAGACATCTATCAGTTAAAGCCTCCTCTGGATGTACAAATTTATTATTTTTGCGATTGGAAACCCTGGGTTTAAGAATAAACCCAAAAGGATTAGTTCCAAGATGTTCAAGTTGAGAGATTTTATTTGGAGAGAGAGACTGATGCTCACCTTGAGACTGCCGATGTGAAAGTGTTTTTAAATTACATTTTTTCGTTACAGCAAACTTCTTCTTTTATCTACTTTGGTTTATCCATTTATCTTACGAGAATGTCAATTCACAATAGTTTTGTTCGAATGTTATTTAGTACACAGTAATATTCAAATATAAACAGTGGTAACAATATGGTTTCGAGATTAACATAGTAGATTCATTGTAGTTTCAAAGAAGTTCATTAGATAAAAGTTCATTAGTTAATTCCATTTCATAAAAATACAATTCATGTTTGATTTAATACTATAATTTATAATTTACTATTAAGACATTTTAGTTTTAATTTAAGTATAATCTTAAGATTATACAATAGACATAAGTTCGTTTTATCGATTTTATATTCGAAAAATGTTATTTATAGCGATTTTTTTAAGTGATGCCATATTCTATTCAGGCAAGAAGGGGATCCACAGTTTTTATATGTATGATGAAATGATCGGATGAAAAACCCCAAATGAACCTATCAATTTCTTGGACCAACACAGAAATACAGCCATTGATCCCGAGGCACGAGAACTATACATTTTCGTCGACAACTGTGTGGCCCAAAACAAGAATTATACCATGATGGGTTTCCTCGTATATCTAATACCAAAGGGTCGATTCGACAAGATTGTTCAAAGATTCCCAGAGCTAGGAGACAGTTTTCTACCCTGCGACAGAGCTTTTGGAATTCTGGAAAAGGAGATTCGATTGTCCTTCCATCATATCAGGATATAATTTTCAACATGGTAGATGGCTTTCAACAGTTATTTGGTTAACGACATGTAATCAAAGGAGCCAAACGGAAGTTCTTCGTCTCAAAGACGAGAGTCTTTGTGTACGAGAGGACTCAAGGTGGTTGTCCGATTGTCAGACCGGAATCAACGCTGGATACGTTGGAGGAAGTAGATGCCGCAGAAAGGGCTGATGGAGTTGAATTTTGATAAGGCGTATTTTTCACCAATTCCTTAAAAAGGTCTAAATACCAGAATATTATGGATTTTGCTCAAAATTATGTTGCGAACTCAGAATTCGCTTTTTTTGGAAAACTCACGTG
Source organism: Phaonia tiefii (assembly GCA_963931995.1). NCBI lineage: Eukaryota > Metazoa > Arthropoda > Insecta > Diptera > Muscidae > Phaonia > Phaonia tiefii. The sequence continues at coordinate 15,530,853 of OZ008367.1, forward strand.
TAAAGAATAAAAGTGATTGACTCGAAAGATATTCATTGCGGCCTAAATGGTTGAAGTCGGGATTGCCTCAATTGTTGTTTTAATGGACTGCTTCAATTCAGTCAAATTCCTTGGTTTCGTTTTGTAATCCTCTTGCTTGGCATAAAAATAAATGGTTTCCCACTACATCCCATGAAGGGACAGGGGAGAGCTTCTCACAATCAGTGAGCTGTGCGCTTTCCAGTTTTCACTCACTGATTGGGACCTTCAGTTTTACACCGATTCCGAACGGTATTTTGAGAAGCTTTTTCATGGCTAACTACCACACACTACCATTGCACCACCGACGGCCATAACCCTATAAAATAAGCATGGTGCAGTCAGGTCAGGTGACCTTGGGGGCCAGCGGAAAGTAGAGTTTCTGGATATTAATTTGTTTGGGAATTTTCGTTGGAGGTCTGCCATAACCTACCTGGCTATGTGCGTAGTTGCTCCATCTTGCTGGAACCAAATGCTGTTGAAAAAACTCCTCCAACATCTTTAAATAACGGTCCCCATTGGCCGGTACTGTTACGTTTCTTCAAAGAAGTAGGACCCACAATGCACCTTTATGAAACTGCGTGACTCGTTCTGGGTGCAGTTCCGTCTCATGGAGTTTTTCTGGATTAGATTCACTCCATGGACGACAATTTAGCTTGTTTACATTGGCGTTTAGTTCAAAATGTACCTCATCATACATAAACAAGAAATTTATCAAGTTGTTTTCTTCTTCGGCCATTTCCATCATTTTTTTTGGCAAAATTCCTGGCGAATAGGCAAATCCAGAGGGTTTAACTTGCTTGTAATTTGAACTTCGTACAGAAACAAGTTTAAGTCATCATGAATTACCCGTTGTAATGACCGTCTGCTAACTCAAATTTACGCCGATAAGTTTCGAGTCGAAACGCTTGGATTTGCCTGAATTGACGAAGCTACAGCCGCAGTTGTGTCTAGACGCCGAACATAGGGCTCTCGATTCCGCAAACATGTTTACCCACCTCATAATGGTCCATCTACTCGGGGGAGTGCCGCCAAACTCCCGCCTAAATTCCCTTTGGACGGAAATGAAGAACTGCAAAGCATGGTAATGCTGCATTATCCAAATCCTCTTTTCGGTATCCCAGGCATTCATTTCAATAAATCCAAATAGTAACCGGCAAAATGAAAAACAAACTAAGCCAATCACTCACACAGAAAAAAAAGTTATTTCATTTTCTTTTTGTAGTACGATTCACGCGCCACCCTGTATACCAAGCAAAAGGCTTGAAGAAAAGGAAACGCGAAATAGCAAATAAAAGTAACGTATGACTGGATTTTGTAACCCACAAGCATTACCAATTCATATGTAGACCTGACTTTATTACTCAGTTATCTAAGGTAACAAGTTGCGAGTCTAACCAATAGATAAAGGTAACGTTTATGGCACCAATAGTAGTTATACTAGCGTTGAATCGGCCAGCCAAAATATGGAAAAGTTTATAAATAGTGCGAATTCAAAATTTGCTCTAAATTGTATATCGTACCTCGAGTGAGAAGCAATGTGCATTGTTCGGGAGGTTTCTTGTTAACCACTGCTGTCCTCCTTATGGCAGGAGCTGCTGAGGCCGCCACGCGATTTTGGTGATACATATCGAGATAATGAAAAATGGGAAACTCGTAATGCGAGCTAGATTGCGGAAGTATTAGCTGATGATTCTGACTGTCGTCTACCAAACTCGACACTACCAGTGCATTATGACATCGTTCTGAAAGGCAATGTACATTACGCTTTTACCGGCAAGGTTTCAATTGACTTGGGTGGTTGTGGAAACGTCGAAATCTATTCTGATACACGAACAGCAAGCAGTTAAGCAACTTTGTAGCCAAAATTGAAAACGCACAGTCAGTTGACCATTTGCCAAGGAATCCAAATGAAAATTGACTGTGGGATGTATTGGTGAGCTACGTACAAAGAGTGGAGATTTACATGTACCTACTGACACCGATGCCAAGGACAGATTTCGATGAGTATTGTAATCAGGATTCATATTTCGTTGGTAATGGGTTACCCTGGGTATTACTGCCATGACTAATGGGTAGCGATCGTTTAACCATTACCCACAGGGTATGGGGAATGTAATGGGTAGCTACCTATGACAATGGGGAATTACCCATCCCGATTACACATTACCCTCAGGGTAATAGCGAAAATAATGGGTAGTTACCCACGACGATGGGGAATTACCCTATGGGTAATGCGGAAAATAATGGGTAGTTACCCACGACGATGGGGAATTACCCATGGGTAATGCGGAAAATAATGGGTAGCTACCCACGACGATGGGGAATCACCCATCACGATTACTCATTACCCACAGGGTAATGGGGAAAATAATTGGTAGTTACCCACATCGATGGATAATGGATTACCCACGATAACATTTTTGATCGAAAATATGAAAAATTATATCGGAAACGGAGCGTCCAATCTAAAAAATAACTAATTTTTGCTGTTTTCTTAGGGTTTTTCATAAAGCCGTCCAATTCGCTTATAAGATTTTTTTCAAAAAAATCGCCAAAATAAGAAAATCGCTAAAATAAAAAAAAGGCTATAACTCGGAAAAGGTGCGTCCAATCAAAAAAATAAAAAATGTTTTACCTCCAACAGAGGCTTTAACCAATGGATGTCTTCAATATGGCATCACTATCTTTTTGCTAGGACTAAATTTTTTCAAATAAAAAATCGCTAAAACGCCCTCATGTCTATATCTCGAAAACGGAGCGTCCAATCGAAAAACTATACAATTTCCCGGGCTTCTAAGGGTTTTTCTGGTACAACTGGTCCAATTCGTATGGAAGAATTTTTTATTCCAAAAAACTGCTATATAAAAAAAGTGCCCATAACTCGGAAACGGTTCGTCCAATCGAAATAATAATGCAATTTTTACCTCAATAGGAGGCTTCAAGCAATGGATGTGTTCAATTTGCCATCACTTTTTTAACCAATGGACGTCTTCAATAGGGCATCACTTTTTTTTTAAAAAAAACCTCACTAAAATTTCACTAAATTTTTTTTTTTTTTTTTTTTTTTTTTTTTTTTTTTTTTTTTTTTTTTTTTTTTTTTTTAATTTTTTTTTTTTTTTTGGCAACTCTACTCTCGTTTAGTTCGTTTTTTAGTTGTGCTCCGTGAATTTACTTTATTTTCGTATTTTAAAAGTTTAAATAGTGCTTGTTGTGTTAATAGTGCGAAGATAAGTTAAATTACATTACTTGATATAATTGGGTGTTCAGTGCAGTGCTTGTTTATACTGTTTTTGTATTATTGTGTGCAATTGAAATTCTGTTGATCGTGTAAAACACAAACAACAACAATAATATTTGTTTGTCATTGTTGAGAACGTCTAACGTTGTAGTTGTTTGATTTTTGTTTTTCTTTCATTCTCTTTGTTTCGTTATTTGTGTGTCAGAGTTGCCATCTGGTTTTGGGAATTAATATCAAAGGGATAATAAGTTCATACGTTTTTGGGAATTTTGTCGATTTTGGAATTCTGTTTTTAGTATTTGTTTCTTATTTATTTATTTATTTTTATTTATTTTTTTTTTTTTTTTTTTTTTTACTCTGAATTAATTATGATGATGACTTGCATGAACAAAGACTGTAAGGTTAGATCGGATACCGATACTCTTATTTCGTGTTGGTTGTGTGATGGCTTGATACATGTCAAATGTGTTGGCCTTTATGCAAGAGTGGCGGACAATCTTAGTGATGACAAGGGTCTGCGTTGGTGTTGCGTGGATTGTAGAAAATTGGATGTGGAGTTCTACAAATTTTTCAGGAGCATGAAGTCCGAGTTTTCTGAGATGGAAAAGGAGCTTTCGGCTTTATCTGGTCGATTTTCCAAGTTTATTGGGATGTTTAATAAATATCCGGGATTGGAAAAGAGAGCGGGTTCACCGAAAGCTTCCTCGCCGAAAAGGAAGAAGACGGCTAAGAAGGCCCCTCCATTGTTGGTAATTCCTTCCTCGCCGAATTTAATGGACGTTAATTCTCCAGTTACAGTTTCAAGTCCAATGAAATCTTCTGCCCCTCCTACTTTTGCTGAAGTCGTTTCTGTAGTTACTATAGCTTCCACGGACAGCGATAAGTCGTCTCCTCCGGGTGGTAATCCCGCCCCAGTGCCAGGACCGGGACCAAGAACGTTGACTGTCGTACCGGCAAGGAAGACAGTTTTTGTGTCTAGACTTTCCCCCGACACGACCGAAGAGGATATACGACTTTACATATCGTCTAAATTAGTCGGGAATAATTCTAACGATTCCATACAGTGCTTCAAGCTGAAGTCACAATTTTCGGAACGTAGGTCGTCTTTCAAAATTATCGCACCGGATGATCTATTTGTCAAACTGGTGGATTCGGAATTTTGGCCTCACAGAACATTCGTAAGGGAATTTGAGTATCGGGATAATGGTAGGCGTGATAATTTTGCTAGATTACCGTCTGGAGATAAGCCAGCTCCAAAAAACTAATTGGGAGTTTGAATTTGGCGTATCAGAATGTTCGCGGTTTGAATACTAAATTGTCCAGATTATTTGTTGATAGCTTTGGTTTTGAGTTTGATGTCATTGCATTTTCTGAGACATGGCTTAAACCTAATGTTTTTAATTCTGAGTTGTTCTGCGATAAGTACGTAGTTTATAGAAAAGATCGTGTTGGTAAAATTGGTGGTGGTGTTTTAATCTCAATTGAGAATTCTTTATCTTCTGAGTTGGTTACAGTTGATGACATTGGCGATCTTGAGTTTCTTGTGGTGTCCATTAATTTAGGCGATTTGAAATTGTTTGTCACGTGTTCCTATATTCCGCCATCTTCATGCTTTGAGGTATATCAAGTGCATATTGACGCTATTGCAAAAGTTATTGCGTTAGCCAGTAGAAAGGACCGTATTTTAGTATTGGGTGACTTTAACTTGCCGTCTGTGACATGGGTGTCTTTACCCGATACTAATTCTCTGACTCCATTGACACCATATGATTGGTCATCTGATTTTGTTACGCATATTTCCGAACTTGGGTTGATTCAATTGAACGACATTCCCAATTCTATGAATCGAGTCCTTGATCTAGTTTTAGTGGATGATTCTAACAACTTTGATATTTCTCGAATTGATCCGTTAATTTCTCCTGAGGATAGTTACCATCCAACGCTGGGAATTAATTATACATATGATACCATGCAGGTTGGTTGCAATTGCTCTTCGTCCTATGTTGGCCTATGCTTTTCGCGTGCGAACTTTATACTTTTGAATAATCTTATCTTTGATACCGACTGGCATAGTATATGTCAGTGTGATAATTCTTTTGAATTTGAAATCGCCCTGGATGATTTCTATAATATTATTAATGGCTATATTTCTAAGTCTGTACCCAAGAGGCCAATAAGGGGTAATACTGGCCCCCCATGGTCCTCAAGGGCTCTAAATAGTCTCAAGAATGTAAGGAATAGATGTTCGAACAAGTATAAAAAATCTGGACTGCTAGCAGACTATGCTAGGTATATTGTTGCTAGGAGTAGATACAACTCTAAATCTCGTGAGAGTTACAGATTATATTTGGATAGGTTGAAGGCTAATTTTAAACGGAACCCCAAATCATTCTTTAGATTTGTTAACTTGAAGCGTAATTCGTCTTCCACACCTTGTAGGATCAAAATGAACGGTATTGAATATTCAGATGAAGAGTCTATTGCTAATTGTTTCGCCGATTTTTTCGCATCTATTTATTCCACCCGAGCCTATGATGTTTCCAAATCATACCCGTACACTGTCCGCTCTACCATTCCGTTTGATGCACCTGTCGTAAATTCTTCGTGGTTGCTAGATAACTTAATCAGCTTGAAAGCCTCGAATAAAGCTGGTCCTGATGGTATCCCGGACTCTATGTTGAAATACTGCTCGAATTCTCTCAGCTTACCGTTGACTCTCTTATTTAACGCTTCGTTGAAGTTCGGCCATTTTCCTGCAAAGTGGAAGAGCTCTTATATAATCCCTCTCCACAAATCTGGTAGTTTAGTAAATGTTGCAAATTATAGGGGAATTGCAAAATTGAGTGCCATTCCTAAACTTTTTGAGAAGTTAGTCACAGAGGTAATTTCTCATCAGGTTTCCTCTATTTTAGATCCATGTCAACATGGCTTTCGGAAGGGTCGTTCCACCGTGACTAATTTGCTTCAGTTTTCCTCTTCTATTATTGACGGCTTTATTAATGGAGATCAAACTGATGTGATTTTTACCGATTTTAGTAAGGCTTTTGATAAAGTTAACCACAATTTGTTATTATATAAATTAGGGGCAATGGGTTTTAATTGCAACATGCTGAATTGGATTAGTTCTTATTTAATGAACAGAGAACAGATGGTATCATTTGGTCGATCATTCTCAAGATCTATTTTTGTGTCATCTGGGGTGCCTCAGGGCAGTCATCTTGGGCCGGTTCTATTTTTGTTATTCATTAACGACTTACCCGCCTCCATAATGCACTCTAAATTGTTAATGTACGCTGATGACGTGAAGATCTATTTTTCTTACAAGGATCCTTGTCAATATACTTTACTTCAGAGGGATTTGTCTACTTTCCAGACGTGGTGCGAGACCAATTTGATGGAGCTTAATTTTACGAAATGTAAGCATATGCTGTTCTCTAGGTCATCATTATTTTCGGCAAAATACATTTTAGGTGGCAATGTTCTTGAATCGGTGGATTCATTTGTTGATCTTGGTGTTCTCTTGGACAGAAAATTGAATTTCAACTCCCACATAATTACGATGGTGAACAAGGCTTATGGCGTTCTGAACTTTATTAAACGTTGGGCAAAGGAATTTTCAGATCCCTACGTTACGAAAAATCTTTTTACTTCACTAGTCCGCCCTATTCTCGAATATGGATCAGTTGTTTGGGACCCGCAGTACAATTTGTATGTTAATATGATTGAATCGGTCCAGAAACAGTTTCTCATTTTTTGTCTGAGAAATCTTCAATGGAACCCGAACCATAATCTTCCTTCGTATAGCAGTAGACTAGCATTGATCAGATTGCCGACTCTTAGTAGTAGACGTACCATGATAAACTCTATTACAGTTTTGAAGATAATTGATGGATGTATATGTTCTGAATTTCTGTTATCTAAGATTTTCATAAATGTCCCATTGAGGCCCACGAGGTACTATAAACTCGTAAACATCGAGTTTCAGCGTTCGAATTATGCGTCCTTTGATCCAGTTAGGAGAATGTGTCGTGACTTTAATGAGCTATATCAGTTTATTGATTTCACAGGTAGTTGGGAAACGACAAAGTCTAGCATAATTTGTCATTTGAACCGATTGCATTAGTGCTGTATATTCGTTGACGTACATATGTAAATTTAATTTACTTTATCCTTACTATCTGGTCTGATTTATGATTTGGTTTTCGTTTTGCTCGTAATTATTATATATTGAAGTATCTTATGTTAATATCTCGTGATGTGCTTTTATACTTATTTATGTTAGTGTAATACCAACTGGTGAAGAATTTCTGTAGTTGGTTGTAACGTGTGAACTTATAATCCTTGCTCTCCCGTTATAGACCGGTCTATAATGTGTACGCTGTCCTCACGTTATGGGGACGTGGCCCTCTCGGTCGGTAGGGGCGGGTAAGAGTGGCGGCGATGGGTTCGCTCGATTTAAAAAAAAAAAAAAAAAAAAAAAAAAAAAAAAAAAAAAAAAAAAAGACTCACTTTTTTCAGAACTAAAAATGGAGCGTCCAATCGAAAGAAAAACTAAAAAGTAGTAATATGTATTTTCGATTGGACGCTCCGTTTACGAGATATAGACATGAGGGCGATTTAGCGATTTTTTATTCGAAACATTTTAGTTTTAGCGATTTAACAAAAAAGTGATGGAGGTAAAATTTGTATTATTTTTTCGATTGGACGCTCCGTTTCCGAGTTATAGCCACTCTTATGATTTAGCGATTTTCTAATTTTGGCAATTTTTTTGAAAAAAAAAATTCTTTCATACGAATAGATAGACAAATAGATAATTTTTCGATTGGACGCCCAGTTTCCGAGATATAGAAATGAGGGCGTTTTAGCGATTTTTTATTCGAAAAATTTCAGTTTCAGCGATTTAAAAAAATCGAAAAGATTAAACATCCAGGGGCCATATTGAAGACATCCATTGCATAAAGCTTCCTAAGGAGGTAAAAGGCAACTTTTTAGCGATTTTCTTATTTTGGCAATTTTTTGAAAAACCACTTCGACACCTGCAAAAATTGGATTTTTTCCGATTGGATGCTCCGTGTACGAGATATAGAAACTATTTCTAATTTTTTCATATTTTGGGTCAAAAATGGGGATGGATTACCCTGGGTAACCCATTACCCATCGCTTTGCTTAACCACCCATTATTTTCCCCATAACCCTGAGGGTAATGTGCAATCGTAATGGGTAATTCCCCATCATCGTGGGTACCTACCTATTATTTTCCCCATTACCCTGTGGGTAATGGGTAATTGTGATGGGTAATTCCCCATTTTCGTGGGTAGCTACCCAATATTTTCCCTACAAATAAATAAATGGTTTCCCATTACATCCCATGAAGGGACAGGGGAGAGCTTCTCACAATCACTGAGCTGTGGGCTTTCACTCACTGATTGGGACTTACAATTTTGCACCGATTGCGAACGGTATTTTGAGAAGCTTTTTCATGGCTTAACACTCGATAGTGTCGCCGTCACTATGCGAGGTGACCGCCGCCGAAACAATTCACTGCAATAATAAAACTTCCTTGATCAGAACCAGTAAATAGATAACTGTCCCTCCGTTAGATATTTGAACACTACTTAGTTTAGGAGTATTGATGTCCGACATGCATGCCCCTGTTACAATGAGCAAACCAAGCCAGCGACATTTAGTATCACCATAAACCATAGTCCATTGTCTAGACCCATCGCGAACATACCAGTGGACGAGAGAGCGACTGTGTAAGTACCAACAGGATTATAAAGAGCCGTATAATAGTTACATCCATCTTTCTTTACGGGGAGTGAAATCAGTACTCCGGAAAACTGTAAACATGCACAACTATCTTGTGGATTTTATTGTTTTCGACATTAAAAATTCGAGGAAGTCCTCCACAATCTGCCACACCGCAAATATTCACGTCCAGACCCTGTACATGAGCAAGAATTGATCCTGGTTTCGGGAATGTTGATTACTGAGCGCTTGGTATGTTATGCTCTCCAACCTGGAATCAGCCGTCATTCCAGAATTATGTGGCTCTGCTATGGAAAACTGGGTCTTGGCTACTTATCGTGAAGAATACAGGTTGTACAACAAGGACACTTCTACAATTTTGCACCCAGACTAATAAAGCCAACATTATAGCTCGAGAGTATTGTAATCAATGGTTTAGTAACTATGCTACAATCAGTTAAATGGTGGAACTATCTGTGGACGGATTCGCTAGTAAACTAATCCTACTGCATGATCCGTAACGAAAGGTTAACAAAATCAATGTCAAATTTTATTTAACAGACATACATTTGAAAAATTCTGGAAAACGACTCTCCAAGCCTCATTTTTATTGCTCCGATTTGTTATGTTTGAACAAATATTACAATATACGACTGCGAAATAAACTGTTCCAAAAAAAATCCAATGAGTGTTCGAAGTCACGGGCGATGTGATAACCCCTTTTTGTTACACGGTACCTGTTCGGTTTCTATGAATTTTCGCAGTTTTACAATCTGTGTTTCGCAGTTGGACAAATCTGTGTTCTATATAGGGGTGGGTCACTCTTACCATTTGGGGGTATGGAAAATAGCTATTGGCCGTTTCTGAGACCTACCCGATATGCACACAAAATGTCATACAAATCGGTCCAGCCGTTTCGGAGAAGTTTAACACCAAACAATATGTGATCGTAGTCGGACAAACTGTGTTTGGATGTACATATCGTCACCTGAAATGCCCAAAGGCGTAACCCTTAAAAAATAAAAACAGTTTTTTTGATTGAATATAATACTCCACGCTAAAATATAAATGTGCCAAATAGTAGACTTCCAAGTTCCTAAGATAAGCTGTGGAATGCACGCGTTTAAAACTGAAATACTTTGGATTTTATAAGGTTTTTTGCTTATCCTGTAAAATTTTGAAAATGAGGCTTACGTCTTTGGGCATTTTAGGTGACGATATTCACTTTGTGAATTTAGTACCTAGTAGAGCCCTGCAACGGCACACATTTTCGCATAAACGAAAACATTCGTATTTAATATACACACACTACTTCACTTCAGTTGTGTGTGCGAAGAGAGGTACACCCCCATACCGACGCTTTGCAGTATGAATAGGTAACAACGAAAGTACACTGACGTATTCGCATTCGTAAGCGCCGGGTAAACCGAAGTAAAAATTGCCGGCAACTTGTGTACATGAAGCGAATATACGAGTAATATTCGGTTATTATCGAGGTGAATATGGGGAAACGTCATATTTAGAAATTGATGTGTTAAGATAGATCATAAGTAAAATAATTAAAATTAAATACTTTTTGTAGATTTTTATTATATTGTATGGTTCTGAAAATATGTTGTTCAGTTTTATATTTGTTTAAAAATAGTTTTTTACTGTTTAATTTAAAAAATATAGTTTTCCATAACCAAACGACTTAACTTACCATTCTATTAACTGTGATTGAAAAAATATGAGTGAATTTTTATTTTATTTCATCATTTAGAATTATTTACATACACACCGCGAAATAAATATAAAGGCAACACCATTTTTTGTTGTTTCTAAATGTTGTGAGGAATTTTCAAGTTTTTAATTTATAATGTATTAGTCCTTTCAAAATTAATTACTTTTCATCATAACATACTTTGACTTCTTAAAGGTGAATCAAAAAAAAATAAACTAATTACTAGTGCGAAATATTTATAAAGGCAAAAGATTTATATAAATATTCTAAAAAGTTTCGCAAGATGTATGATCTCCATTATCGCTGATAACTTCTACTAAGCATCTTGGCATTGAGTTTATCAACGAAGGAATATGCGCAGGATAAGTTATCTTCGAATTTCTTGTATCCTTGACATTCTTCAACTGGCGTCCGTGTTAGTAAACTTGGGTAGGTAAAATAGACCAGAGGTTCTTGATCAGATAGAGATTAGAACTAAGTACAGGCCAGTCGAGTGTTGGTATTACTTCAGGACTCCAGAAACTTTGAAGTTTCCTTAGACCGATGTACTGCTGCGTTGTCCTGCTGGATGATAAATTCTGGGACTCAAATTTCCTTCCCAGAATTAACTAAGACGACATCCAATAGTCGAACATAATACTCGGAGTCCGTTTTTGTGGAAAGGAAACTAATTGGAGTGGTTCCCCTATAATTCATACCTGCCCAAACCACAAGGGAGCCACCGCCAAAATTTCGCCGCTGACGCATAATTTTGAAAAATTCTCTGGAAGGCCAATATTTGTCCGAGCCATCAGGGTCATTGAAATTTAATTTGTTCCATCGGAAAATATTACCCCTGATCCAGAAATATGTATATTTCAGCGAATTTAAATCTGCCTAATTCGTGTCTTGACATGAGACCAAGTTTTCCATACTTTTTCCAATATGACAGTTTCGAGTCGCGTTTTATTAAATGTTGAACACGACACAACCCTGCTCCCAAGCTAAATTCAGCAATAATTTCATTATCGCCGAAGTTTTCTTTAACGGCAACCCTTTTGATCTCTTTTGGCGCTGCCACTGATCAGTGGTGTCCTTCTTGGTCGTTTTGTGTTTCCATCGTGGTCACCCTATTTTATAATTGTCAATGCCATAGCTAGGTCTTTTCAATTGCCTCGAAACTTCCCGAGTGGACAGCCCTTCATCATGATAATCTTAAATTTTTCCCTCTTCTTCTTTACTTAGGAACTTACCACCAGGTATTCTATATAAATTATTTTGTTTTAATTTGACGTACGTTAATTTTAAAACAATAAAATAACAACCAAAGAAAACTCATTTCTGTTTAAATTCCTACGTACTACTGTTCGAATTCGGGTTCTTTTCCATGTTGGCTTTATATATGTATATTTCGCACCAGAAATAGAAAAAACAGCGTCACTTTTCATATAACTTGTAAAAGAGATCGAATAACTACTTACATTCCCTGACATAATATATCTCCTGACCAGTGTTGCCAGATAAAGTCGGTCAGAAATCGTCAAATTGGAGGTGCAGAAATCGTCAAATCGTCAAAAAATTTTTCGAAATCGTCAAAAAATCGTCAACATTAAAAACTACAATTGCTGTACCAAATATCAATATTTTTGTGGGGGAGAAACAGTAAAACAAAGCAATTAAATCAATATGTTATAGTAATATTTTTAAAATTCATATATCTTTATTTAAACTCTATTCCGAAATCTCTTCAACTATTGGTCAAACAACCAACGAACAGAGTTGACAAATATGTGTACGAACACAATCGGAGCGATAACGTAGGCGGTACAAATTTGTACACGTATTCTTATGGAAGAAAAACAAAAGCTGGCATTTGACGTCGCTTCTGGCGTAAACGACAAAAATTAGAATTCTTTTTATTTCCCTGGCGTCAAGACGCAGAATGTTGGCGGCTTAATACAAAAATAAAACAACACTGGAGATTTCTGAAAGAAATGTGAACAGGAATTGTAAATTTATATTTTATAGGGTAAAAAAGAAGAGTTGATGCAGTTTTTGTCCTTCGTGAATAATTTTCATTAACCCCTAATTGGCTGACCCCCGATTCAATTGTGTGAATTTGATTAAACGTCACACAGATAATATTTAGGGTATTTACATACATATGTATGTATATTATTGACACGGTATGTTTTATACATTAATATCGTAAGTTTTTAATAGTTCTATACTTCCCCAGCCCGTCTACAAAAATGTAATCTCGATAATTCTATTATTTCATAAATGGTTCCATTTGTGGGTGGTTTTTCTACCCAATATCCCTTGATGGGTTAAGTTTATGTTTAAATATAGTATATAGCTGTCGCTGTTGCATTACCAACAATTTCAATTTTGGAATAGACTAAAAATCGTCATTCCAGAAGCTGAAATCGTCAAATCGTCATTTTATGTTTTTGTGACTAAAAATCGTCAAAATGACGATAAATCGTCACTTCTGGCAACACTGCTCCTGACTCATATCTGCATTAAAATTCTACACCAAAAACGCAGTGCATTGAGAGCGCCGGAAAAAAATATATTGCCTTTATATAATTATGTATTTCGCTGGGTGTAGTTCTTCAGTTCGCTTTACTAAAACACACTGAGCATTGCAAAGAAAATAAAGTAAACAAACTTACGGTATATTCTACATGTTCGGTGTACGAACAAAACTCTCTTCTCTATTACCGAATACCGAGAACCAGTGTATGTATGTCAATCGGAGCGAGTACGATGATCTGACCGTACCGGTATGCTGTGCTTCTCTTTGTTATTCGTGTTGTTGTTTACATTTCTTCGTTCGCAAGGTGCCGTTACAGCATGTACAGCAGTAAAATAACAAACAAAAAATCTTCATGCATGGCTCTAGTCCCTACCCGCGCCTATAGATGTTAACACATCAAAAACAAAACAGAAAGTTTGACTGATGTGGAAGCAGGTCAAAAATCGATACTACCGTATGACGAGATTGAATAAATCACAAATATTTCCCATGAATATTTTATGAACGTTATGCAGGGGTTAAGATGAGATTTTATTACTCACTTATCTAAGGTAGCAAGGTACGAGTCTGACCAACCGATAATGGTAGCGTTTATGGTTCCGTTAGTGGTTATACTATCGCTGACTCGGTCAGCTAGAATGTGCCAAAGTTTATAAATAATGTGTATTAAAAATATACTCTCAATTGTATATTGTACCTCGAGCGGGAACCAATATGCATCGTTCGGAAGATTTGCTTTTAGTCGCTGCTGTCCTTCTATTGGCAGGCGCTGCTGAATCTGCCGGCCGCCTCTTACCACCATTATTTCGAGATAATGAAGTATGGGAAACTTCAAATGCGCGCGTTATTCCAGAAGGTCGACCTGATGACCCAAACTATCGTCTACCAAACTCAACATTGCCTCTGCATTATGACATCGTTCTTACAACAAAAGTAGATGAGGGTGATAAGGCCTTCACCGGGAAAGTTTCTATCGACTTGGAGGTTGTGGAAGAGACGATTTCTATTGTGATACATGCACGTCAGTTAAGGAACTTTGTAGCCAAAATTGAACATGAAGCTGGAGTATCGGAAGAGCTGACTGCAGAATACGAGCTGGCACGAGAATTTCTAATACTGACGCGTAGGGCTAGCACACCATTTGCCAAGGAATCAAAGTGGAAATTGACTATCGACTATACGGGTGAACTACGCACAGATAATAAAGGTTTCTATATGTCTAAATACAACGACGCTGAGGCCAAAGTACGGTGAGTACTCCAAAAGTACAACATCGTTGGTGAGAACCAATAAATTTATATGTAATCCTCCGTTAGGTACTTGGCCACTACTCAGTTTAGTAGTACTGATGCCCGACATGCTTTCCCTTGCTACGATGAGCCCGCCAAGCGTGCGACATTTACTGTCACCATAAACCACAGTCCAACGTATACGGCCATTTCGAACATGCCAGTGGACGAGAACGCGACAGTGTAAGTACCAGTAGGACTAAAACGGAGGAAGAGTCAGGTAATATTAAAATGCATCTTCCTTTAGTGAAGGAAAAACAGTATTCCAAAAAAGTGTAAACATGCCCACCTATGTATTGGCTTTCATTGTCTCCGATTTGAAATACACCCACGGGGTACTAAACAATCTGCCACAGCGCATCTATTCCCGCCCGGGCACTGAGCATGAACAAGAATGGGCCCTACTCTCGGGAATGTTGATTACGAAGCGTTTGGCTGAATACTTCGGAATCGATTTTATGCTCCCGAAGCTAGATCAAGCTGCTATTCCAGACTTTGCACCTAGTGCTATGGAAAACTGGGGCTTGGTTACTTATCGTGAAGAATTCATATTGTACAACCGGGACACTTCTTCTATTGACACCCAAACAAAAATAGCCAATACTATGGCTCATGAGTATTGCCATCTATGGTTTGGTAACTATGTTACCATCAAATGGTGGTCATATCTGTGGCTGAAAGAGGGATTCGCTACCTTATTCTCCTATAAAGCCGCGGACGCTGTAAGCTACTACTACAGCCCAATCTGTAGGTAAAAGGTTGAATGTTTCTCTTTCATCGATTCCTCAATTTAGGCATATCCAGAGTGGGGTATCTGGCAACAATTCCAAGCCGTTGATTACCAAACGGCGCTGACAAGAGATGCTAGCAATAGTCCGAGACCAATGACTCACTATGTTCAAAAGCATTTGGAAATTTCACAACTCTTCGATACAGTATCGTATGCTAAAGCCGGTTCAGTTCTCAACATGTGGAATCATGCGTTGACGGATAAGGTTTTCCAACAGGGATTGAGCAACTATTTGACCATAAAGTAAGTAAACTTGCCAGCCAAACGGAATGATCCTGCACTTATCTCCTATAATCTCCTAGTCAGTATAACTCGGCTGTCGAAAGTCAGGTGTTCGACGCCATACAGATCGCTGTCAATGAACAAAACTACACAGTTCCCGCTACCATTGCTGATATGATGGGTTCTTGGACGCGCCAAGGTGGATATCCCTTACTAACTGTTACCCGAAATTATATCGATGGATCTTTCACTGTCACTCAGAAGCCATTCTTCAATGACGAAACACACAAAGAGGAGAAAACTTGGTATATTCCCATTAACTTTGTGATACAATCGAATCCCGACTTCAGAGACACTGAGGCCTCACATTACCTGCTAAACGAAAAGAAAATCACACTAACTGACCAGAAAGTTCCGATCGGAGATTGGTTGATACTTAACAAACAGTCAAATGGTTACTATCGCATCAATTACGATGAACGTAACTGGAAACTCATTATCGACGGTCTGATCAATCAGCCCTATAAAATACATCCCCGCAACCGTGCCCAGCTAATGCATGATGCCTACCGCTTTAGTGCTTCCAAACGTTTGTCCCATTCCATACTACTGAATATGTTATCCTACCTTAAAGGTGAGGATCAATATGCTCCTTGGTCGACTGCAAACGGTATTATCACCACATACAACCAATATCTGAGTGGTGATTCTAATTACAAAAATGTACAGGCTTTTGTGGCTGACATCGTCACTAACATCTATGAAAAACTGGGCATCAACGATGTGCCCGGGGAACAGCACTACCAAAAGTATACTCGCAATGTTGTTATCAATATGGCTTGCTTGGCGGGCATCGAGAGTTGTCTGCGTGAGACCAACGATAAACTAAAGGCATCGGTGTTCCAGGATATTCCCATCGAACCCAATCTACAGTCACAAATCTACTGCAATGGTCTGAAGCAATCGGAGGACGATGTCTTCGACTTCGTCTACAATAAACTTATGAATTCGAGTGACCAAGCATTGCGGCGTAGTCTTATCTCCTCCTTAGGATGCTCTCAGACAGCGAGTCAGATTCAAAAGTTCGTAGCCAGTTCCATCGACAACAACAATAAATTGCGCACCCAAGAGCGAATCACTCTACTGAATGCCGCCTACTCGCGTGGACAAGTCGGTTTATCGGCCAGTATTGACTTTTTAGACAGTAACTGGGAGGTTTATGCCAACTTGGACCCCGGGTTTGGCGGTGACAATCCATTAGATTCCGACCTTCGTGGTATGTCCCAATATGTTGTGAATAGCCAACAAGAGACAAAACTATTGGCTTTGGTCGACAAGGTGAAGGGCAGTGACAAAGTAACCAGCAACCTGGAAACCGCCGTCAAATCCAACATTAAGGACAACTACGATTGGCTGGACATCAACCGAGAACCCTTGATGTCATGGCTATGCAAATATAGCTCGACCAAAGGTGGAAGTGCCGCCGTAACGGCGTCAACTTTGTCGGTAGCTACAGCACTAATCCTTGTGATTTCCCACTTTCTTTAGATTTCTAAGATGACCATTGACGTTTATTTGTATTAGAATTTGTGGAATAATTATAATTCGGAAAGAATAAATAAAAGTAATTAAATGTTTTAAACCAAATTGATTATTACTTTTACAATAATGAAACATCCATACATGTTTCCCACGACAATAGTGGTAAAGCTGCCGTCTATACATTAAAAAAAAACAATATGGTTTCCCATTACATCTCATGAAGAGATTAGGGAAGGCTTCTCACAACTGATTGGAACGTAGAGTTTTACACCAGTTCCGAACGGTACTTTTGAGAAGCTTTTTCATGGTCAAATACTCGATAGTGTCGCCGTCACTAAGTGAATTGACGGCCGTCGGAAGAAATGTTAGGTGTACAAGAACCGCGCACACTACGATTACACCACCGACTACCGTCTATATAACACGCTGTCAATTGTTGGACTTTAATGAAATATATATATTTGATTGGCACAGCATTTTTAACTGCAAATATAATACGATATTGAGAAATGGAAACAAATATTGACAAATTGATAGTGGTATATTTATTTGAATTTTATTCACCGATTTTTGTTAGTTTTTGGTTAATGTATGAGAAATTCATACTACAAGGTAACAAGTCATGAACATTTTTCTAATCGAAAAATACAACTCTGTGATATAGATTTAAAACCCACCTCAAAGCACTGCAACAATGCGAGAACGCATGAGGAAAAGAAGAATATGGTGGAAAAAAGCTGTATGTTCTTGTTGTTGGAATTATAGGCATTTCAGTGTAGGTTGATACTTAGGGATCTTCGATCGATACTAATTCGCACATGTGAATTGCAGAATTGAGTTTGTATACATATATACGATTGATGATCAACCGATGGTATCAATTCAGGCACAGTAGTTAGGCATCTGATGATGAACTTGTCACGGAGTTCGAAACTAGTCATGCCAGTGAGGGTGTGTTGAACTGAATTGTCTATTATTTCCAACAAAAACTAATCATTTTTCAATTAGAAATATGTTCATGGCTTGGAAGCTTGTAGTATGAATTTCTCATACACTAACCAAAAAATAGTGGTATATTTTGTTTTTTTTGGCATTTATATTTTTGGAACGAAGTTCCTTATCCCACGTTGCGGGATGGGGGCTAAATGAAAAAATATTAAACAACTTGTTTTTAACACTATTATGCTACAACCCAGTATTATCAACTATATTGGATACTTTTGCTTTAGTTTGGGTCTAGACTAACATATGTTGTGAAATTTCTTGTTTAATGGGACATTTTCTAGGTGGAGTCTGTAACCAATATTTAGTCTATATTGTAGTTTTGAACCGAATAAAAAGTAAATTTAGAAAAGCCAAAGTGAAAGAAGTTTTAAAAAGAACATTTTCTTAAATAAGTGCCTTTTCTTACAAAAAGTAAATTTTCTCAAAAAAAATACCTATTCATATTCTTAACAAAATACCTTTTCTTAAAAAAATACCTTATCTTAAAGAAGTACCTTTGCTTAAAAAAAGTAAATTTTCTTACAAAAAGTCCCTTTCCTTAAAAAAAATATTTGTCTCTTAAAAAAGTAAATTTTCTTACAACAAATTGCCATTTCTTATAAAACTGCGTTTTCTTTAAAGAGTACATTTTTTGTGAAGCAAAATAGCTTTTGTTGAAATAAGTACCTACCCTTACAAATGTACCTATTTTTAAAAAAAGCGACCAATTCTAAAAAAATTCCCATTTCTTAAAAAAAAAACCTTCTATTAAAAAAAATATCTCTTCTTACAAAAATTCGTTTTGGTTTGAGTTTATATTATTCGATCTTTCATCGTTGTTTCTTTTTTGAAACAACAACATGAAAGCATGCATTGGAACGAAATATTGTGAACATTGATGGTTATGGCAAACTATTTGTTGTGGATGTTTTTGCACAAGTAGGAGTGTTGAGACAATGCCCAGCGGCGGAAGTCATGACGTGGAAGGCCTGAATTCATGACCAAACAGACCTTCTTTAAAATACTGAAGGTCCTCCCTACACATTATCTCCTCCTTTCATTTTAACATTGCGTCAGATTGGGAGGCAATACCTTCCTTGCCTATTGCCTAAAAAAGGCCTTAGAAGGCATGCAAAGAGGAAGGCCTTAGATGGCATTTACTTTAATTTAGTTTTGTTAAACAAAAATAAAATTGAAATAATTTATTTTATAACAAAATCATTATCCACTTCTACAGACTTATTTATCAGTCTTAGTATCAGTCTTAGAAAGTTTTACCACGCCCAACTTCAAATTGAAAATTTTAAAAATACCCTCCTGAAAAATATTAAATAAACAATAGATATACTTTTAAAATTTATATTAAATTTTCCAAATTAAAATTGGTTATATCTGATGGCAAAATTCATGCATTCCGCAGCCCTTATTTTAGGAAGGCATTACAAAAGAACCATTCCGCATGCCTTATTTTTGGAACGCCTTGCGACTTCCGCAACAACTGCATTTTTGAGCACCCAAAACATCGATATGATGGATCATCCGCCGTATAGTCCTGACTTGGCACGGAATGACTTCTTTTTATTCCCGTACGTAAAAAACAAACTGAGAGTTCAACGTTTTTCGACACCTGAAGAAGCGGTTGCTGCATTCAGAATGCATGTTTTGGAGATACCTCAATCAGAGTGGCAAAAGTGTTTCGACAATTGGTTCAAACGCATGCAAAAGTGTATAAATCTTCATGGGGAATATTTTGAAAAACAATAAAGTGATTTTCGATGATTAATATTTGTTTTTGTTCTCTAATCCCGAAACATAAAATTCAACCCTCGTATACTGACAAATTACTCAAATATTGAAATGCAAATCGATAAATGGTACCAAAAAAAATCATTAGACATACCCAAATATTTAACGAAGTAAATACAATACGAACTGGAGGCCTGCATGAAGATATTCTGTTTGTTATTTTACTGCTGTACATGCTGTAGCGGCGCCTTCCGAACGAAGAAATGGAAACAACAAAACGAATAACAAAGAGAAGCACAGCATACCGGTAATGTCAGATCATCGTCCTCGCTCCGATTGACATACACTGGTTATCGGTATTCGGTAGTAGAGAAGAGAGCTTTGTTCGTATTCTGTAAGCGAGAATGTGATAAAATACTACGAGACAGAGCAAACTTCACCGAACAATGCTCAGTGTGGTTTAGAGAAGAATGTTAATAGAATGGTAAGTTGAATCGTTTGGTTATGGATAACTACATATATTTTTTAAATTAAACAGTAAAAAACTATTTTTAAACAAATATAAAACTGAACAACATATTTTCAGAACCATACAATATAATACAAATCTACAAAAAGTATTTAATTTGAATTATTTTACTTATAATCTATCTTAACACATCAATTTCTAAATATGACGTTTCCCCATATTCACCTCGATAATAACCGAATATTACTCGTATATTCGCTTCATGTACACAAGTTACCGGTAACATTTAGTTCGGTTTACCCGGCGCTTACGAATACGTCAGTGTACTTTCGTTGTTATCTTCTCCTACCTATTCATACTGCAAAGCGTCGGTACGGGGGTGTAGCTCTCTTCGCGCACACAACTGAGGTGAAGTAGTGTGTGTATATTACATACGAATGTTTTCGTTTATGCGAAAATGTGTGCCGTAGCAGGGCTCTAATACGAACAACCACATAACTTCAGTTAGAGATAAGTTTGTACAGGCAGTCGGTGGCGTAACGTGCTAGATGGCGGCCGGAACGACGCTGTGTCACAAACATCGAAACGATATTCCAGTGGATGTGAGTTCGAATCCTACCGCGAATGTTTATTTTTTTTAAATAAACAAACTTTCTAAAAATACCTCGGATCGAAGACAAAGCGAAAACTGAGATACAATTTAGTTTGTTAATATGTGAAATTCTTCATCGACTAAAAACGAAAATATTTTTGATAAATAACGTATAAATATTTTCGTAGATGGGTAAAACTTTTCATCGATTGAAAAATAATATTGTTCCTATAAACAACCTACAAATATGATAGCTGATATGTGATTATTTTTTATTACAGGATTTTCAATTAATATTTTGTTTGAATTTTTTAATTGAATTGAAAAATTTGAAATTAACACATAACGGAACATGAAATGTGTTAATTTATCATTCAGTAGAGTTATACGATATCTATTTTCTCTCAATCGTCATGCCCACGTCACCCTTGTTTGTTACATCTTTCTTGGACAGTTCCTTCTATAATTACGTTGACTTTCGTTCACTGTTTCATTTTTATAAATCATATCGAGATAAATGTCCTCATTTTCTAGAAGAACATCTTGTTTTTTCCGCCTTCTACCCGTTGCAGGCATATTATTATACCGAAACTGGATCGACAGATGGATAAATCGCTTCAGGTTCGAGTGGCTCATATGTTCAATGCACTACCCTGAAATTTGAAGATATTTTACATGCACCTTTCGTGGAAGAATTTTTCAATACTAGTATATCTACAGTCCTCTATTTGGATGCGGCTTTTAGTTGTTCTCTTGTATGTTTTTCTTATCTTCCGAAATTTATATTTCTTTTTTTATTAATGAGTGAGTCTACAAACTGAAATTGGTAATCTATAGCTCCATAATTCAATTAGTTTTATTTGGGAACTTAGGAATTCGATTATATATTAACTTCAAATTTAATTTTGAGTGATTTTTGCTGTTTTTCATTTAATCACAGCGTAATGAATAATTCATGTATTTATCTGATAAAAGCAATTTTCATCGGCCAAAATTCAATAACGTTTGATGCAGTAAACATTTTTGAGTTCTGTAGGTTGCAATAGTTGTAAGTTGTATGGTCGTATAAAAAAGTCTATAAATGGGACCAAAAAAGACTTTCGTAGAAAATACCCCAAAATTTGATGACGTGTTTTGTTGATTTCAAAAATAACACAATTCACACTCAATTAACTTGGTTAACAAATAGATTTTTCAATATGTACCTATACCATTTCTAATACAAGTTTTGGTTAAATTAAAAAAAAAACAATCATTTTTATTTTCGATAAAAAAAACAATTTATTTTCGAATAGAAATATGAATTGTTATGAATATTCCTTAATCGTCCATTTTACAGTAATAAAACAAGGTTCGTTTTCAAATTACTGTAAGTACAACAGTTGTAGTTCCTTTTATTTTACGCATACAGTTTTAAAGCCAACACAGTCAATCTATATTCAATCTTTTTACTAATACTTCGCGTTGCTTACTTTCCGGCGTTTAATCACAAACTGAACCCAAGTGCCAAAGACCTCAGCTATTTATATGAACTCACCATACTCAGATGGCATTATCATTAGCAATTTCAAGAACCGTCTAAAAAAAGGAAAGGGAATCGACTCTACGTCGATGAATTCATCGACTAACACAAAAACCCATCGATTACCTGTCAATGCTTTTGAGCGGCGAATTTAACAAGGGGATGGCCGTTTTGGTGATGGCTCACCCTTTGAACTACCATTCGTCGATGAATTCATCGGTAACATTGCATCGACGAATTTGTCGGTGACATTTCGTCGACGAATTCATCGACAAACAGTGACAGTACAGTGAAAAGAACCCAGGTTCGATTCCGGGCTGGGGTTTTTTTCTGTTTATTTTTAATTTTTAATATTTTCTTTAAATAACCGATGTCGTTTTTAGTGGCATTTCATGTTTGTTTCAAAACAAATTTGTCTATTTTTAGTGGTAAAATTAAAAAAAAATTCCGCCAATTTGCAATACACTTTATTGTTGCACAAATGGAATCCAATAAGATTTAAATAAAAAAAAATCCAATGAGTGTTCGAACTCACGGGCGATGTGTTAACACCTTTTTGCTACACGGTACCTGTACGATTTCTATGAACACATTTGTAAACGTTACATTGGAAAATAAAAAAAAGCGTTCAATCATATGATGACGTTACAGTTAAATAATATTAATACTTAAAATTATTTAAAGACCCAGTGCATAGTGTAATAATATAAGTGGAAGCATAAGCCCAGCTGATCAGGCATTTTGTTATTGGGTTGTTTCTTTTTATCATTCTTTGTTTACGTAGTACACTCGAAGTGTCAAACTTGTCTCATCATTTGTTTTGATTCTTATTGTTCGTTATTAAACGTTTGAAAAGTGTTGTGCAAATTAAATTGAAATATAAATATAATTGTAAATTATATAATTTCTGCCTACTACTTTTTTTTTAATACATGTAATTCTATGCATGTAATTATTTACTTTGGCGTTTTTCCTTTGCCTCTTCTTCGTATATAAAATGATTTTGACATATCGAGTGTATTGTCATAACAATAGTACAACAAAATTCTGTCAAAATCGTTTCATATTACAACAACACGCCACGCGTCGACTTATATTATTAGACTATGACCCAGTGCAAGCACATGTGTCATTATTTTCTTGCTCAATACTTTTTGTTTTATTCCCACAAAAGTCAAAGAATGCAAAGCAACAGACACATACCCATACATACATTCTTACGTTCGTACATACGCTACACAAGTTCACAAAATTGTCGTTGCTCTCTTGCTATCTCATTTTTATATACGTATAATACGTCATTACTCTCTTTGCTCTGAGAGTGCTCCGCACCCACATTTTATTGGACTTACCTTTCACTATAATAAAAAAAAACAACAACACCAACAACAACAACAACTACTACTACTACTGATATGTTGGTGATTTATTTGTGCTTGCCATAGCCCTGCAGTTTTAAAAGTAGCTAGTGGCTCTCTGTAGTCAGTTATTTCGTTAGCGAAAAGCCTGACTAACTACTTGAGTGGCTACAGGTAATGCTAGAGTTCGCCTTTTGATTATTATAAGTATGAAAACAAGGGAAAAAATAATGCACTGCACCGTTATCCGGTTGTGATTTGTTGGTTGCTTGGTTATTTTTTTTGTCAGTTGCTTTTAAATCTTCGTAGAAGTATCATCGTGACAGCGTACGCGGGTTCGAAGTATAAAAAAAAACCAACCCGTGACTATAAAATCTTTATATATGACCACGCCCCTTTGTCCAATGCTGCCCATATTTTGATAGTTAATTTTGGTCGTCGCCATTAGTTTGCCTGCGAAGTTTCAGAGTAATTGGATCACGGGAAAAGGTTACAAATCAATCGAAAGTTTTTTCGGTGCGCAGACAGGTGAAGTTAATATAAAAATTTAAAAAACCAACCCAGCGATTTGATCACGGGAAAAGGGTTAAAAATCAATCCAAAGTTTTTGCGGTATGCTTGCACAGACAGGTGAAGTTAATATAAAGAATTTAAAAAGTGAATTTTAATATTTAGAACGGTAAAACAAATGAAACGCTTAAAAAAGAAAGAAAAGGAGCAAATTGTGCATAAGTTTGAAAATGTAGAAAAAGAATGTGATGAAGACAATGAAAAAGATTTGTTCATAATATTTGGTCCGGCGAATTCATCAAGCGGATTGTACTAGTCAAGTAGTTAGTACAATGTTGTTAGATATTTCGTCAATTCCATGTAACTAGCGATCCGCATGGTACATGGTAGTGCAGAGGGTAGCCACTGACTACCGTCAATGACATCCCCATGTTAAATTCGTCAATGCAAAGCATTGCTGGTAGTCTGGCGGGTAGTTAATGGTAATTATTGGTAGTTAGGAAAATAACTAAAAATTCGTTAGCTACGTCGACTGCAGGGAGATTAATACTTATAGTAGATCTACTAGTTCTCCCACCAAATTTATGATAATAATAGATAGACAACGAACAAAATAACAACAACGGCATTTCGTTTTGTGTGTTAAAATTATTGTGTTAAATACAACACAAATGTATGCTAACAATAATAGTTAATAAAAAATTTAAAACACATTTAAATTTCACAGTTTTTCACCAAAACGACATGAAAAATTAAAGCACGAAGTTATTGTAATTCCACCTGGTGTATATCACTTTTCTCTATCACACCGACCGCATCACGAAGAGTGTGAAAGGAAACGTCAGATGAGCCAAATATTCTCTCTAGTCTGAGATTACTCTATGGTGCTTGCTGTGTCGTGGAGTGTTTGTGTGGGTGGACGGTGTAGGGGGGGGGTACCTAAAATAAAATCTGTTAAGGGAATGCAAAGAGTGGAGAGTGAGAGTGTAAATTGTATATAAGCTTCGGCCCGGCCGAACTTAACACCGTTTCTACTTGTTTTTGTATACACCGGGCAATGCTGAACATCAAATGACTCGCTTTGTTTGGCCATAGCAACAACAACGAAACAACCAAACACACATACTGCGCTTGCAAATGAAATTTTGCGTGGCTATGCTTTATATCTCCGTTCAACAACAGCAACAGACACATGTACATACATACATTATTATGTTAATACATACGCTATAGACACAATTCGTTTGCGTCACCCCTGCCACACCACTCTTTCATTGCTCTCTTGCTCACCCATTTTTGTTTAACACGTCATTATTCTCTTTCGCAGTCGCAGAAAATCTGGTTTTAGCAGCAGCATAAAATCTGGTTTTAGCAGATTTTGACTTTGATAGATTTAGTCCCTATACGCCGCTATAGATGTTAACACATCAAAAATTATTCTGCATTTTAATTTTACAGAGGAATTTTTTGCCACTTTTGATTTTTAAATTCAAATTTTAATTTCAATTGAAGTACAAGTTAAAATATAAGATAAAAATAGCATTATGAAATTCTTAAGGTTAGAAAAGAAAAACGATTTATTATGTCTTATTTTTAGGTGGTCTTAATTCTTAAAGAAAAGTAAAAACATAACAAAATAGAATTTAAAAAAAAAATTAAAACATCGTATTATGACTTTATTCAGGTAGTCAGGTAGTAGTTGTAATATACATAAACAAAATTTATGTATATAAGGTTACTTCATTAACGAATAACAATAGAAAATCTCTCGAGACACCACTTTACAGATTACCACTGAGTACTAAAGTAATCGGCGATGTAGTCGATGAACTTCTCACAATCAGATAGATGTGCGCTTTCTAGTTTTTACACTCATTGATGGGGACCTACAGTTTTACGCCGGCCTATTTTCAGAAGCTTTTCCACGGCTAAGTACTCCATAGTGTCGCCATCACTAAGCGTGGTGACCGTCGTCGAAAGAAATGTAAGGTGATCTAACCCACGTTCTCATGTACAAAAGCCGCGGACACTAACCATTGCACCACCGATGGTCACAGAAGCTAATGAATCCAACTCTGGAAGCAAGTACAACCACCTCGAATTGTGGTGTATTATCTGAAGCGAATTCATGCTACTGCTTTAGTGAGCTGGTATGTTGTTTCAATGCATACTTTTAGGCATACACTAATCGCACTGTCACTTGTAGTAAACCAAATAAGTGAGCATGCATATTACATTGCTGGGACATACATAAATAAAGATTTTAATCGTATCAATATCAAGAACCAAAAACTTCGGGTAGTGATAAGTTTGGGCAGGCAGTCGGTGGAATAACGTGCTAGATGCTGCTGAAGATAATGTTTCACAAACATCGAAACGATCGTCTGGCGAATGAGAGTTCGAATCCAAAATTGTTTAAAAATTTTCTTAAACCAACCAAATTTTATAATCATTCTACAAATAACTGGGATCGAAGACAAAACGAAAATAGAGATACAATTTAGTTTGTTAATATGTGAATTTCTTCATCGCCTTAACGAAATTGTTTTTCATAAATACCGTGCAAATATTTTCGTAGATGTGTGAAACTTTACATCGACTTAAAAACAATATTATTCTTATGAACAACCAACAAATATTGTAGTTGAGATGTGCATTTTGTTATCGTATACACAGAAAAAAATAATTTTTCAATTCAATTATATATATCGTATTTCAAACAAAATATTAATTCAAAATCCTGTGATAAAAAATTCACATATCAGCAACAATAATATTCGTAAAACATCAAATATCATAAGAATAATATAATTTTAAATCGATGTAAAATTCCACCCATGTGCGAAAATATTTGTGTTGTAAATATTTATTAAATATATTTTCCTTTTCAGTCGGTGAAAAAATTCTCATACGAAAAAATGTGTTGTCATCGTTCCGAGCAGAGCTCGCGAAATATACTCAACAAAATTTTTCTGCCCGGTCTGCTCACTAAAAAAGCCGAAAAAACAGACGTAATCGATCAGTGTCTTTTTGTTCGTGTTGTCGGTCTCGGGTTGAGTGTAACACACGAATCGGTCTCTTACTGACCGCTCGATAGCTACTGAGGGTCAGTAAATGAGCAAAGCAAACAAAAGGTCCGCAAAAAAGGTCTTTACCGTTAGCCGAGATTTTACGAAGTAAAGGTTCTCGAGTGAACGCATGAGCCGAGCGAGCGAACAAAAACGGTCGTCGGTTGAACGAAGAGCAAGCCAAAGTAGAACGAAGTTTTAGGGTTTTTCGTGACAGCTTCGCATCGTGTCAGTGGACGAGTGTTTTTTTTCTGACAACAAGCACCAGAGAGACCAATTATTGCGAGCTCTGGTTCCGAGTTATTTTTATACCCTAACCCGTAGGGATAGGGACAAAAATTTAACGCACAGAAGAAGCCACATTAGACTCTTAGTATCTTTGAATGAAATTCGTTTAGGACATTTTAGGACGATTGAACCATGTCTATCTGTCTGTCTGGCTGGCTGGTCAACACGATAACTGCCGTAAATCTTTACCGATCACAATGCAATTTTTCCAGTGACTATTAGTTGTCCAAACTTAGTTTGGGATTTAAAATGGGTGTTTTGACAATGCCCCTTCTGGTACCTCCCATACAAATCGACGCATTTAGTACAAAATAATATTTTTTCTAAAACTTTTTTCTGGTAGATGTGATTAGCTTCAACTGACGACTGGTTGATACTCTGTACATGTCTACTAATCTGGAGAAAATGGGCGAGATTGCCACGCCCATTCTGGTACATCACATTCAAAAGCTTGGTGGTCATCCGGGTTTTCAATCCAAAAAATCAATTCATACCTTATTGAAACTAGGTTTCACGTCATCAAACGCCAATCAGCGATTAAGACAAGGGTGATTTTGCCACGCCCATTTCGGTAGCTCCCATACAAAAGTTGGTTGGCCGTCTGGTTGTTCGGCACGAGTAGTCCCGCGAAACCGAACCAATCTTTATGCAATTTTGTGCAATATAATATTTAGTCAAATGGCACTGTCCTGTGGAAAATGAACGGGTTTACCACACCTATTCTGGTAATGCCCATACAAAAGTTGAGCGGATGACCTGTTGATCGACACAATAACTCTTATAAACCACAACCGATCGTAATGAAATTCGATACTAGGCAATATTTTGCTAAAAGCTACTGTATTATTAATAACTATGTTATTAATAACTACTGTGCCACGCCCACTTTCGTACCTCCCATGTAAAAGTTGGGGGTATTTCCCTTTGGCTGACTCGATATCTCCAGATCTTAATAAAATTTGGTACTGATCAATATTTTGGCATAAGGTCCTGTGTAATAAAAAATTAACAACTTCGCCATGCAATCTATTAAAAGGGAACACATGCAAACAACACACAGCGTTAGCATCACATACACGGTTGTTGTACAACAATAGTCTCTGCCTGAAAATAAGTATGATGGTATTGATGTAGCAGCAGCGAACAAAAACAAGCACGCCGTCGTCGCCAAATAGTATTGAATAGTATAGAGAACTCATGGAACGAATTGTATGACTCAAAAGCACTGGCGATATCTGGCGAATGATTCAAAACGTATTACACTCTTTTTGTCATAACTTGGTATATTCATAATTTTGATGTGAAACATTAATGCCTTTTGAAACATTTATGCTTTTTGTATTGTTTTATGTAATAACCTAAGACTCGTTTATGCTCTTTCACTCAGACTCTCTACATGAGAGCGGGAAAAAGAGTGCAATAAGTTCTCTATACTATTCAATACTTTTTGTCGTCGCTCTGTTTATGACAAAACAAAACAATTGTTTCAGTGAGCTAAATATTGCTTTTTATTCAGGTTTGTGCCAGCATTCAAACAAGCAGATCGTCGTCACTTTGTTTATGACAAAACCAAAACAAATATTTCAGTGATCTAAATATTGCTTTATATATTTTAACAATATTACATCTAATGTTAAAGTAGAGGTAAGAAAAAAGAGCCTTCAGCACAAAAACTATTCTTTTTTTATTTCCAATGTAACATCAACTAATGTGTTCATAGAAATCGAAGAGGTACCGTGTAACAAAAAAGTGTTAACACATCGCCCGTGAGTTCGAACACTCCTTGATTTTTTTTGTATATCAAAGTAAAATTTAATTGAGTGCTGAAATTTTTCAGCTACCCTACTTTTTGTTAAAATTTTACGGTCGTCTCTTTTTTCTGTGTAAGTGAACATCCACAATATGAAGATGATTGTTGCCGCAATAAAACTTATATTACAATCTAACATGACAGTTTGTAAAGATATTAATTATAATTATGTGTTTATTTTTTCCTGAGTCTTTAATCAAAAATTTAGGAAAATTTTATAGTCGGTATTACCTGTCAACCGATAAATATTATGTAAATAAATGTCAGGATACTCTTCATTGTAGAGTTGGGTAGTTCATGAACTATATACATAGTTCATTTAGGGTGACCAGACATCAGCCGCATGAACATAATGCCTATGTTCGATACGGCGAGTATGTTCGTCATTGTTATGCCCGGGCACCTTAAATGCACGAGTTCGAGATCTAGTGAACGAGTTCGACTCAAGTCTACTTCATTGATTGCTTCAATACAAGTTTGAGGGCAGTGTTCACAGATTAAAGGCAAAGAGTTTCTTCAGCAGTTTTGCGTTATTTTGAGGTCACCAAACTAGTTGCAGATTTGATGCAGTTCGAGTTGCATTGGACGTAACTATCATCAAACATAATGCAAATGTTATTAGTATCAAACACTAATTCACATATCACTATCAAACACTATTCCGATTAAAAATGACAAACAATAATTTAATTGTAATAAATTTCATCATATTTTGTAAAGAACGAACAAAATTCCGTATAAATTGGGAAGTACAAAACCCTCGCACTAACTACACTATACCCCCTATATTAACTCGTGATAATTTATTGGCAATCGCATATACAATCGAACGATTTATTAGAGTCAAATCTGATAAAACAAAAAAACACATAAAACCAAGACATTAAATCCAACAACATAAAATAATCGCATTGACACTTACTTATTGAATTAAGAGGTTATAAACAATTGCGGCTGATAAGATAATTTAGTTAGTTGAACTAGTGTTGTTTAAACATTTTAGCCCTGTTTCATCTCTGAATACTACTCACATTGATAACCCCACAAACTAACGAGTTGTTAGAATGTGTACCCATACTGGAAGAAATACGAATAAATCCATTTGAATTAGAAATTATTGGTAAACCAGCAGCAGAAATGCCGAGGCAATCTCAAAATAGGCCTGTCAAAATGGCATCTGAGACAGCATGTTGACATTCAGCAATTCCGTATTCTGTCAGTACTAAAACTTGCTCCAAACACAGGTATCTGTTTGAATCATATGATATTTCGACACTTACATTTTCGCCCAAAATTTTGACTGTCACTCAGTGTTTTACGCATGAACAACGTTGGGAAATATTCCAAACTTATTTCCAAAGTGAGTGCTTCGTTGGCCAAAGTGAGTAATTATTGAACATAAGTTTGGGAGGGCATGATGCACTTAAACCAGCACACAGGGAAAAGATTAGCTGGAAATCAATTCAGGCATTGGAAATTCCATGATAAAGTCTATATTTTGATTATAATTCATAATTGTCATAAAGAGTCCGCCATCTAGCGTTTTTTTTTCAACTAGTGCTTATTTCGTGAATGGTAACACTTAGCTCATGTCTGATTTGACAGATAATTAGTTTTATCCTTCCGCTGAACGAATATGGTTGTGTATACGCTTGAACAACGCTGGGAAATATGGGAAAAATGGGCCTGCGATCGACTTACAGAAGATGCCGATTTTGCCAAAAAAAATCATCTTTTCAGATGAAGCTTATTTTGAGTCACCCGATGCACCCAAAACGAGTCACTGTTTGGTGCGGATTTTGGTCCAGAGGCATAATTGGGCCATTTTTCTTCGAAAATGAGCAAGGAGTGGCCGTTACAGTCAATGGCGATCGTTATCGGGCCATGTTGAACGAATTTTTGTTCACAAAAATTGAAGAGGAGGATATTGTGCAACATTTGGTTTCAACAGGACGGCGCTACGTGCCACACAGCCGAAGCTATACTCGATGTTTTGCGCCCTGTTTTTGAAGATCGCATTGTCAGCCGCAGATCTGATGTCGTTTGGCCACCTCGGAGCTGGACTATTATTTGTGGGGTGCCCTCAAAGATAAGTGTTACGCCGACAAGCCAGAGACAATTGACGCTTTAAAGGACAATATTCGTGAAGCCATTGGTGAAATACAGCTGAATTCCCTGCTAAACTAATTTTTCGACGACTTTGTATGGGAAGCCACTTAAAATCGCTTAATATCGCTTAGCTCCCCATACAAAGTGGTCGAAAAATTAGTTTAGCAGGGAATAAAAAAACAGGCTCAATATAAAAATAGATATATAAATTTTTTCAGATTTTTTTCATATTTTCCATCAAAAATGGGCACGAAATACGAACCTTGGTTACTAAAAATAATAATTTTGTTTATTTTTAAACATAAAATACACAATTTTAATAAAAAGTTACGTTTTTACTTTTTTTCCATAAAATTCATAAGGGTTTAAAGAAAGCATCACTAAATGGTTGTGATAGCCATCAAATTTGGTACAACCGAATTAGTTTTTACATTTTTCGTTGATCCAATAGAATATTCACCACTACAGGATAATTTGAGTGGTAGAACTAAAACTCGATTGACAGATCACATTTATTTCTTATTGTTGTGGCTTCAACTAAATATTTCAATTCTTGCAATCAAAACTGAATTACAAATCCATTGATATGCCGAACATTTGGTGATTCGGAATACAAATATTCGTAATCACAACTGAATAAGGAACCAAGGAACCGCTAAATTTTAGTTGGCTGTAAATATAGTTGTGACAACGAATCTTTTCACTGTGTGTGCACATGATTGTCGAAAAGTCAATCCATACGCAGAGAGTGACAGTTTGGAGTGGGTTTCAGAGTGGTGGCATCATTGGCCCATTTTTCAAAAATGCTGTTGGTAGCGCTAGTTCTTTCAACGGTGAACTCTACATAGCTACACACCAAAGGAAAAATTCGGCTGAGACAGGCGAAATAGCCGTTACCGCATGTAGAGGTTGTCACAACGACACTAGGGGTCATCTCAGCCGAATCAGTGGTTGTCGCAACTGAATTAGAGGTTAATATAGCCGAATTGGAGGGTGCCACCGTCGAATTAGACATTGTCACAGCCGAATCAGAGGCCGTCAGAACCAAATTAACAGTGTGTCACAACTGAATTGAATTAATTAAAAACGAATTTATTGAGATTTGTTTAATGTTTTATTGCTGATTTATTTTCCTGTTTTCCCATAAATAATTACAAAGTGAAGAAACAATGCAGTTTATATCGTATTGGATCTTTAGGGAAATTGTACAGTCCATTTCCGACCGTTTTAAAGTGCCGACCACCACCAACTGTGAATTGTAGTGTCTGTCGATTTAAACATCATCTCAAACATCATCTCAAACGACCGACCTTGAAAAACATCAGAACTTTTGGCATCCTCTTGTACTGCACGCTGATAAATGTGAAAATACACTGCAATATAAGAAGATATTGATATCACAGCTACAGCGCCAGGTTTGAAATATATAGAATTATGTTGTGGGAACGGAATGGAAAATGAATTCAATCGTTCCAGCAATATTCATGAGAAATTCGTTTGCAGCAACCGACTTAACCCCAAATTTTGTCATTGCAACCAACTTAAGACCAAATTCAGTTATTGATACCGTATTCGATTGTTGGAACCGAATTGGTTGTTACAACTGAATTGATGCCACAATCGGTCGGTACCAATTTCGGTTGCAGCAACCGATTGCATCCGAATTAATTTCAAAGTCGGTTGTTGCAACTGAAATTATAGGTTAAATTATATCATTTAATTGATAGAACGAATATAATTAAAACTTCTATTATCACAAACGAATCAAGTATGAAAACAGCTTGTGGAGACTAAATTCAGTCGTTGTCTCAATTCGGTTGCAACAGCCGAATTTACACAAACTCTTTCCAAGCATTCAATTCTGCGAGTGTCATTATCGCATTTTGTGGCCCGGAAATTGAAGATATGAACATGGACAATCTTTGGTATCAACCAATGTCAAACCGCCCATCAAACAATTTCTCTTCTCCCCACTATATTTGGTAATCGAATTATCAGCCGTCTTCGTGATGCAAATTGGACACCTAGGATTTTCCCCAATTACTCTTTTTTTGTACTTACTTACTAAGGTGGTCTCAAACAACCCAGAGGGTTCAAGGGCCTTCCAAAATGAGGATTACATGTTTCTCCCGAGACTCGATCTTCAGCTTTTCTCCTCCAGTTGGTAACACTAAGCTCTCGCAGGCAATATTCCACCAAGCTTTTCCAGCGAAGTCTTGGTCGTCCTATTTTTCGAGTACGGCTTCGAATACCTTTCACACTGGTTCATTCTGATCCATTCTAATGGCATGGCCTAGTCAGTTTAAGCGCGCTATTTTTATACGCATAACTAATTTGGTGTCGGGATACAGCTTATACAGCTTGGGGTTCATACGTTCCCGATACTCGTCGTTTTCTATTATATTTTTCCATATTTCCATATATTTTTCGTAGAATTGTTCTCTCGAAGACTCCCAGTGATGTTTCATCAGCATGCGATATGACCCAGGATTCTGCGCCATAAAGCAAGACAGGTTGTATGAGACTCGGATATAGTTGGGTCTTCGTTTTTCGGGAGAAGGTCTTACCTCTGAAGTGCTTGCTGAGCCCGAAATAACTCCTGTTTGCAAGCACAATTATTCGTTTTATTTTCAGGCTGAACTTACGAGTATTGCTTCTGTTCACGGCAGTTCCGAGGTAAATAAATGCGTCCACTACCTCTAAATTGTAACGGTTATCAACGTTCACCCTTTCATCTAATCGGGTGGATGTTCTGCTTTTTTTTGGAGAGTGCCACTGAAGATCGATGCTATGCAGATAATTTAGAAACGATCGAGACCCGTTAGACGAATACTAGGGTTGAATTTTATGTTTCGGGATTAGAGAACAAAAACAAATATTTATCATCGAAAATCACTTTATTGTTTTTCAAAATATTCCCCATGAAGATTTATACACTTTTGCATGCGTTTGAACCAATTGTCGAAACACTTTTTCCACTCTGATTGAGGTATCTCCAAAACATGCATTCTGAATGCAGCAGCCGCTTCTTCAGGTGTCGAAAAACGTTGACCTCTCAGTTTGTTTTTTACGTACGGGAATAAAAAGAAGTCATTCGGTGCCAAGTCAGGACTATACGGCGGATGATCCATCACATCGATGTTTTGGGTGCTCAAAAATGCAGTTGTTTCAGCCGATGTGTGTGAGCTCGCATTGTCGTGGTGAAGAGTGATCCGTCTTCGGCGGTTGGTTTTCCTGATTGCTTGGAAGACAACTGGCAAACAAATGGTTGTGTACCACTCAGAATTCACTGTTCTGCGTTGTTCTAGTGGTACGGTTGCGACATGTCCAGTTTTTCCGAAAAAACAGGCGACCATTTGCTTGGAAGTGCTTCGGGAGCGAACAACTTTCATTGGATTTGGCTCATCTTGAAACACCCATACAGTTGACTGCTGTTTACTAGTTTCGAACTCCGTGACAAGTTCACCAGGATTGATTACCTGTCACGAGCATTTCTTTCGACCAATCAACCCGAGCCTTTTTTTGAGCGATTGATTGATTGTGTGGGATCCAATGCGAACAAATATTTTTGACAGTCAAATGTTTATGTAATATTGAATGTATGCTGGTCCCTCTAATGCCTAAGGTTGTATCAACCTAAGGATAGGTCACATGACGATCTTGCAAAATCAGTTCGCGCACAGCATCAATGGTTTTCGGAACAATAGCACTGGTCCTTGATGGAGCTTCATCGCCAAAAATTGAATTAAGTTCATCCATGCACTGTTGCTGAGTTAATACACGTCGAAAAATGTAAAAAACAATGTCACGAAAATGTTCACGATTTA
This sequence comes from Phaonia tiefii, assembly GCA_963931995.1. Lineage (NCBI taxonomy): Eukaryota > Metazoa > Arthropoda > Insecta > Diptera > Muscidae > Phaonia > Phaonia tiefii. The sequence continues at coordinate 15,566,230 of OZ008367.1, forward strand.
ATTCTTTTAAGTTACTGTAAACAACACAAATAGCGCTCGTATGTCAAAACGTTCTGAGTACGCATAACCTCAAAATGTCCAACTTTTCGATAGAGCTGTCAGTTGCCAGATTGCAACACTAGGATTGCCAATTCCCGAAACATAAAATTCAACCCTCGTATATTTCGTGCCATTCGTGAGATAGATCCAGAAGCCGCCAACAACCTACTGGAGAATTAGATTTGCCGGATGCGCTACTGCGAAGCCAGCAAAGATATCGTGTTTCATTAATAATGGAAATAGTTGTTTTTTTCGTCGTGGCCGTCGGTGGTGTGCGCGTCTCATCTACGTGGGTTGGATACCTGCTCTGACTACCTTACATTCCTTTCGATGGCGGTTACCTCGTTTAGTAACGGCGACACTATCGAGTATTTAGTCATGAAAAAGCTTATCAAAATATCATACGGAACCGGTGTAAACCTGTAGGTCCCAATCAGTAAGTATAAAACTATAAAGCGCACAGCTCACTGGTTGTAAGAAGCTCTCCCCAATTCCTTCATGGGATGTAATGGGATTTTTATAATGCTGGCATTATGGACACTTTCTGTGTGTGTTGGCACTTAGGGATCTACGATCGATACTAATTCGCCTATGTTAATTGCAAATTTGAGTTTATATACTTACATAAATAGAAAAAAATAATTTTTCAATTCAATTAAAAAATTCCAAAATTCAAACAAAATATTAATTGAAATCCTGTGATAAAATAAAAATCACATATCATCTACCATAGTTGTAGGTTGTTTCTGGAAAAATAGAATTTTTCAATCGATGAATAATTTCCCCCATCTACGAAAATATTTGTACGTTATTTATCAAAAATATTTTCGTTTTTAGTCGATGAAGAAATTGACATATTAACAAACTAATTTGTATCTCAGTTTTCGTTTTGTCTTCGATGCGAAGTATTTTTAGAAATTTTGTTTATTAAAAAAAATTAAACAGCCGCGTTAGGATTCGAACTCATATCCACAGGAAGCTCATTTCGATGTTTGTGACACAGCGTCTGTTCGGGCAGCGTATAGCTCATTACGCCACCGACTGCCTGTACAAACTTATCTCTAACTGAAGTTATGTGGTTGTTCGTATCGTATTTACTTCGTTAAATATTGGGGTATTTCTTATGAATTCTTTTGTTGGTACCATTTATCGATATTCATTTCAATATTTGAGTAATTTGTCAGTATATAATGACAAATGTAATTGAGTGCTGAGATTTTTCACGTACCAATTTGTTTGTTAAAGTTTACAGTCGTCTTTTTTTTTCTGTGTACGCTCGATTCTGGCACAGTAGTTAGGCATCTGATGATGAACTTGTCACGGAGTTCGAAACTAGTCATGCCAGTGAGTGAGAAGAGAAGTGACATATAGAGAAGCGATTTGTCTCAGTAAATTTACGATGTTTGGTGTGTTGCATACGGACGTTGCATGTTGGAAAGTATTACTTTAATAATACCAGATAGGGGCAATGGCTCAAACCAACCAACAAGAAAACAGCAACGGCATTTCGGTTTGAGCATTATAATTTTTGTGTGTATACGAGTACACCACAAATATAAATAAATACTGTCAAAAAAGTCCAAAATTCGTTTAAATTTCACTAAAATTCGTTTCATCAAAACGACATGGCAAATGTAATTCAACAATCTTTGTAATTCCACCTGGTGTAAGTCAATTTACGTCAAATAACTCTCTATCGCACCGACCGCACCACGAAGAGTATGAAATGAAACGTCAGGTGAGAAAGATGGCAGCTATATACTACATTACTCTATGTGTCTATTAATCCAACAAAAACTAAACATTTTTCATTTAGAAAAATTTTCCTGACCTTGTAAACTTGTAATATGATCTTCTCATATATTAACTAAAACTAACAAAATCGGTCATAAAAATTCAAATTGAAAATATATTTTTGTATTTATGCAAAGCTTTGATGATAATTTTCTCTCAATTCGCTAACAAACAACTTACGCTATCGCAAAAACTATCAACATACTTGATTTGACTACCAGCAAATGCAAACGACTAATGAATCTGCTATTGCTAAAACTATCAAGACAACTGCTTTGACTACAGCACTGGTTAGTACTTTTCTGCCAACTGACTATTGCTGACGGCTACGACTTTTGTGTTTGCCGCGGTTCTAGTCGTAGCAGATGCAAACGTTTTTTTTGTATACTGTTTCATTCCAATTTGTAGCCATCATATACATTAGACGAAAACAAATCCTTATGTCCACCAATCAAAATGTACCTTGGTTTCATTTATTATGATTCCCAAAATATTTCGTGTCTAGCATTAAGATCCCGTAAGCTGGATCATTTCTAAAAATGGTATTTCAAAGAAGCCTTTCTGCTGAGAATATCCCAGTTGTTACCCCACATATCGGAATAGGGACCGCATGACGTGCCACGCAATTGGGCATTAGCCGGCGGTCCCAACGCAGAATTTTGGTGAAAGATTGGAAGATGTTCCCTTACAAAGTGCAGACAGTGCATCAGATGTTAGCTGTTGACCGCCAAACGCGTGTAACCTGAATCTCGACGAAGAGCTGGACGACTTCTCATCGAAAATTATCATTAGCAATGAGGCTCATTTCCATCTTAGCGGTTACGTCAATAAACAAACTAATCGCTTCAGGGGCACCGAAAATCCGTGTATCACCCACGAAGAACCATTACATCTGCTCAAAGTTACTGCGTGGTGTGCTCTTTACGCTGGAGGAGTAATCGGGAAATTTTTTTTAGAACGCCGCGGGCCAAACGACTACAGTGGACGGCGCGCGCTATAAATTGGATGAATTGGGACTGGAGTACATGTGGTTCCAACAGAACGGTGCAACGGCGCCCACTGATCGAACCACAACCGATATTCTGAAGGATGCATTTCCGGGTCACTTAATCTCTCGTTTTGGTGATTTGCATTGGCCGAACAGATCACCCGATTTAACCGTTCCAGACTTCTTTTTATGAGGTTTTTTGTAGTCGCGGGTTTGCGTCAACAAGCCTCAGACTCTTGAAGCGCTTAAGGAGAATATTCGCCAAGAATGCGAGAACCTATCGCCCGAAGTTCTGGCAAGAGTGATGTTATAAAACAAGCCCGTATGGTCATCAACTCTGGCGGCGTCCACTTGGCCGATATTATCTTGTCAACTTCATGGAATACATTTTAATGGATTAAATAAACAAATTTTCCCAGCAGAACCAAAGTTTACAGCATAAGAATATTGGTTGATTACACTCACAGAAAAATTCGGTTGAGACATCCGAATTAGCCGCAACCAAATTAGAGGTTGTCTCAACCGAACTAGAGGTTGTCACAACCTCATTAGAGGTTGACACAACGTCATTAGCCGTTGTCTCAGCCGAATTAGAGCTTGTTACAACCGAATTTAGATAGTGTCACAAATGAATTATTCAATTTTTTTATTATTAAATGATGATTTATTTTCCTGTGTTCTGACAGAAAAACTTAAAAAGCAAGAAAATGAAGTCAAATATAAGGGGTAATCTAGAGGGTCGGTGGTGCAATGGGTAGTGTGCGCGCCTCTTGTACTTGAGATCCAGGGTTCGATCCCTGCTCTGACCACCTTAAAAAAAAATTTCTTTCGACGGCCGTCACCTCGCATAGTGACGGCGACACTATCGAGTATTTAGCCATGAAAATGCTTCTCAAAAATACCGTACGGAACCGGTGTAAATTGTAGGTCCCAATCAGTGAGTATAAAACTAGAAAGTGCACTGCTCACTGGTTGTGAGAAGCTCTCCCCGATTCCTTCTAGGGATGTAATGGGAAACCATTTATTTATTTAATCTAGAGGGTAATAAATTTGCTTTACATTCCTCTTGCGACCTTTTTTCAAGTCCCGGCCATCATGGGACACCGCACTAATTCTGATACTCGTATGTTGTATCGGTTCATTTATGTTCTAAACCGTTTTGTATACAGACGATTGCTGCATATGTATTTCACATGACCGACCTTAAAAACTGAAACTTGAAATCTGTTTGAATAAGCGTCAGATTTTAAATGCATAGAATTGTGTTGTGATAACCGAATTGAAAACGAATTCGGTTGTACCTACAGAATTCATGAGAAATTCGGTTACAGCAATCGAATTGACGCCAAATTCGGTCGTTGCAACCGAATTAAGGCTAGATTCGGTTATTGCGACCGAATTGATATAAAATTCGATAGTTACAACCGAATTGATGACAGATTCGGTTAAAATAAAAATAAATGGTTTCCCATTACATTCCATGAAGGAATTGGGGAGAGCTTCTCACAAACAGTGAGCTGTGCGCTTTCTAGTTTCAAACTCACTGATTGGGACCTACAGTTTTACACCGATTGCGAACGGTATTTTGAGAAGTTTTTTCATGGCTAAGTACTCGATAGTGTCGCCGTCACTATGCGAGGTGACCGCCGCCGAAAGAAATTTAAGGTGGTCAGAGCAGGGATCGAACCCAGGATATCATGTAAAAGAGGCGCGCACACTAACCATTCCACCACCGACGGCCGACTCCAACCGAATTTCGGTTCTTGCACAGAATTAATTTCGAATTCGGTTGTTGCAACCGAAATATTAGAAAATTTAGTTGACTGAAGGAATATAATTGAAGATTCAGTTGTCACAACCGAATTAATTATGAAACGAGGTTGCTTCAACCGAATTTCGGTTGTGGGTACTAAATTCGGTCGGAACAACCTCAATTCGGTTGGGGCAACCTCAATTCGGTGGTAACAGCCGAATTTACGTTTGCTGCAACCTCTTTTCAAACAATTAATTCTCTGGGTGTACTTTTGCCCCACCTGTACAGGTGTATAGTCCTTTGGCAAAAATTGATTATGCGTGCGTTAGTCAATTTTATTCTGCAGTTGGTATTTCCCAGTCTGCCATACGAATCTGTTTTCAATTCAAAACGTACTCGCTTCTTCGTATATTTTATCCGAAACGTAAATCAGTTACGGATTCATAACGAATCCGTTTGCATATGAAATTCCTCTCGAAAACACGAATCGCTTTTCCTACTTTTTCTTATTCGTCTCGAACTCAGAACGGACTTTATATTCGAATTCGCATTCGAATCCACCTTCAATGGATTCACTTTTATCAATTTTTGCGGATTCGAAACGGAATCGTTCTGAATTCATATTTCGAAAAACTTGATTTCCACACAAAATGTTTGCACTTTCAAATTTGTTTCCCAAAACTCGCATTTTGCTTTTTATGCCTTTACCGACTCGTAGCGATTTCGAAACTAGTCCGGCAACTCGCACTTCGCCGTTTATGCTAATTACGAACTCACAGCTTATTCGAATTGGATCCGTCTCCATTTTTGTGAACAATGGGTTGCTAGTCAGGAATTTAGACGGTGTTTTTTTTACCGTATACATATTTTGAATCACAATATGATATTTATCATTCTGTCGCTGAAAAACGGTTTGGCCTAAATATAAGTTTAAAAAAAAACTTAAAATTAATATTGAAAACAAACATTACTCTTTTGTTGTTGTAGTTGTAAGCAGCAACAACAGATATTTTATTTTCATTAATTCGTTCAAGTTATCAAACTCTACACAAATATATACCAACAATACAAGAATACAAAAAAGTATAAAAACAAAACACATGTAATTTTGACAAGTGAAACGAAAAATGACATGGACAAAATGTCATTACTTGTTTACACGACTATACCTGATAGATCATTCTACCATGATCATCACATTTACCGCGCGTTGTTGTGAAGAATTTAGTTCCCATTTTGTTTTCAATCGGAAATTAAAATATATCCATCAAATTTAGATATATAAAGTCTACGTAGTCTTCCAATAAATAAAATAATTTTAATGAACTTCATATGTGTAAGCCGTTTTGCAATTTTCTGCTTTTGAGTCTCTCCTTGATAACATTTTCATTCGCAAGAAATGATAACAAAATTTATCTACGACAAAATAACTTTTTGTTGCCATTTCTTGAAATTGAACATGTGGCAACATTGTCTTTGCTCAAGTCGGAATTTAAGTGGGAAATTGAAATGCCACTTAATATGTAGAGGGGTAAAATAAAACACACTTATTGTCAGCTATCGTTGATGTTTATTGTCGGTTTACCACCATTCTTGATACCCAATAAGAATGTAATCGAAGTTGTACGCATCACTATCATGCTACCAACATTTTTTGTTTAAATTTTTTCAAATTCATCAGCCAGATAAAAAGTTATCGACCAAGCCCATGCTAATAAGTGAAAAGTCGGTGATTCGTTTTAGGCTTGTCATTACTAAGATAGCTGACCGACGCACAGTGGGTCAATTATATTATTTCATAGTTCAGTGTTTTTTTTTTTTTTTGTAAACATTCACTTTGTCAAATTTCATTTATGTAAATAAAGTAATTATTATTATTTGTGGTATGGGCCCCTTTCTTGGTGCGGGTTCCTAGGCTGCAGTCTATATCGCATATGCTTAAATCCGGCCCTGATTATGGATTTACAATTGCATATAACAAACTGACAGCAGAATAACCAGAGATGATGATAATGGGGGTTAATGTATTTCTTTAGATAAACTCTTTTGCCACATTTGTTTCTATATTTTGTATTCTTATCTACAACAACTGCATATGTGTTTAAAACCCGCGTTTCTAATTGAACTGACTGAATTTAAAACCTCCAAACATAATTTTCTATAGATTCGAACAGTACATAGCCAATGGGGATCATAACGATGTGGACCTCTGTTATTCTCAGAGACGAAAATACAATTCAACAAATCATGAAAATACGCATCCAATCGGATATGATTTCGGAAATACATAGACAGAGTCCTCGCAAGACAAGTACGATAAAACAAATGTGTATGCTTCGTGTTATCGGCTGCCCGATTAACCCTTCGTATTCCCGTATTAAAAGGCCAAAGGTTTGTTTCCCATTCAATTGGAACGGAATTTGAGTAACTGACAAAACTGAGTGTACATTCTAATTACAGTCACAAATTACCGTCTATGCGGAGTCGCAAAATCTATCGTCATGTCGACACACGGCTACACACCTAAACTGCCGACGTTAGAGTTAAAATCATACACGTTGTAAAATTGGCCAAGGGGGCTTATCAAGGCCCATAAAACTGTTAACATATTCGCCAGATAAGCTTCTAGAGGAAGATTGTTATAAATACAAGTCATTCATGGAGCGAGCGATCAGTAGGCCGAAACATATTGGCCACATTTACGGTCATATCGATAAGTAACAAGTAGTGTCAGTTCGCTAAGTAGCAATTTGTTCACAGGATGAGGACTACTCTAGGAGTTACCCTATTGGCAGTGTGCCTTTGTTTGACACGCGGTGCACCCGTAGAGGACATTGACACCCCCGTTCCATTGGCGGATGAAAACTATCGTTTACCGACCACCATCCTACCATCAAACTATAAGATATCTCTACAGCCCTACTTGTTAGCCACTGAGGGAGATAAAATATTTACTTTCGATGGCGAAGTCTATATAACTGTTGCAGCAGAGGAAAGAATCAACCAGATCCTGATGCATTCTAAGAATCTTAAGTATAGCAAACGGGAATTCTGGAGGGTAGACCAGCCAAATAATAAAACTACGCTTAAGGAAGCTGTTCCCAACAACCTCACTGACATCGTCACATACACTTTGGACGGCTTGCTGGAACTCAATCAAAATTACACTCTACATTTTGAGTACAGTGGCACAATGGATGATGACATGCACGGATTTTACCGCAGCTCTTACAGCGACTCCAAGAACGTTACCAAGTAGGTTGGAGAGTCTTTAGTATTTAGTTTAAATAATATGTGGTTATAATAATTCATCACTAGGTGGCTGGCATCTACACAGTTCCAAGCCAACCATGCCCGCCGTGCTTTTCCAAGCTTCGATGAACCCAAATTCAAGGCGACTTTTGACGTTTCCCTGGTGCATCATAAAAGCATGAAAACGGTTAGTAACACACGCCTTGTTAACTCTACAACCAATGGGTAAGTGAACGTAAATGGATTCTCTTCTGAGCCACTCTAAATGCCCAATTGCATATCGTACAGGAACTATACTACCGATGTATACGCGACGACTCCAAGGATGTCCACCTACATTTTGGCATTTATTGTTTCGGAATTCAACGAAAGGTTTAATGGAGATTTCGGAGTTATTGCCAGGCCAGAATACTACGCACAAACCGAATATAGTTTTGAAGTCGGCCAGGCAATTTTGAATCAACTAGACGAATACTTGGGTGTACCGTACTACAGCATGGGTGTTGATAAAATGCACATGGCTGCTATTCCAGATTTCTCTGCTGGCGCCATGGAGAACTGGGGTCTTCTCACTTATAGGGAGCGTTCACTTCTCTATGATGAGGGTTCTTCAACGTTGAATTCGAAGCAGTCTATCGCTGCTGTTGTCGCCCATGAACAAGCGCATATGTGGTTTGGCGATCTAGTGACCTGTGAATGGTGGAGTTACGCTTGGCTTAATGAGGGATTCGCCCGTTACTTCCAGTACTTTGCCACGGCTGAGGTATGATCACTTAACCTTTTGTACGAATTATTATCAAATCATTTAATCGATCAATTCAATCTGCAGGTGGAAAAAGAATTACAAATCGATCAGCAGTTCACCGTCGATCAAATTCAGTCGGTCATGTCAATGGATTCCACAAACAGCACTAACCCCATGAGCGACGAGAATACAAATACGCCCTCAGACTTGAGCCGTATGTTTAACAGCATTACATACAACAAAGGAGCCGCATTCATTCGCATGGTGAAATACGTTATGGGAGAACAACAGTTTAAGGCATCCCTGCAAAAATACCTCGATACTCAGTAAGTCCTAGACAACATGTGCCGTCTCTGAATTTTATGCTACTGATTTAAATTTTAATTGCAGCAAATACAACAACACTAAGCCCTCAGATCTGTTCAATATTTGGAAGGACTATATTCCTGCTGACTTCAAGAATTATGCCGATTCTCTCTTCTCCACATTCACCGTGCAAGTGGGATATCCCGTGGTCACATTTAATTTAACCTCGGCCAATACCGTAGAAATCAGCCAGACACGCTTTTTGTTGAAGGACAACGATGGCGCCAATGCTAGTCTACGGTATACAGTTCCCATTACATATACAACAAGTACGGCTAAGGGTTTTAACGACACCACCCCTAAGCTGTTTATTGAAGAGGAGAAGCAGAGCAATACAGTTAACTTGGGAGGCGATGTTTCATGGATCATTGGCAATATCCAGGAAACTGGTTACTATCGTGTGAACTATGACAATAAAACTTGGCACGCTATTCATAAGGCCCTACTCGAAAATAACTGGGGTGGAGTGCACGAACTGAATCGTGCTCAAATTGTCGATGACCTGTTCAATCTGGCCCGCGCCAGTGTGATCGATTACGAACAGGCTTTGGATATTATCGAGTACTTAAGTACGGAAACAAACTACCAGCCATGGACGGCGGCATTCAATGGCTATAATTATCTAGTCATTCGCATGGGAGTCGAAACTGCAAACTTCGCCCGATACATACGCGACCTAACCACCAAGGCCTACAATGCGCTTGGATTCGACGAAAAATCTTCAGATTCCACTTTAGACATCTACAACCGTGCCAAAATTCTAGCATGGACCTGCAAGTTCGGCAAAACTGACTGCATTAACAAGGCAAAGGCGCACTTTAATGATTTGAACATCAAACCTGTACCGGTCAACATCCGCTCCGTGGTCTACTGCACAGCGATGCGAGTGGGTAGCAAAGCCGATTTTGACAAGCTCTTTGCCAAGTTTAAAGCAGAAACCGTGGCCACGGAAGAGACTCTGATCTTAAACTCCTTGGGTTGCGTTAAAGACAAGACGCTCGTAACTGAATACTTTAACATTATTATGACCGACGATGTCCGACGCCAAGACAAGTCCAGCGCTTTGTCCAGTCTCTACACCGAAAACAACGAAAATGTTGAAATTGTCTTCGACTTGGTCGAATCGAATCTCGATAAACTTGCCACATCGTAAGTTCTACATAGACATCCAATTGATTTTAACTGAATTTTAACTTGTTTTTCTTTTCAGAATGGGTGGTTATTCTGCAGTAGCCAGCGTCGTCTCCAACATAGCGTCACGCTTCACTACAGAAGAGCAGGAAACCAAATTGAAGAAATTCAACACCAATAACCAGTCCAAGTTTGAAACATCTTATTCCACTTTGCTTGCTGCTGAAAAAACTGTGTCCGAAAACTTGCTCTGGGCCAAAAACAAATTGGGGGTTTTCAAGTCTTTCTTGGAAAAACGTGGCAAAAGCGGCAGTGCCACACTCAATGGATTTACAGCCTTCACATTGGTTCTGATAGCCGCCATAGCAATGATTTTCCAATAAATCCTTCCAAACACATACTACTTAGTTAGTTTCTATCTGTTGTATAATATATTTTCTCGATAATAAATAACTTTTTAATAACTAAATATAAATTTATGCGATTGCAGCTGCTATAAAAATGCATGGTTCCCCTATCGTTTACATCCAGATAAGATTTTCTACCAAAGAACTCAATCTAATCTTGGAATTATCAGACTGTAGATTTAGCAGAACGATGTGTTCAATAGTCGTCGTAAGATAACGATATCAGATCGTAAAACTCAAATAAATACTTATGTATTTAGGGGCACCTGGCTAAGTACAACCCGATTATAAATATAGACATGTGATATAAAATTGCACATTAATCTAATATTGATGCAAGGAACATTTGACAACACATCATTCACTTCATTAGACTTCAGGGATTAGCCTTTGGAGATTTCAACTGACAATTGACCAGGTACAACCAGTACCCGAATATTAACTCATTGAATCCGAAAAGTAACAACAATGTAGTGTTGCGAATAATCTAATCGGGTTTCTCATACTTTATTTATAGTAGTATTTGTGTTTGCTTCTCATTTAGGTTATTCGGGGCGGCGCCGTTTCAGTTCGTACATTCGCCTCAAAGTGAACGGGCAGGGCAGAATGCTAAGCGTTTGCCGGCTACTATTAGCAATTGCCGTTGCGGTCGGATCGTCGGCACAAGAATATCGTCTGCGAAAAGTCGTACTACCAGATTCATATGATATCGCTATTACGCCTTATCTACGTGATGATGACGGTGCCCAACAATTCACATTTGACGGCGAAGTAAACATCACTCTGCATACACTCGCGAAAGGTGTCACATCCATATCTTTGCACAAAGATTACCTAGAGATCACAGAGACGGCACTATACGATGCCAATGACAAACTAGTTGAGCACATAGATGGTGCACGATTGTTGTATGATTCCGTCACAGATGTTCTGACGGTCAATCTGACGGCAGCATTGGAAGCCCATTTGAATTATAAATTGAACTTTAAGTACACTGGTCAGATTCGAAGCGGTTTGGCAGGCGTCTTTCGTGGATCGTACAGTAACACGAGGTTAGTACTACGCGCAGTAAATGCTATAAAACAGCTGTAGTCCAGCATTAACAGTGTGATCTTTAAGGGGTATATTTTTATTGGAATTAGAATATCAATCATGGGCTTGGTAATAGAAGCTTCGTTGAAATAGGGTAATTTACTGACATGCAAAACGATGTTCTTGTATTAATCCCAAACGTTGCTGCACGCAAAGAAAAAAAAACGTTTATTGCTCGGTCGCCGCAACAATACTTTGATTACTTTGTATTACTTTATTAATCGCAACCGTTCATGTAGTTCTCCCAAATAAATGAATGCAAGGCGAGGCTGGCGTGTAAGTAGACAGCAAAAAGTATAGACAAAAATGCCAACTTTTTTTTAAAAAAACTTCGTGGGTAAAATCAAAATCATAAAAGTTGGATATTTAAAAAAACGAGCTTATGGGGAAGCCATGGCAAGAGTTCGATATCCGTGGCCCCTCATTTCGATAACTTTTTCTTTTAGAACACCCTAAAATAAGGCGAAAAAAATAAATAAAAGTTATCGATAACTCGCTTAGTTATCAAGATATTGAGGGTTATAGTTTTAAAAAATCGATAACTTTTTTTCAAACGTTTTACTCAAAAAGATAACTTTTTCTGTAGAACTTTGAAAATTATTCCGAAAACTGAAATAAAATTTATCGATAGCTGTAGTAGTTATCGAGATATTGCCAAGAGTACGATTTCCGTGGCCCTCATTTCGATAAATTTTAGTTTTATAACATTAGAAAGAAAGCTGAAAAAATTAAATAAAAGTTATCGGTAACTCGCTTAGTAATCGAAATATTAAGGGTTAACATTTTAAAACATCGACAACTTTGTGTCACCGTTTTGCCACAAATATCTCTTTTTTTTCTGTAGAACTTTCAAAATTATTCGAAAAATTTAAATAAAATTTATCGATAACTGTAGTAGTTATCGAGATAGTTAAGATTGGATTGGTAAACTTTGTGATTTGGCAAGAAATGCTGAAATTGAAAAATTTTGAAATTAAACGCAGGGATCTTTGCATTATATGTCAAGTTTATGCAGTTGCAGATTATTATTTATTTTTATTATTATTTAAAAAAACTTTTCTCTCTTTTTGCTCATTGGTTTATTGTAATAGAAAGCGCCGTAGTCGATTGTTAAAAAAATACAAGTAAAATTGTTGAAAGTAGTACATATAAAACGTTACAGCTACAGATATATCGATAACTAAAGAAGTTATCGATAACTTTTATTTAAAATTTGGGCTTATATTGAGGAGTTGTACCACTCTGGTTGAGTAAATTGGTAAAAAAGGTATTAATTTTTTAAAACCTTAACCCACGATATCGCGATAACTAAACGAGTTACCGAACAATTGTATTTAATTTTTTCGCCTTATTTTGGGGCCTATTATCGAAAAAAATTGTCGGATCGAGGGGCCATGGATATCATACTCTCCCCGAAACCATAAATAAAAGTTTTTCACTCGTTTACTGCAAACGTTTACTTAATTTAGAGTAACTATTATTATTATTTTAATTTGAAGAAACTAAAACTTGGTTGCTGTAAACGAAACGATAGTTGGAGGAAACGTTTTTCGTTTCTCGCAAACGTGTTTTCAACTCGTTTGCTGCAAACATTTTTCGGTTCTCCCAAACGAAATGACATGTCTGTAGTCACAAACAATAACAGCCTAACTCGAGTTAGGACAAAATTTAAAAAAAATTTTGGAGAAGTCACCGTGCTCAAATAAGCAACTCTTTTTTGTTAAGAAGTATGTAATAGTGTTCATTTCCTTGTTATCTGTAACAAAGTTATCACAAAAACTCCGACTCCTGATTTCCAGTAAAGATATTAAACTTTAAACTGCTCTCCCTGAAAAAATTTAGAATCGACTTAGGCTGTTATTGTTTGTGACCACAGATGTATGGCTTAACAGAAGTTCGTTTCTCCCAACTACAGTCCCCAAACGAACTTCAGTTATCTTAGATTTCGTTTGGGAGGAACGAGTTGTCTCTTTGCGTGTGCATATTCTGTAATCTTTCATTTTGAGTCATATGTGTCAAAAACGTCAGTTTGGAAGTAAATTTGACTATTTTACATATTTGATTTAAAACAAAAAACAAATTAACTAAATCAATTTATTGTTCTCTCGTGAATAAAACCAAAAACAATTGTAGTATGAATTTCTCATACATTAACTAAAAAATTCAAATTCAGAAACGTAACTGGCACTCAAGGGGTACCGATGAGTCAGCTGTTCAATTTAGTACTTGGAGAACGGATAGAGAGCATAGAAGAAATGTTGATAGCTGACTGGAATTCAGCAAAAATGTTCCGCAAATAATCAACTGTTTTTGACTTTTGTTTTGATATTTTCGTTCGTGGTCGCGTTCTTAATTTCGGGTAGTTTTGTAAAATATTATATTAAAAAAGTGGTAAAAAGTGATTAAATTAATAACAAATATAATAAAAAATTAAATGCAATGCGGTTATTCGGTGGAAGTAAATTAAACACGACACAAATCGTGGAAATCAATCTTCAAAAAACAGCGAAGCATAACGCAAAACAAAAGTGAACAAAACACATTTTCTTTTACTTTACTACGCTATATCCCAAGTATTACACGGAACTCGTTAGTACAAAAACGAACTAGTGCACCCGCTTGATAATGTAACTCTGTGCTGGAACTAGCCCGGCCATCAAAAAAATCTATACCACAGAAAAATTCAACTCTGTGATATAGTAAAAACTCACCTCAAAGCACTGTAACAATAGGTTTGTTTCTTTACTTTACCGCGGGATCCCGTGGGAACCCACTCACAAATTGGGCAAATGAGAGCAATTTTTGGTTTCTCTTAACGTCAAAATGCGTTTCTCTTTTTACCGAACTTACCCATACATTTTCTTCGGGTAAGTTTGGGCAAAGTGCCAAACAATCAGCTGTTCGAAACGTCAACATAAAAACATACGTATTATTTGTGAAAAAAATTTACAATTTTATAAATTTGAAAAGTGATTGCTTTGAGAGTGCCTATTTAAAGAAGATGGAAAGTGTGCAAATGAACAGTGAAAATTAACATGATATGCAAGATTTGTTGTCAAGCACATGTTTTGTGTTTTGACATTTGTTTTCGGGCTAGAAAAATTGCTTTTTGCGTTTCTTTACTTTTGGGTAATATTGAGTATTTGAGAGAGAATTTTGCTTTTACCCGAACTTTACCCAAAAAGTAAAGAAATAAAGCTGATGTGAGTATGCAAGAGGAAAAGAAGAATATGGTAGAAATAACCCGTCTGTTCTTGTGTTGGAATTATGAACCTTTGAGTGTGTGTTGATACTTAGGGATCTTCGGTCAATACTAATTCGCATATGTAAATTGCATATTGGTGTTTGTATATATACGATTGATGATCTACCGATGGTATCAATTTAGGCACAGTAGTTAGGCATCTGATGAAGAACTTGTCAGGGAGTTCGAAACTAGTCATGCCAGCGAGAGTGTGCTTAACTGAATTGTCTACTATTCCTACAAAACCCACCATTTTTAAATTAGAAAAATGTTCCTGACCTTGTAAGCTTGTAGTATGAATTTCTCATACATCACCTAAAAACTAACGAAATTGGTCAAAAAATTAAAATTCAAAAATATTTCAATTCTATGTTGATATATACAAAGTGAACAGTAAATAATGTAAAGTTTACAAATGTTACAATTTTGCACTCTGATTTTATGTTAATTTTTTGTTTTCTGATTTAATATTTTGTCCAGTAGCCTTTGGCTGTTTTGAAAGCATGTTTACGCGAGGCATGCTGTTGCAAAATTTGCCGTCATTTCCGACGGAACCGCATCCCAAGTTTCTTTGCTCGCATCCCAAGTTTGCTTTGCTTTTACACCTTTTGGATCATCTAAGTACTTGGCTAGTTGAGATTTTTTGTAACTATGAAAGTTTTCGATCGGGTTTAAGTCCAGTACTGCGATGGTCATTCCATAGTTGTAAATTATTGACTGTTTAATAAACCATTGCATTGGAACTGTTTTTTGGTATTCGAAAACAGCGACACACATTCAATAACTTCACTGCACTTACTCAACGTGTTTTAAATAGAAAACTGAAGAGAGCAAATCAGAGTAAAAACAAACACAACCGCACTGAAATGTTTGACTTAAGTGACAAATGACTTGTAATACAAAGTAATCGAGAATCAAAGACTCGAAAACAGTGTACTCGATAAAGCAGATAGCGAGTGAAGTATTTGAGCAATTTATAGTTGAACAAAGAGAATAGAAACAAATAAATGTATTTTTGTAAATATGTACAAGTGTATATCAAGATCAGTATGTCTGACAGTAAGTAAATGCAAAGAAAACAAACGAGTTAATATTAATTTCAAAAACCATTTATTTTGCACCGTTTTTCTTTGAAAAGAATATTAAAACCTATGATTTCTAACTTTAGCCTTAGCGTTTTATGTCTGTAAAAAAATGCAATTCTTATCTTTCAAAATTCATTTATATTTACCATTGTACATTGATAATTTAATTTAAATTAAAAAAATCAATTAATAGAAATATTTTTAAAATGCTCTTATTAAGCTCTTAATTCCATTCTATTGCAACGCAAATTCTTCTATTCTATTGCAAAGCAAAACATTACAACAATTATAACTGTATACCATGTGTGTATGCATACACCGAACAAATCATAACTACTCGAAAACTTGCTCACTTTTCGAATACTTTCGCTTCTCGAAAACCTGCTCACTTCTCGAGACAATCTCTCTGAGTTCTCTCTTGTTATGTTTAATATATTCGCTCAAATCAAGAACTTCACTGTAGAGTCGTTGGTGAAAACTTGTGTTCGTCATTAAACGAACCGTTTTGGGTGCTATCACTGACGTTATCGTTTTGTTTTTAACTAATTCTCGCTTCAGTGTACCCGTTTAACGAGTGCAGTACTATACACAGTGTTACAAATGTATTTATGCAACACTTTACTGTTTAATCAGTTTTTAACGATTTTGGCCGATTGAGCAATTGAAAAAAATTACAGTAAATTTATGAGCCACGTGATGGTTAAATTTGAGTTTCTGGATTTTTAAAGTTTTGAAGAGAGTGCGTAATTCTAAAATTGGGGATTAATTACATATTACGCTCTTTTAAACATGTGTATAAGGTTAAGGCTAAAAAGATTCTCAAAATACCGTTCGGAACCGGTGTAAAACTGTAGGTCCCAATCAGTGAGTATAAGACTAGAAAGCGCTAGAAGCTGTAATGGGACACCATTTAGTTTTTTTTTATAAGGTTAAGGTTATTCTCATTATTGTTGCTAATTAGTTTAGAATCCAGCATTAGAGGGTTATACACCGATTTATAGAGTTTAAAAACCTTTTTAATGATACCCATTTCAACCAGATCGGATTATATGACCGATTATATACTCAAGCTATAAAGGCATATATCTCATGAAGTTGGACCGATTGCCGAAAAAAGAAACTTTTTGAGCTCAGCGCAGACGCTTTTGTCGGGGTAGATCAGAGAGTTGGTGCTAATGTAAATGTATGCCCATTTTTTCTTAGAAACATTAATCTGTTGGTCGATACAAGTTGCAGATATTTTGCGTAAAGGGGATCATGTATAATTTGGAATTTGAACCCCCCGTTATTTCGAATCATATGGCCAATTTGACAATTATGAAGTGGCAGATTCTAAGTAAAAGGTTAGAAATATACGAAATACGCCGCTTTACGCTTGAAGAAAATTTGAACATATTAGAAACCATCTTCCAAAGTCCTGAGTCATCAACTCAAACTGTAAGAAATCAACGCAATAAATTCGGTGGTTCCACCCAATAAGTGCGAAAACAAAAACAGCGAATCCAAAACAGGGAAAAAATAAGAGCGAATAAAAAATGAGCGAAAGGTAAAATGAGCGAATAAAATTAGCGAAATTCGACTAATGAAATTCAGAAAATCGCGCGATTTTTTTATTTCCATAAGTTGGATTTCGCTAATTTTATTTTGAATATTTAAAGCACTGTACAACAATTATAATGTTAATACTTGTTGTTTTTATAAATTTAACAAGTTTGCCATGTATCATAAGTCGGAGTATAGAGGATTTAGCTCCCTTTTAGGATTTAGTCATCCAACTATATGGAAGTTCATCGATGTTCTGAAGCATGAGCAGAAACGTAACGAAGTAAAAATTGAACAATATATTGCAGGCCAACACCCACCAAAAAGCCGAAAGATTTAGCGTGATACAGCTAAAAAAAATAGAAGACTTGGTTAATGATTACGAAAACTGGGACTTAATTGATTTTTTACGGGGTATTGCACACAACTTTAATCTCCAAATTTAATTCGAGTATTATAGTTTTATTCAAGTAGTTACTATTGTGGTTTATTTAAAATGCGAAAATTAAATTTATCGTTTGTTAATTAGAAAATTATTATACTTTTGATAATCTTGTATTCTGTTGTTCGACCTTTTCTTTATCAATATATAATCAATATTCTTCGAGCTTGAGGTCAGATTTGCTGTTGTTGTATTTATTTTCCTCGATACTTCGCTACTCCTTTGTGTAGCATCATCAGGAGATACGAACAATATTTAACAATTAAAACCTCAAGCTCAAAGAATATTGATTATATACTTTTGATAATTTGTATAATTTTTTGTGTATTTAATATATTATCAAATTTATGGAACTTTCGCTCTTTTTTATCTTTCGCTCTTTTTATTATCTCCTTTTTTCTGTCGTTGTTATTTTGTCGCTCTTATTAATTCGCTCTTTTTGGGTGATACCAAATTCGGTAGAAATACAGTGCTATCAACGTAGTTTGTAGATCAATTTGTGAAGCGAGTTCGTCAATCCGTGTCTTTATTGGACAAACGAACTTGTGTATGTGTTCGTTCAGTGGAAACGAACAGCTTTCAGCTTTAGCTGAAAGTTTGCTCGAACAGCCATCATTATTAACTCGCCACCATTCACAGCAATTGAACATTTCTCACACTTCGTTGCACAGAATTTTGCATAAAGACCCCGTTATTAAAGTTTATAAAGTTATATTAGTCCAAGAAATAAAGCACGTGACCATCCCATACGTTTCCCCTTCGCTACGTGGGCTGAAAATTGCTTGGTTGATGATGAGAATTTTTACCCCAAAATCACATGTTCCTTTGAAGATCGTTTTCACCTCTGGGGCATTTGTTAACAGACAAAATTGCAGCAATTGCGGCTCGGAAAATTCACACGTCCTCGTGGAGAAGCCGATGCATCCACAACGTGTGACTGTTTGGTGCGGTTTTTGTCATGGCGGTATCATAGGTCCATTTTTCTTCGAAAATGAAATAAAGGAAATATCTACATAGATATCTCACAAGTCTTGAGAATTTTCTTGTTGAATGGGATATTTTCTAGATGGAGCGTAAAGCAATGATTATAAAGTTTGATCCCAAAAACATGCCAGATGTATTTAGAACAGGTGATAGGTGATGGTAGCTAACATCAACAGGCATTTTGTTTTTGTTTGGAGGGCCGATGCTGTAAAATTCAACACAAAGGTAGAGCAACATTTGTGTTGTATTTAACACAATAATTTTAACACACAAAACAAAATGCCGTTGTTGTTTTAACACAATAATTTTAATACACAAAACAAAATGCCGTTGTTGTTTTCATGTTGGTTGTATTGAACCATTGCCTCTATCTGGTATTATTAAAGCAATACTTTTCAACATGCAACGTCCATATGCAACCAAGCCTAATCTCATAAGTTTACTGAGAGAAGTCGTTAATCTAGGTATAGAATTACTCTGTAGAATATGTATCTACACAGACAGCCAGGCTGCCATAAAATCCCTGGAAGCCATGTTTGCTACGTCCCTGACGGTGAAAGAATGCCACTCATCACTTAGGGTTATGACAGAGTATTTTGACATCAGGCTCATCTAGGTACCGGGACACAGCGACATTCCAGACAATTGCGTAGCAAAAGAAGGTGTTAGTATGCCAAGGACAAGTGGAGACTTACTTCAACTTCCAAACAAGCCAGGGTCCTCTGGCCACAGGTGGACAGGAAGAGGACTAGGCAACTACTTAACTTGCCGATAGGTAGGTTATCCACAATTATAGGAACACTTACGGGACATTGTCTTGTAGGAAAACACGCCCTAAGTTTGGGACATAGACACTCCACTCTCTGTAGATGCTGCATGGAAGAGGATGAGGAACGACGAAACACCTTCTCTTGGATTGGCCTGCTCTGGCAGGACTGAGAAGTAGGATATTCGGAACACATCTAGTTGGCACCGTAGCCGTCCAGGATATTCCTGAAGGTCTTATAGACAAATTCATTGAAAGGGCAAATTAGCTAGATGGCAAGTCAATAGTTGCTGAGGAAACTGCAGGTATCAAAATGGGCTTCTTTAGCCTAAGTGTGGTAGACAGCGTGCTGTCTTGCAGCCTTTTCAACCAACCAATTGTGACAACGAATCTCTTCTGTGCGTGTGGTTGTAAAATATTATCAAACACTTATTTTTGTACGAAATAAAATCTCAACAACTTCGAGAAAACACCTCTATAAAAGGTTTAATTTACGAAATTTTCACAAAAGTTAGCGATATATTCGGTTCACAAAATTATCGGTAATTCACCTATTTGTGACAGAAGCAAAAGAAGTTATGCGAATATTTAAAATTCTGCTTAAAATGGCTTAGCTCGAAACACAAATAACCGAAATAAATAAAAACACGTCTATTCTGTTTCTAATAAACATTATAATTTATTTATTTAAAATTTTTTTTATGTGTTAACATTGTAAGGCAACCCTATTAGCCTTTGAAATACTTCACATGACTACTACTATTTGTCTCCTATTTTGACTACTTTAAGCTACAACTATGACACACTAGTCGCAGGTGCATTCTCGCATATCATAGAATAAAGAGAAGGGCAGTTTGTCCGAAGCACTCATCGTTAACATCTATAGGCACTGGTAAGGCAATCTATCAAAGTGAACACATGCAAACAACACACAGCGTTAGCATCACATACGTGGTTGTTGTACAGCAATAGTATCTGCCTGAAAATAAGTATGTATGATGGTATTGACGTAGCGGCAGCGAACAAACAAGCAGGCCCGTCGTCGCCAAAGAGTATTGAATAGTATAGTATAGAATAGAAACATTGATGGCTTTTGAAACATTTATGCCTTTTGTATTGTTTTATGTAATAACATTGTCGAAATGGTGCATTTATATTGAAATATTCTATAAAGAGAATAAGACTCGTTTATGCTCTATTAATCAGACTCTCTACATGAAAGCGGAAAAAGAGTGCAATAAGTTCTCTATACTATTCAATACCTATTGTCGTCGCTCTGTTTATGACAAAAAAAAAACATTATTTCAGTGAGCTAAATACAATATTAGATCTAATGTTAAAGCAGATGTAAGAAAAATTTTTATAATGCCAACAACGAGAACTGAGATTGGATTCGAGTCTTGGATTCTTCTAGTTAAAGTTTAACGCTATCATAGAAAATAATTATTATTTCAAATAATTATTAATAATTATTATTTCAAATCACAGTGTTAACGAATTTCGAGTGGCGGATTCTGCTAGTTTTACATTAAACTTTATCTTTTGTTTGCTATTTCCTCTGTCAGTTGGTATGCTGTGACTCAACTGCAGCGAATCGATGCCCGGACGGCATTCCCATGTTTCGATGAGCCCGAATTCAAGGCAAAGTTTCGAATGCGTATTAGCCGTTCTAAAGAGTTTAAATCCTATTTCAACACCAGACTATTGAGCACAGACGTGAATGGGTAAATCTTTGTTTGCTAACTCAAGTAAAGATAGAATAACAATGAATTGTAACTAATATATTTTAGTGACGAGCGCTATGTGGATACTTTCGAAGAGTCGCCCCTTATGTCGACCTACTTGGTGGCATTTTTGGTCGGCGAGTTCGTTGAACTTGGTGACTCTGAATCTAGACTTATAATGCATTCAAAATTCACCAATAAGACCGACTTTTCCTATGAGGTTGGCAGGAAGTCGCTGGACGCATATGGTAACTACACTGGTATCCCATATAAAACACTTGGAAATGGTATAATGCAAATCGCTGGCTCAGGACGTTTCCCCCATAATGGTATGGAAAATTGGGGACTTGTTATCTACCGGTAAGTGGGCGGAAGTGGCGCACCTAATATATCTTGTAGGAAGAGCGGTACATTGGAACACGTCTTTTTTCACAGTGATTCTGTTCTTGCACAGGAACCGGGATATACGGATGGCTGGTCAAACAAGGAATATACCGTAACCATACTGGTACATGAAACAGCTCACATGTGGTTTGGAAATAGTGTCACCTTCAAGTGGTGGAGTTATTTTTGGTTAAATGAGGCCTTTGCTCGTTACTACCAATATTTCTTGGCTAATGAGGTAAGCGTGCTCCTTATGGGATAATGTTTTTTTTTCACCTCGAATCTTTGTTATCGAATACAATCTTTTAATTTCAGTTATATCCCGAATTCGAGCTTGACAAGCAATTCATTGTGAATCAAATCCATTTGATTTTCGGCACAGACGCCACCAATGGTACACAACCAATGACGAGTGCTGAGCAAAGTATCCAAACCCCCTCCCAAATTGCTTATAAATTCAGTGGCATTGCTTATGCGAAAGGAGCTTCGATTGTGCGCATGATTTCCAATTTAATGGGCAAAGAAAACTTCGACAATTCGATCAGGGAATACTTAAGAGAAAAGTAAGTATGAGTCGTTCCATAGATTTTAGTTGTTACTGATGTAATTTGTTATCAGTCACTTGGGAAATACCGAACCAGAAGATTTATTTGCACACTGGAAACGCCATTGGCCGGCTGGCCAAAATGTCAACTTGAATCAATTTCTTAGCGACTGGACAGAACAAGTTGGATTTCCCATGTTAATGGTGGGCATCACTGCTTCCGGACAGTACTCTCTCAAACAACAACGATTTTTACTTGACTCGACAGATGGAAGTGATCCCAACGTGTTGTATACTGTTCCCATCACCTTCACAACGGATAGAGATAAAAACTTTGACGATCTCACTCCAAAATTCTACCTGAACAAAACAGTAGCTGAAATGGAATTCGGAGACGCCCATGCAGACAAATGGATCGTATTCAATTTGCAGCAATCCAACTATCATCGAGTATTCTACGACACCCCTTTGGTCAAAAGAATTCACAAGGCGCTTATGGCATCGAATCACAGTGGTATCCACATAATTAATAGATCCCACATCGTCGATGACCTCTTTACGTACGGCCGCATTGGACTCATGGGTTACGATGAAGTCTTCAAGTTCATGGAATATTTAGCCAGTGAAACAGAGTACTTGCCATGGCATCCGGCTTTTAGTGGCCTTCAGATTATATACCAACGTTTAACTTTGGCCCAACATAAAGATCTTGGCAATTTCCTGTTTGACATCTTGGCGTCAGTGTATAAGAAACTCGGTTTCGACCAAGCCAACGACACCGTTCTTGACGTATACCACAGAAACTATGTTATCAATTGGTTGTGCAAATACCATCACCCGAGTTGCAATTCAGAGGCTCAACGAATATTCCGGACTTATGTTCAATCGAATACTAAGCCATCGCCAGATTTTCGCGAAACGCTCTACTGTGCAGCCTGTCGCGATGCAACCTTTGATATTTACTACAACCTATCCGAACTCTATACCGTCGAAACGGTAGCCAGCGAAAGAGAGAAACTGTTGCGAGCCATGGCATGTACCAAGTATTTCGTGGAATACCATTATGCGTTCATATTGTCCAGCAATGTGACGCAAGACCTCAAAGCCACAGCCATCAGTAGCATGTACACTCAAACTCCCGAAAATGTTACGCCCGTTTATCGATCGATCACAGAGACCGTAGAACACCTGGCAAAAGTGTAAGTTTGTCCATCCAAGGAATGTTGGCATAATATTAATTGAGATTCATTCTTTCAGCTTGGATAGTTGGGCAGCAACAGCTACAGTGATAAGCGATATCGCTGGTTACTTCACTACCGAGCAGCAGTTACATATGTACCAGCAGTTTATTGATTCAAAAGGTCATCTGTTCGGGACATCTGTTAGCACTCTGGAAAACGCTGTTAAAACTGTTGAGAAAAATCTTCAATGGTCCGAAAAGCATTTAGGCAAACTTTTTACTTACCTCGATCAGCGTAATAGCGCTGCCACGCTTCGTGTTACTGCATCCGCAGCAACAATCCTAGGTGTAGTTGTCCTTTTGGGTGTGTTCTGATGATTTCAATGTGCACGGTTTAGAATAAATAAATAGAAAAAGAGAATTAGCAAATAGTTTATTTTCGATTCACATTCAAATATGTCCTGTATTAATTTAACGAAAATATATAAATATTAAAATACAAAGTTTAAATTAAAGCTGCACGAAGAACATAGGTCGTCAACGAATTCTCCCCATCGATTTCTGTCTTCGGCAAGTGATTTAATTTGATTCCATGACAGTCGAGTTTATCTATGTTCCTTCTTCAGTCACCGCCTTCATGTATTTAGTGGTACTACTGGACTGCGATACCCCTGAGGTCCATTCAAGTGCCGCACTAGCGTTATATGATGTTGGACGCCTAATTATATAGTCGATTCTAGTCTATTATCTTCTACGTATATCTAATTAAATAGGACTTTTACTTGTGCGTTGCCTCAGACAATGATTGACGATCCAAACGTTTAAACTTTTGTCAATTCCATCTTCGTCAAGCACCAAGAAGTACAACAGTATGATAGTAGAGGCTTCACACTGTAGTAGAATATTCGGAAATTCGTCTTTTATGACACCTGCTTACTACGCGAGATTTGGTACAGGTTAAGGAATGCAACACTGGCCTTATTCAATCTTTTATAACCGTCGGGGAGCCACCATCCTTAGTATTTCCAATAGTGATAGTGGTGTATTTCGTTCTGTGCGAATACAAATTACCATTGTTTTCCTAATATTTATTCTCAATCCGCATTTTCGGAGAGTCTGTTTAACTTGGCCTTGATGTAATAAAATATTTGGGCCATAAGACATATCGTCGTTGCGCCATCGAAAACCGCTATGTGTTTTTTATTCACTTTTCAGGAAATCAAAAAAACTTAAATTTTCTTGGAACATTTGTTCTACAACTCTGTCTTTGTCAGTACCATAAACTTCGAAGCCGATGCAAATATAAGGAAAGAGCTGCGTGAGCGTATGTATAACTACAAATGGTTTTCAATTGAGCAATAAAGTATTTGTCAAAAAAATACACATAACCCTTTTCGTTGGCGGAGCGACGATATGTTATCTGCGTAGTCGATACATATTCCACTGGTGCTTTCCATTTGTTGCTTCAATTACCTCTTACATAAGTAGAACAAATAATGAGGAGGACAAGACGCGTCCTTGTCTAACTTCCGCAGATTTGCTGAAAGGTTGGTTTTCCTTCCATTAAAACGAACTTTATATGATGAATCGATATAAAGTTCCCGAATCATGGATGCTATCTTGTCCGATATCCCCGTTTTGGCCAAGGTGGACTATCGAAAGCTGGTCCAAAATCGAATAAAAGTCGGTACAGAGGCGAGTGTAATTCAACCGATTGCTCTATGATTATCCCGAGCGTGTCTATGCTGTAAGCCCACGAGCGAGCAGGTTTGATAGACACCAGCTCCTTGCGCACATTTTGCTCCCACCGGCGAGATCCGCTACACAATAAGGGTCCCCATTACTTTGATCAATTAAATCCCCCTCCTGTTATTGCACAGCGTTAGGCCAACATTTTTCGGGATGGTGATAACCACTGCTTACACCCAGTTGGGAGTTGGTTGTTTCTCCATGCACTTCTGATGACTGGCGTAATGAAGTGCCCCATATTTCAAGAACTCCTCTCGAATATTATCAAGACCAGAAGATTTGCGATCCTTTATTTTTCGAATGCTTTCTCGATTTCTTTTTCGCGTCGATGGTTTTGTTGGTGAATATACCTTCTTGGGTGACAACGTGATAGTGCTGCCGAAGAAGTGCAGTGATTTTCGTTCATTCGAAAGTCATAATTATAAAGTATTGATGATGTTATGACCATGTCATTATTAGCTGGTAAAGATGCAGTACTTCTGATGTTATTGCCGCTCAGCCTTTTGATGTGTTAACATCTATAGGCACGGATAGGGCAATCTATCAAAGTGAACACATGCAAACAACACACAGCGTTAGCATCACACACGTGGTTGTTGTGCATTTATATTGAAATATTCTATAAAGAGAATAAGACTCGTTTATGCTCTTTTACTCAGACTCTCTAGATGAGAGCGGAAAAAGAGTGCAATAAGTTCTCTATACTATTCATGGTAGAAATATAATTGTAGATGCATGCAGTACGACAAGAAATACAACAAGACAAAAACAACAGGCATTTTGTTTTTGTCAACTCAGCTGATTGAAAAATAATGAAAATGTAATGGAAAAAGTGTCATTTACAAAATGCGTGTGTTTTATTTGATGTTTTGAAAGTGTTTAAGTATGAAAATTAAAACGTTTCTATGTGATTTCTGGGGAGAAAACATTTCAAAAACAGCAATTGTAGGCAAACGGTGCACAGTGGCGCCCGTAGAGTAGAGTTGTGTAGTTCACGAACGAACTAGTTCAATTGAACGATTCACTCTTGTGAACTAGTTCACACTGTTCCGCTCTTTTGTTTCAGTAGTTTTTTGTATTTCAATTGTGCAGTTATCTTCGCCATGTTCTAGTTCATCCTCTCTTTGTCTCACTCAATTTGCACAAAGGTGCCTAATGTTGCAATCTTTGGGGAATGGACATATTGGCAGCTTCTACACAATAACTACAGCGCAATCACCACTTTTATTTCAAAATATTTCAGAAACGGAATAACCCAATCGTTAAGTCGATCTTCAACAGGGCGATTTTGTATAAACAAATATCACAGTACCCAAAACACTTTAAAAATCTGCAAAAATCAGACCATTTTCACGATTATTCGCTCCGATTGAGCTAAAACTACAAGTTAAACTGAAATGACCTCTTTAGTTCACAGCTCATATGAACTGTTAAGCAGTAATGATACAATGAACTAGTGAACTAAATGAATGAACTAGTTCATTCTGTTGAGCTGAACTAAAAAGAGCGCTCACTCGAATGAACTAAAATTCCCAACTCTACCGTAGAGCAAACGAGGTTGCAAAAATCAAAATTTTCATGTCCGCCGACGAAGTTTTGAATAAACCCATGTTATAGGAAACTTTTCAACGATTTCAAATATGCTACTCTTAATAATATCACATTATTAGTTTAGAAGATATAACCGTTCAAAGTTGACCGACTTTCGGTTTTCAAAAAAACACAATTTTTAGTCAATTTGTTGCGATTTCAGGTGTAATATCACGAAAAATAGGTAACGAATCGCCTTATTTTTTGTTTGTATTTATTGATGTATTTATTAAATGTATAATGATAAAAAAAATTAACTGTTTGCTTTGTGTTTCTCCTGGTAAAACACTATTTAAAAACTATCCGTTTTTTCACTATTTTCAACTTTGACGGAAAATAAAAAAAATCTGTATTTTTCTATATTTGCCATATTTTCAAAATATGTTCTTTAAGTATTCCTTTACATAATTCCAAAGGTTTTATCTGCCTCTAAGTGCCCCTTTGGCATCTAGAGGTCAAAGAGTTAAAAAAGACATGGTTCTTGAGTGGGAAAAATCAAATCATTAACCCTCCGTCATACACATGTTTCTATACTCACATTCGTAACACATGGGTCAGGCCAGACCAACTGTGTATTCATTTTGTAAAACAATAAAAACAACTCGCGTAAACTTCTGTAACTGGCACTCATGATAGAATTATTGGGAAAATTAGCTGTACGGACAGCATGGGATGCCATCATTTCCAACATGAAAACCCTTTTTGTCTGAATTCGTGGAAAGAACTAACAATTCTTGGAAAAACAAAATTACGTGATAAAATGGACGCAACAATTGTCATCCAGTCCACACGCATTCGTATTTTTAGAACCTGTACACGATGTGATTGGTCACCCGCCCTGTAGGTAGGCAGGTAGGCCAGCACTCCACCACACCACGCACAGCCCAACCCCGTTAAGACTCCGCCCACAAGAACCCAAGCGCAGACTGGAAAATTCTACCTAATTTACCAATGACCAAAACATGATGGTAAAAACTTGCGTCATGCACAGCTACTATAAATATAAGTGTAAACACTTAGCGTGGTTTCAACAAACCTGATTGTGCTATTATTGACCAACCATCTAACCGCGAGTTATTGAAAACATGGCGTTGAACAATTTAAAATTATTTGAACTGTTCAGAAAGTCAACCACACCAAAGTTTTTCACGGAAGCTGCTTTAGAAGAACTTGATAGCTTATACGGAAATATTGAGAGAAGCGAAATTATAAAAAATAATTTTTATCTGATATATGCAAATATTAAGGCAAAATGGGTGAAAACTAATCGAACCATTCAGAAATTCAACTCCAAATACGAGGACTGGCTTAATGAAGACACCATCCTGGATATATTGCCAGTAGATAAACCCACCACATCAACCAGAGGAGCAAAAGGAAGGCCAAAAAAAAGTATTGAGGAGTGTTCAATTTTCACAAGAAAGAGGCCACCAATGACTTGACCACGAAACATTTATCGGACGCGCTGTCTATTAAATATACAAAGGATAGTGAAAGAGTGAGGTCGCAGATTACAAAATCTGTTGCTGATGCAAGCCCACTGCGACTAAAAAGGATTAAAGAAAGCATTCCCGCGCCCACAAACGCACACATTAAAAAGTATGGTTCCGAAGAAGCTTTGGCCTTGTTTATGGACTTAGAACTTTCCAAAGAAAAATATGAGATACTACGGGCATCCTTGATGCGACACGGGGCTGACGTTTTACCAGGATACAAGCATATTACGCAAGCCAAAATAAATTCACGACCACTGCATACGGAGTTTACAGAAGTCTCTGTGAAAGCCAATCTGCAGGATCTCATGGGCCATACAGCAAAACGGTTGTTGGAGAGTCTTCCTGAAAATGAGGTGAAAATTCTTCCTGAGAAACTGACATTGATCAGCAAATGGGGCTGCGATGGATCATCCGGACAAAGCGTTTATAAGCAAAGGATATCTTCCGATGACGCTACAATATCGGACGGAAATATGTTTATGGCATCTGTTGTTCCTTTGCGGCTAAAATCTGATGTTTCCCTACACTGGAAAAATCCACGTCCGTCATCAGTGCATTATTGCCGACCAATAATGTTTCAGTTTGCAAGGGAATCGCCAGAACTCATAAGGACCACGGTGAAGGACATTGAAGAACAAATAAGCAAGATTAAGCCTACAAAGCTGCAAATTGGAGAAGGAAAATATATTGAATGCAATTACGAGTTCCACCTGACGAACTGACAGGAACAACCTCAACATTGTCATGCCCGATTTGCAAAAAGAGTCAGAAGAACTTTGGTAATTTAAACGATTCTACAAACGAGGAGAATTACGAATATGGAATGTCACCATTGCACGCAAGGATAAGGTGTATGGAGTTATTGCTAAAACTGGCGTATATAAGGATAAGGAAAAGATCAGAAAGAAGCAAATACAGGATGCTTTTTTTTAAAGAAGTTGGACTAAAAGTAGACTGTCCCAAGCACGGATACGGTAACTCAAACGATGGAAACACTTCTAGGAGATTTTTTGAAAATGATGAGGCAGTAACTACAATCACTGGAAATGACAATCAAATTGTGAAAAGATTGGGAACGATCTTGAATGTTTTAAACTGCAAAGAAAACGTCAATTCTACAAAATATGCAGAATATGCATCGAAAACTGCATCTCTTTTAGCAGAAATGTATCCACAGAAGAAGTTGACCCCGACCGTCCATAAAATATTGGCGCATGGCAAAGACATAATTGAGTACCAGT